>JAWLRI010000264.1:261272-282218 GCA_034781795.1 Crypturellus tataupa
GGGGATCACCCTCCGGGGCGGCAAGAATTAGTCCCCGTGCTATTTCCAACTCCACCGAACTCGGGGGTGGGCGACCCGCGGAGCGCAGACCCGCTCGGAGGCGGATGTGGCACGCGTGGCCACTCGCCTCGGCGGTCCCATGCTGGAGCCTCGGGGGTTAAGCCGGCGGGCGCGGCGAGCCCTGCGCTCCGCTCTGCCGGGCGGAGCCGCCGCTGCCTCCGTTTGCTCGAACACCAGCCCTGAGAGCGGCACCCCGGGCGCCTCCGGTCCAGCGGGAGGCGGGGAGGAGCCGAGCCCTTCGGCACGGCAGTTTTCCCTGTGCAGGAGGGGAGCGAGCGGCTCGTCCTGAGAGGCGAAACGGCCGCTTGCGCATGCGGTGTTCGCGGAAGGACGAGGTTGCAGCGGATGAGACGCCCGTGACTGGGGAGGTGTCACTAGGGCCGGAGCGGAGGGAGGGCGAGGGGTGGGGGAGCGTTTCTGCCTGCGCTGCCCTTGTTCCAGCCCTTTTCCTTGTTCTACTCGAGGCTCTCGCGGCCGAGTGCAATTCGCAGCGTGTTTGAGAGCTTACGAGATAACTCATGTTCTTGGTCCGCTGTTTTGTTGTTAAGATTGTATCTAGTGACACAACAAAGTTCCAAAAAAAAAAAAAAAAAAAAAAAAATACCAGTTGTATGTGTGCCTTGGAGCTGTCAGGATTGACCCACGGTGTTTCATCTCGTAGGGAAGTGTCAGGAAACCAAGGGAGGAAGTAGAAAGTGACTCGTACTTGAAAAGTCTCTGAAAATCCTAGCACTTTTTCTTCCTCTTGGTAAGGACATCACCAACATTGAGTGAGAAAGCGACAAAATAAGACAAACTGTTAAGTAAAAAAAAAAATAGGCATGGACCCTTAGGGATGCTTAAAGGTTGGCTATACAATAAAGATGAGCTTCATTTGTCTTAACACAAAACTAAGTGCTAGAATCTAATCAAAGATGAGGTTGGTAGCCTGCTCTGGTCCTGCTCGGGCTCCTCCGTTAGCAGCAGCTGGTCTTTAGCAGCCGTAAGCTGCATTTAGGCAGCGTGGAAGGTGGCCCCTCTCGGCGCAAGTGGGACCGAGAGGCTCATCCAGCCTAGAAATTGCTGTGCTCTTCTGTGGAGTGACTAGGTTTGAACCCTGGATTTATCAGCGTTCTCTCCCTCGTCAACTTCATGGTTGTGTCACGAGTTTCTCCCAGCTCCTTGCCGCGTCCCCTGTTTGTAAAGTAGCAAGTCACTGCAACACTGACTATAACTCTGCTGTGTTGCACTCGGTGTGTGTTTACTATGATTTTTAAGCTGCAAGGAGAAACTATGAAGGATCCATAATGTTGTTGTTCTCTTTCCAGCTACTCTTACCTATGACACCCTCAGGTTCGAGTATGAAGACTTCCCCGAGACCAAAGAACCCGTTTGGATACTAGGCCGAAAATACAGTGTTTTTACAGGTACTTTAAATGCCCTATGTGACATTCCCTCCTGCTCTGGAGGGTTTTGTTAATACTGAGTATCATTTTTCTGAGGAGCAAGGTGACTACGGACCTTGCAAGTGCAAAGCAGAGCATGCTGGCAGAGCTTGCAGACTTTGATGGCTGTGCTGCTGCTTGCCTGCCTGTCTGCGCACTCGAGGGTGATATTTTCCTGCAGGAAGTTACCATATATTAGCTACTGGGACTTGCAGCGTGAGGCCAGGATGGTTGAAGAAAGGGAAAAACTTGAAGGAGGGGCAAGGAAATGGCTCCTTGCTTCAAAACTTGACCTGTGGCTGTGGTCTCTTTTGGTTAGTTGTGGCCTTGTGGAGAAAGTTTCTCTTGTAATTGATGCTCTCTCATTCCTCAAACGGATTTTTGCCTCTTTAGGCAAATGGTCTGAGTGAGAAGCCAAACAGCGATGACGTGGGTGAAGGTGGTAGGAGGTGGTTAGTCTGGCTATCCTCATACGTGTGTCCTTTGATTTTTTTTTTTTTTGGAAAAAGAGAAAGAAGAGATCCTTTCGGATGTGTCGTCTCGGCTTTGGTTCACCTACAGAAAGAACTTCCCTGCCATTGGTAAGTGTTGGAGACAAGTCCAAAGCGAAACAAGGCTTCCCTTGCCTTCTGGAGTTGGCTGGGAATAAATATGTTCAGAATTGCAAGATGATCAGGTTTTAATGGAAAAGGTATTACAGATATCACAGGTAAGTGAACGTTCTCCTCTCAGCTCCTATCTCCAATTTGAAGATAGGATATGTGCAGATATCTCCTCTTTCATACGCATGTGTACTCTTTTTTTGAAAAGAAAGCAATAGATAGAAAATATTTCTTCACGATCTTCAAAACCTGGGCAACTCTTCTTGTTTTCATGTCAGGAGTAGATAAAGTGATAGCCCTTCAGGTTCTTAGCCACAATGTACATTTTGAAAGCTCTCTGTTCTGGAATGCCTTATTTTGTTGCCCTGGGCTGGGTTTCTGTGCTGTTGTTTTCATTAGGGGAAGGATAGAGAGGAAGGGACTTTTTATTTTTTTTTTAGGACTATTCAGCATTTGAATTTGACAGTAATGTTAAAAAGGACACGAGAATGAGTGAGGGAAGCCTACCGGAAACCTCCTTTCTTTGAGCAGCATAGGAAAAAAATGGTACTTTTAGTGCTAGTGAAGTCCTACATAAGTTTGAAGAAGACTAATTATGCTCTTTCTTGGGTTTGAAATTGCTGCCCTAGAGCATCTGCTCTAAACTATGATTTTTATTTATTAATGCCCAAAATGGATGTTACACCCAGGGACTATAGTAACAGGAGGAGCATCTCCTGGCGAACTTAAAGACAAAATTCTTGTCACTGTTCCTAAAGATATTCCTGCCAATTAAAAATAAAATAAAAAAAAAAAGACAGCATTCCTCCACATACACAATCCTGCATGATCCTGTAGTGTGCTTTTGTGTACTGGTGGAAAGAAGTGGAATAGATCTGAAAGGGGGTGGAAGCACGTTCAGCATCCCCCCCTGACAAGAGACTTTTTAATACTTGCTCTGGCTTGTTCTGTTCATTCAGTCCCTTAACCTAATAAACTTTGAAACATCTCTGATGCATTTTAAAGTTGTGTCCGTGAACTATAGTTAAGTGCATATGTTTGATATTAAAGGGTTAGCTTGCATGCACAGCTTGAGGTTTCTTTTAGAGGCCTTTCCTCAGAAGATTTCCAGTATTTTCAGGACTTTCTACATTGCAGATTTAAAAAAAAAAAAAATCCTATATGTTATGCAGCAAAGGAAGATTCTTAAGCTTCTGAAAATCAAGAAAGATTGCTTTGGTAAATTGGCATAGGACCACTGATCAATCTTAATTTTCAGTAGCGTAACTTGGCTTTCCCTTTTCTGCTAGACCCCCTAAGCGGGCAAAACTCTCTCCTTGAACCTTAGATTCTAAGATTAAGGAATTTTATTAACTCTTGTGGATCATTTCATACATGTAAGTGATGGTTCATCAGAGAAACTGTTTTTTGCCTCCTTTTTGCCAGTGGTGCAATGAACTGGTCTTGAGTTTTAGAGGTGCCAGCTTCACAAAATCCATATGTCCTTTCATTTTTTGAACCTGTTTTTGTCCTACTCGTATATTTGAGTGGAAGCAGGAATTTGCGAGTGGAGTCCATCTCTTCTTAGCACCTCCTGCAGCTGCCCACAAGAAGTGAATTATTAAAGGGAAAAATCCCCTGAGCTATTTCCCCATTAAGGTATAAGCATGGTTTGCTTATGGTAAACTATAGAAGGCACCTGCTGATACAGTAGAAGTTGGTGAAATAGTTTTTTTGGGGGTATTTTCTCTGCCGGTGCTCTTCATCCAGAATGGCTGGCTGGAATCGAAAGGAGGAAAAAGCAGCTTTACAAGGAAAGTCCCTCTACGAGCTGTACTCGGGCACAGCTGACTGTCCCTGTAAAACAGCTGTGCTCATCTCAGCTTTTTTCTGTGAAGCTTTTAATAACAGCCAGCTTCAGCGGAGAAGCAGCAGCTTCTTTGAGAAGCTGTGTCACGGGACTGCTTTCTGCCTTAAGGCCTTTGTCTCGGATTACCAAATGTGAATTAATACCAGCCCAGATGCTAACACTGTTTGGGTGTGGATTTTTTTTTTCTTTTTAACTCTGTGTTGTTCACTTTGACGTCTCGTCTTGTTGGCAACTGCTTGTGATGTGGGAATTCCTTGTGACTGATGTCATTTTTCACAGGGAGCTGCCTACTTGGGATGAGCATTAGACATGGTCTGTGCTGAACACTTCTGTTTTGAAATGTGTGCCTGAGTTGGAAATCTGAAACTATTCGTGAGGGCTGCTAGGCTTGTGAGGAATTCATCTCTCTTTCTAGCTGAGTTTGGATTTCCTTTGAAAGTTGTTGTTCCCAACCTTGGAGTTAATTTAAGGTTTGGGTTTTTCTTTGGATGAATGTCACTATTAGTCACTGTCAACTGTATTTTTATTCCTTAGTTTAGCTATCATAGTCCTAATTTACAATTTCAGATTTTTCTCATCCTTTTTTGCTTGCAGGAGGAACTGGTCCCACTTCTGATACTGGCTGGGGCTGCATGTTGCGCTGCGGCCAGATGATCTTCGCTCAGGCCTTGGTCTGCAGGCATTTGGGTAGAGGTAAAGCAGTGCACAGTCCATACTGACTTCCAAAGCCAGGTGCTCCAAGAGGCCCAATATTCATGAGGAAGACAGCTAAGAAGGGTACAATTAGGTGTTGCCAAGGGTATGGCTGGGAATTGTTGGAGGCTCTCTTTTTTTTATTATTTTTTTAATTTTTTTTTTTCCTGAATCTTCTTGGGTTCAAGGCTATTGAGAAGTCTACTGGAAACTCTCCAGCATTTTTCCCTGCTATCTCTTAATCTACATAGGTAAATACAGTTTTACAAGGCAGATGGAGAAGGAAGCAATGTATATGCTGTGGCTCTTCTCCTTAAGTTCCCCTCCGCCTGAGGAACTATTGGTTTCCTTTCAATGGTTTGAGATATTCAAATATGTCTCACATCACAATAAGGGGAAAACACCTCCGTATTTCAACTTTTGGCTACAGCAGTCTGACATACCTGCTGCAAAGTGTCAAGTATTTTCAGAATGATTCTATATTTTGGCAAATCCTTGTCTAAGCCCTAAGATAGATGGAGCCCTATGATATGCTAGCTAAATCCATTGAAGATTTAGCTGAGCAAGTAACAAATTTTCTTATATGTGTGTGTGTGTATGTGAAGTTTAAAAAACATTCTCAAAAGAACATAGGAATTAACTCCTGCTAACAGTTCAGTTTTTAACTTCTGTGAGGAAGTCCTCATTTGCTGAGCATAGTGTCTTCTACCTGGATACTTCTTTTCTGAAACTTGGTAATGACTTTTGAATGAGTGCAAGATGATTTTTTTGTGATGAAGTCACCTGTTTTTCCACAGAATATATAAGTTCATGCCTGTCCTGGAGAAATTCTAATCTTATTTGCTGTCTGTGGGATAACAAGGTGGAATTTGTATGCGATTACTTTCTCTTTCTAGGGCTGGTATTCCTTTACCTTGGTTGAATTTTAGTAGAAAAGTAAATATTTTCACATCCTGCAGTGTTAGGAATGCCTCAGGTCCCTAGTAGTGAGAGTGATGGAAAAATTTTGTCAGGGGTTGACGCACTGGGAAGAGAACTTGTTGTCTCTGGCAGTCTATGGTTGCTAATAAATAACCTATTTTCTTTCTCTTTCCCACCTTAGAGTGGAGGTGGATAAAAGGGAAGAGGCAGGTGGACAATTACTTCAACGTACTTAATGCCTTCATCGACAAAAAAGATAGCTACTATTCCATTCACCAGATAGGTAAGATGCTAAAGAGTTTGTGGGGTATTCTGGCTGTGCTTTCTGTGACTGTAGAACATGACTTCATGCTTGTTTTAACAACTTAGCAAGAAAAAAAATAGCAGGCCAACTAGTATATGATGCTTTTACTGATATCATAGTGTTTTTTGACCTGATCTAGACCACTTTGTATTACGGGTTATGATAGATTTCTTTGTGGACTCCATGAGACCTTTATGTTTATCTAATGCTTTAGGCTGCGTTCAGCATCACTTTCCTTGCCTTGGTTTAACTAAGGTAAAAGGATCTAGGTGATGTTTTCTGCAGGATCTGATAACGTGAAAAGACTGTTGCATGAAGAGGTTCTCACAAGTAGTGAGTGAACTAAGAAACAATCTAATTTTAATACCAACTTCCGTGGTAAATAAGAGAGGGAGAACCAGCCACCTCCAGTTCTTCCTATAGGAAAAGGTACCTACAATTTCTGTGATTGTTTCTGGAGACCCAGCACTCTAAGTAAAACTTGAGGTCATACTGCTTGTTGGACTTCTGCATCATAGACTTTTTGGGGAAAGTTTGCTTTACGATCCGTGCAGATCTGTTTTTCTTTCATCTCTTTTTTGAGTAGATAAACCAAATCATCCTTTCTGAAGGCCATAATCATAGGATAATTTAGGCCTCCAGAGCACCACCCTCTCAAAGCAGAGAACTTAACTTCAAAGCTCTGTTGCTCAAGCGCTTGTCCAGTCTTGCAGGTTTTACTTCAACAGCTTTTTGACTGACTGTTTTCATAAGTTTTATGAACTTCCACACTAAGCCACCTTGTGAAATGGTAGCTTCTGCTGACCCCAGAATGTTTCCAAATGAGATTTTGTCCCTGTTAAATACAAATACTCAATTACACATTGAGAAGAGTCAAAGTGAATATGATAATTTGCTAAATTAATCCCTTTTTTTTTTTTTTTTTTTTTTTTTTTTATTTTTCTCCTTGCAATGCAGCCCAGATGGGAGTTGGAGAGGGGAAATCCATAGGCCAGTGGTATGGACCAAACACAGTTGCACAAGTGCTCAAGTAAGTGCTGGGCTTTTCTTTTTCTTTTGAGCAATGAAGTTGGAGCCATTTGGTTTGTAGTATGTCCTGGCCTAAAGGCTTCTGCCTGTTGGATGAAGCACAATGTTGAATGGTGTTAGCACCTTTTGACCTATCAACCTGATGGGACAGGAACTTTAAAATAGCCCTTCCTGTCACTCACGTATGGGCCAGAGGTGAGAGAAAACTGAGTTCAAGGTTAGGACAACCCCTGAAAAATCTCTCTGTGCCCCACAAATTGCATGTTTGCTGCTGGCACTGAATGCAGTGCTGCTTGTGTCAGACCAAGCAACTGTCAAAAGTAGATGGTCATTGTCATTTGGATCTGTGCTGGCTTCTCTGGTGGCAGGCAGAGGATCAGAACTGCCCTTAAGGGGGGGCATGGTAAAACCAGTCATTTTTGGCCATTTTGGTCACTGCTTCTATGCTTTCCTGGCTTTTTCTCATTAGATGAGCTGGAGCTCCCAGGAATGGGCTATGATTGCCAAAAAGCATTTCTCCCAGTTCACATGTAGGGCATTTCACCCAGAATCTGCTGTAGGCCATCAGAGTATATTTGAAAAAATCTAGTATTCTGTCAACCACCAGTTAAAGGACTTCAAGGTTTTAATCTAGGCTATTTTGTTTAAGAACTGCCTACAGACACATTCACAGGTGTGATCTGTTTGCTACCTCTTTACATTTCTGGCTCTGATAACTGGCAACAATGGATTCTACTCCAGGATAACTCCAAGACACACATGAAAACACATTTAAAGCACAACTGATGAAAGCCAGTCTCTCCTAATCCATTTTCTCTAGTACAACACCATTTTTGTCTTGTATATTGTAACAAATCCTTACTTTTCTTTTTTAAAAAACTTCTTCTCTAGAAAACTTGCTACTTTCGATACCTGGAGCTCACTGGCAGTGCATATAGCCATGGATAACACTGTAGTCATGGAAGAAATCCGTAAGTATCACACGGAGGTAGAAGTGCCTTGTTGTAGTAAAAGGCCAGGGAAGAACTGGAAAGCATAAAGTAAGAGCACAGCAATCTAGAAATCCTGCCTGAAAGCTGTGACAAAGTGCACTAAGAAAGTGCTGAACCCGGTGCACAGTTAAGGGTGAGATCACAGCAGATAGTAGATGGATTTGTTTCGGCTGCCGTGGAGCTGTGACGGGCAAGGACAGCTTGTCCTGACAGTGCAGGGTGGTTGTTTTTCAAAGCTGTATCTATCTGTTGCCAGTCTCAGCTGAGAGGCCAAGAAACAGAAGATCAGATTGAGCATAAGTGTTGTCTAACCTCAAGTACCAGTCGTTCTGTGAAGCCGTGTGCTGATGTCCTTGGCTTAAAAGAAGGGCCGGCAAAGAGAGGGGAATTTGGTTTATTTTTCACTTTAGCCTGAAAAGGCTACTTTGAGGCAAGGCTTGGGCATGCTGCAGGCTGCTCTGTGTGGCTCACGTTGACTGTACTGGTACCACAGGGAAGCACTTGGAATTTAACACTGTTTTCTACACCAAGTAAACTAATTTGCTAATGCTGTAATGGGCAGCTGCTCATCTCAAGGTGAATAGGAAGTGTCATTTGCTGCTGCAGTGAAAAAACATCCGTGTATTTATCCCCTTGGAGTCAGCCCACTGTATCCAAAAGGAGATTTTAGTGCAGATTTGGGGGATTCGGTGCATCAGAGAAGTGGGGAAAAACCAAGGTAGGTTTCCCTGTGCCCTGAGATGATGGCACTGTGAAACCTAGTGAAGGAGCAGGATGAATTTAATCTGTGCCAAGCTGCCTACTGCTTAAACTAGGCTTGAACATGTTCAGGTCATTCGAACAGGCAGCTACAACATGTTCTTTACTGTTTCAGTGAGATAATTCACTACAAACTGTGACTGTTCCAGTTTTCTCAAGGCCTTGGCAACTATAGCATTAGTATGTATGTGTATATATAGAGAAATACATATATGATACACACATACACATGTGCCTTCATGTTATGGCTTCTTTGGTTTTATTTTTCTTGACTTCTATACACGTGGGCTTACCTAGCTAGCAAGTTGTGAAGGTGGCCAGTGAAACAGGCAGCTTAGAGATGATTTTGTACCAGAACTTAGCAAATCTGGTTTTATCATTTCCTGCCTGTGCGTTTGTCAAGCTGGAATTTTTCTGTATTTTTTTTTTCTGCTCATGTTCCTCTTCCGTAGGGCGGCTGTGCCAGTCCAGCTTGTCGTGCGCTGGAGCCGCAGCGTTCCCTGCTGCGGAGCCAGAGCTGCTCTATAACGGGCACCCCGAGGAAGCAGGGGTTAGAGATGGGCTCTCGCTGTGGAAACCGTTGGTGCTGCTGATACCTCTCCGGCTGGGGCTTACAGAAATCAACGAAGCCTATATCGAAACACTAAAGGTAGAGGACGTGAAGCTGAATTCCTCATGTCTTTATGCCGAAAGACCCCACTGCGAGTTAAGTCCTTTCTGGAATTTAGTTTCAGGGTAGAAATGCTCAGAAGCAACTGTCCTATTTTTCCAAAGGAGAAAAAAAAAGGTATTTAGAGACAATTCTTGCTGGAGGTGTAGATGTGCAGGGTTTAAACACAAAAATTATTTTTTTTTTTGAGGATTTAATCTAAGGCCCTGTCTGCATATATGTGGTATCAACCTGCTGAAGCATTTGTTGAGTACAGACACTGTGCTGTGCTTGGCAGCTGTCTGAACCTTAATGAAAGCTGGACTGTGTGCTTGGGGCTTCAGAGGTGGAAAGTGTTCTGCAGGTTGAGGGTCCAAGCTGACTCGTGATTGAAGTGGGGAATGACAGGAGGCCACAGAGTTTGGAATGTATAGAGTCCATGCCTGATTTGGGATGCACGTTGTCCTGTTAGCAATCCCCCAGCTGTTTGGGCAAGACAGATCAGATAATTTGCCTTTTATTTGGTGCGTGGATAACGCAACAAGACATAGCTTGATGCTGTTTCCTGAACAGTTGTGCCCTTGTGAGAGGTCATGCAACTTGGTGGCAAGTCTCAGCCCTGCTGAAATAAATAGGATCTGGCCACTAACTGCAGCAGTGAGGACCTTGTCCACACAGCACAGTGGCTAGAATAGTGCTACCTTCTCCACTTGGTCTACCTGTGTGTTCTGGTCACTGCTTTTAAGGTGCTTCTTAGCTTGCCCCTCGAAGGCCCCGTGTTGCAGCTTTCGGCCTTTCTGACAGAGCTTCTGTCCAGAAATGGCTGGTTTTGCTGCTAGAGGATTTTTTTTTTCTCTCTCCAGTGTCCCAGTCTTTCCTTCCCACTGTATTTTTGGATGTTTGCTCTTGTTGCCCCTTGCTGTCTCATTGTCTGTCAGCTGTGTGTTTTCTACCTTGCTTTTGCAGCACTGCTTCATGATGCCCCAGTCGCTGGGAGTGATTGGAGGGAAGCCAAACAGCGCTCACTACTTCATTGGCTACGTAGGTGAGTGCTTTGCTGTCTCCGGAGAGAGCCACAAAGCGTTTCCAGGCTTTCCCCCCAAATCCCCATCTGGAAATGCTCGTGGAGCACTACAGCTTTCCTGCTTCCACTGCTGGGCTCTCCTTTCCTGCAGGATCCTGGACAGTGCACCATGGGGCAAATGCCATAGCGCAAGCCTTAAAACTTGCCCCATAAACCCTAAATCTGCGCAGCGCCCTCTTTCTAGATTGAGAGCTGACCTCCCTTCACAGGACCTCGGAGCTGTCCCTTAGGTGTTACCTTTCTGGAAACCTACCAGCTATTGCCCCCTTTTTCTCTCTGAGACCCCAGGCTGGTTTGGCTTCTGATTTCTGGGACTGAGATTAGTGTTTACAGGACCCTGGAAAGACGTGCAAGAACAGCATCCGAACAGTGCATGTACCTTGAGCCTAGAGTGCCCCTGCAGAACGGGCACTGTGCTTTTGCTGACAGCTGGCTCACTGCCTAGATAAGAAGCTTTTGAGGAAGCAGCTGAAAGCAAGTTGTCCCTAGAATGAGGATTCCTGAGCAGGGACTCTAGAGCTGTCCCTGTCAGCAGCCTTCATCCTCCTTGTATCTCGCCATTTGCTTCTTGGAGGAACAACTTCTGGCATGGTTCTCCCTCTTTGTTCATGTCTCCTTGCCTGTGTGTCTAGGGGAGGAGCTCATTTATCTGGATCCTCACACTACGCAGCCTGCGGTGGAGCCCGACGAGAGAGGCTGCCTCCCCGACGAGAGCTTCCACTGCCAGCACCCTCCCTGCAGGATGAGCATCGCCGAGCTTGACCCCTCCGTCGCGGTGGTGCGTTCCTGCTGCGTGTTTCCATGTTGCCTCTTGAGCATCTCAAGTAGCAGCAGGGTGGTCCCTTGGTGTCAGCCCCTGCCTTGCCCCTGGCAAAGGAAGGGGTGACAGGTCAGGTACCCCACAGGTGTGTTGCGTTCCAGGCAAGCGCCGCCAATGCATTTCAGTGACAGTAATTTTGGTAAAGAAACTCCTCTTGTAGGAAGCGGTTTGGTGCAGCAAAATTCCCTTTCCTTGGCCACTAAGTAACATTCTCCATGAGTCTCTTCCTCTCAGGCCTCTTATTCTGGGCCTTGGTTGCTTTTGAAGATCTGAATCCAGTTGTGCTGTTGGATTCAATTCAGTGCTTTCTGTGGAATCAAATATGATTGTCCTGGGTTTATAACAGACTGTTTCCATCCAAGGTTCCTTCTGCCAGAGCTATTATCTTTATGCTTGCTTGGAGTGAGCCTAAGTACATGCTGGTTACAGTGAGTCTATGGGGAGGATAATTCAGGTTAGCAGGGCAGTCGTCTGTGGTTTAAAGGAAGGCAATTAGAACTGATATTAGTGCTTGCAGCCTGGGGTATGTTGCTTGGTATTAACATAAGGCCTTATGACCAAAATGATCAGTCTGTAATTGTACAAAGATAACATCTTTTTTTTTCCTCAGGGCTTTTTCTGCAACACAGAAGAGGACTTTAATGATTGGTGCCAGCAAATTAGAAAGGTTTGTGTTCAACCATATCACTGTCGGGGGTGGGGGAAACCCACACCTTTTGTTTTATTTCCAAAATACTATACATGCAGCACATTTTCTGTATCTTGATTCCTTTTTAAGAGTACAGCAATAATATCTTAAGGCATGACGAAAAAAAATAACTCTGACATTCTGCTGCTGATAGAAATCAAAGATTTGAAAAATGCTTTTTGAGGTGCACTGAAGTCCAGTAGATTGTTATCTCCTTTTAGTCTCTGAGCACCCTGAGTAGAGGTTGCTCTTCTCACAGCTCTGCTCTTCCTCCGCAGCTGTCCCTGGTGAGGGGAGCGTTGCCGATGTTCGAACTGGTGGAGCGCCAGCCATCACACTTCTCCAACCCTGATGTTCTGAACCTCACACCAGGTAGGGCAACCTAGGATGCACAGCAAAGTGGGCAGCTTCTCCATTCATTTTTTTTTTTTTAAATGGGTGGAATTGCAGACTACTTTTGTCTTGTTCCCTTTTGGCCTAGCGTTTGATCTGGAGTATCTTAGGTCAGTTGACTTAGTTCTTTGGCTTTGATCAAATTTCAGTTTCTCAGGATTATTTTCAGGTTGAGCTGGCAAATGATGACTGTGAAAAGCAAGCTCAAAAGCTGTTACTGTTAAAGAAATCTACAGTTTCTAAAAGAATCCTTGGAGAAACTGTGAAGGTCCATTGGAAAGACTGAAAACCACTGAGCTTCTGGATACTGGAAACTGTCAGAGACAGTGTTGGCCAAAGTTAGCTTCCTCTTGCATGTGCTACAACCAATACTTAGCCCTAATGATGCAAAAAGGAGCAAGTGCTGGGCACTATCTCTGTTGTCAGGCCCAGTTTATCGTGTTAATAATGGGCAGGAACATTGCAGGCAATAGAGCTCCTCTCGCGGCTGAGAGGAGTGTGGATAAACTTCCCTCAAAGTGGCAAGTGCCTTCTGAGAAGGAACAAGGACTCATTCAATATTTGGCTTCAGCTGAGTGACAGCCTCGGGCAAGTCGTGCAATTACTTTTGCTCCCTTCCTCAATAATTTGGATCACAAGCAGCTATAGCAGGAGCAGCCAGTACATCCCAGGGAGGTGATGCTGTCTTTTTTTTCCTTCTCTTGCAGACTCCTCTGATGCTGACAGATTGGAAAGGTTCTTTGACTCGGAAGATGAAGATTTTGAAATCTTATCCCTTTGAAAGCAAACAGGACCCTGACTCTGCAAATTTGTGTGACTGGTGGGGGAAGATGGGGTGGGTGGGTGGGAAGAGGAGCTCCTTGGAGAGCTTAGGGCTACCGGTTTCCATAGGCACCTGCTGCCATCCCTGCCTCTTGCCCATCCTGGCATGCTGTGCAGCCTCTGGATGGAGCATGTGCTGTCCGCGTTGGGATGAAGAACCCGGCGGGGGTTAGAGCCTTACAGGCTTGGAGTCAGGGTTTCTCAGTGCTTGCTGGAAGTGGATGCAGTGGTGCCTAGGAGTTCAAAGCCTCTGTGTTACAAAAGCAGGTCAGTTGGGCTTCTGGAGGGGCAGCAGAAACCCTTAGAGAGCTAAATCCTTCCATGGGGACTGCCCTGTGAAGCTTAAATAGAGCTACCCCTCATTTAGCAGGTGAAATGTACAGTTACTTCCTGTAGCGGCTTCTCTCCTCAGCAGCCAGCTCGGATTGCACCTAACGATGCAAATTAACAGTAGACGCACATCACAGGCAGCCAACTCTGAAGCCCTCCGAGCAGGGATGACCATGTTTCTTACATTATTTCCTTGTTTTGCTTTGCATAACAGCAGTTCCTTGCAGGTGTGATACTCCTTTCCCGCTCCCATCCTATCAAAAGGCAGGGGGGGTAATTCATGAGGTAAGTGGCAATTCAGAGGAGCAGATTCCTCCAACTGGAGAGGAGTATCATAAGCTCTGTTTAAATAAGAGCAGGGAAAAAAAAAAAGACAAAAGCAGAAAGGATGTGTTCTTGTTTAGAGAGTCAATAAAATGTTACAGTTCTGTGACACCCATCTGCAGAAAGTATCTTCATGGAAGTTGCTTTAAGCAGAAAACTGTATTCCACAGCCATGGAAAATAAAAAGTCAGCAAAAAGGAGAGGACAGAACAGGGCAACTAGGAATCTACCAGTGTGCCCCAGTGTGCTGTCATGGAGTCTAATGAATTCATCCTGCTGGTAGCAAAAATGGAAGCTAATAAATTTCTCAAAGTATCCTCTGTGGTAGGCTCAGCACTTCCTCCAACAATTCCTTTCAAGTCACCCCCTTTCCAAAGAGAAAAGAGCCTGAAAGTTGAATAAGTCTCCAAGCTGTGCTCATACATTTTAATTTGCTCTTCTGGAGACTTAATCTCTCCACAGAGTGTGCGCAAATGTCCCTGAGGAACTAACCTGGAGGAATTCCTTTTAAGAGAACGGCCCTGTGATGTCAGCACAGGCAGGAGGCCATGAGAAGGTGCAACATGCTTAGAGTGGAAATTTGAGTTACTTTTAAGATGTCAGGTCTGCTTGTAGTCCTTATCTGCATAAACAATTCAGATAAAGATTAATTGTGGAGATAACTCATCTTAATGTGAACTGAAGAGAGTGGCTGGAGTAGTTTCCTTAGTGCATGCTGTAGCCTGCGTTCTGTTTACAGGACTTTGGTTTGTACATCTAGGATCAGAACTTGATGCTTTTGTGCCCAAAGATGGTGGCAGTGGGCTAGAAATGACTTCTTTCTCTGTGACTGACCTGCTGATGCTCTTAACTGTCCCCACGCTCTCCAACTAGCAAAGGTTTGAACTTGAAACTGCAACGCTTCTGTCACTAAATTATTACTTGCTGCTTGGACTGCTTCTCTCCTCTCTAGTAGCGAGGGGAGGAGGTAGCAGAGGAGGTGGGGCTGTGCTCCATTCATCCGCTTTCACTTTGTATCTGAATAAACAAATCTAAAATCTTTTGTCTTTGCCCCTGTTCTTGTGCACTGATCAAAGGTGGTGGAGGGGGCTTACCTAGTAGCCCTGCAGCTCGGCTGTTTTTACCTTTTTACAGCAAAGGGGGCAGATAGAAGTTGAATTATGTGCAATAATTTTACTCTTTCCTTTAGTGCATTTGATGGAATCCAGGCTGGTTGCTTGGGCTTGCAGTGGGTGATAGCAAAGTGGCTATTTCTCACCCAAGAAGGTGAATGGTCTCAGGTTTGTCCTTGGCACAACACTATGTCCTCTGCAGGCAGTGCCTGTTTTCACCAAGATTGCTACAGCAGGTACAGAGAGTATTGGCCAGAGCATGAGGATTTGCTTAGCAGTACTTCCCAGCAATGCTGCAAAATCTTGAGCTGACAGAGGAGAAATGCCACTTCTGTGCTGCAGTTCTGTGAGGTGAAATTTTAAAAGTAGGGTCCTCTTTGAGCAGCTCAGCATCAACCTGCTTCTAGGCATAGCTTTAGTTTCCCTGAGGCAGGACAGATGTGTTGGGGAGTCTGTTATGCATCTATCAAAGGGTATCATGAGGAAAAAAAGCAAGCCAAGAAGAGTCAGAGAAGCTCAGATTGGGTTTTCACAGGCAAAAGTTTTGTTTCCTTCAATGTTGTACAGCCCCTATTTAGGTGTTCAACAAGCAGCTTCTCCCGGGCTCTGTTTCTTTGATTTCTGGGTAGCCTTTTAGGTACAACTCTGAAGCAGCAAACATTGTAGATTTGTTTTTGTAGTCAGCCAAGCATCTGCCTTTTCTTCTTTTTGCCACATGACACCACTATAGAGCACTTTAATCAGAGGACTACACTTATGAAATTTCATATTTGTACTTTCACTGTTAAGTCTTCAGTATAAGGATAGCTCAACTATACAGGACTCACTGCAGTATGTTAACATGATGCTAATAGAGCTAACCTTTAACAGGTATTACTCTTTTTAGAGTTAGGAAGCTAAAGGGAAAGATGAAGTGACTTCTCCAAAGCTTGTAGACCTTCTGGACCTGAAACCAAGGTCCCCTTCAGCCTGTTAAAGGGTTTCCCCTCCTTCAGAAGGGTTTCTGCCACCGCACAAATACGGAGCAGAGGCAGGAACTGACACCAGTGCAGCTGCTGTTTGCACTGACCATTCTGGATTAGGCATTTATCTTCCTCACCCTCTGGTGCATTGATTCAGTCAAACTCTCTACATTAGAACAAGCTCTAGTTTCTGTATGGGCATATCACTATGCCTCATCATTATTTAATTTATTCCTATTTATTGCATTTTTATTGAGGAAGACTAAATATAATCAAGTATCAAACTTGTATCACCATTTTAATTTTATAAATCAGATCTTTATTATAACAATGCAGACTATCCAAGAAATATCACTTTCATGTAATAAACAGAATGATACAGCCCCATGAAGGCCAGCAAGGTCAGACTTTGTAGATGATCTTGTTTGGCAGCCTGTTTTGAGCTGTTTATATTGCACTTTCAGTCCTTGTAGGTGTCACTGCTGACTATTTCTTGATCTTGGCCATGTTAGTGACTTCACCAGCCTAAATAAGTCAGGTGGAACTCACCTGTTGAACTGGTCTGACTATGACCTACTTACCTATTTTGGACTCCAATTTAGTATTCGATGCTTGCTAACAGCAATCATCTATCATTCTGCTTGAGCTGAGGAGCAGACTCGGAGATGAATTAGTCTCTCTTGTGCTCACTCTGCAGTTTTAGTAACCATAACTCTCCCTGGATTTAGTGCCTGAAACACTGCACCTTCACCTCCTATAAATCCTCCCAGAACAAGGATCATGTTTAAAAATGCACTTTTAAGTCTGTTAAAAAAAATTTATTGCTCCATTTAAAAGAATAATGTACTAGCAAGTCCTCTATAAAATAGTTTCAACACAACTGTTACATTATAGCAAAGAGGTAGAAGAATAAATAGGGCTGTTCTCTGAAATCTCACATACAAGAAAGCTGCTCCCCACCTGTTCCTGCTACCTACTTCCCAAAAGAGCTTTGGGCTCAGTAACCCTTATCTGCATTATGGCACTGAGCACTGCAGAGAACAGAACAAGAAATCCAAGGTGAAGATTTCATGAGGAAAAAGAATGTGCTGCTGCTTTACAAATACAGAAGGGGCAATGCAGAATGGAGAACCTGATAAAACTACAAGCACCAGATAAGACATGGAAGAAGACAGGTGATCTACGCTGTCATTACTGGGCAGTGTTGCAGGGGAGTCATCCTACCATGCAAAATCCAGGAGGCGAGTTTTCCATTCGGTACCCAAAGAGTGAGCCCTGTATCGAGCTTTATTTCCAGAGTTCTCCCAGGGGTTTATTCCGAACATCCTGTATGGTTTTCTCTGCAACAGACTTAATTTCTCTGTGCAAGTTGTCTATGCTCTTTGAAGCATCTACTGTCTGTTTCCAAAACAAAATGGAACATTTTAGAAACATTCCTCCGGCACTAAATGAGAAAGATAGGAAAAAAAAATCTACTTCCCTCTACTTCACTCTTATTTCTGCTCCACGCTTTATTTAGCGCCATTACTCTCCATGAGCTAGGACAGGAGCTAATTATACCTCTTATGCCATGTTTGTGCTGTAAAATTGGAAAACCCTTTTTAATTTAGCCATAGGCATTTAACAAGTCAATCCAGGACCAAATGAAGGGAAAGAGAAGAAACTGCTGCTGAAAGCAGTTTTCTGGCACTCTTTGAGTTCTGTAACCTAAACACAGCTAAATGCTCAAACTTGCACTGGAGTCCCACTGAAAAATTACACATCTGCCTTATGTGACAGATAAGATTTTTTTTTGGATTTAGCCAGCAAATGCTAATGGAATTTGACTATGCGAGTGATTGTCACTAAAGGGGCACCAAATTGCAGGTGGCCCTCAAAACCTCTCAAGTTTCTAGACTCCATGGCAGAGGCTCTAAGATCCCAAGGAAACAGAGGCAGGGAAGAGCACATGCATTGCTCACTGCTTTCTATCTAGATTTGTTCTAGATAGTCCAAATAGGACCCACTTAACACCTCCTCACCTTCCAGTTTAACGTCTTGTCCTTCATCAGATGGTGGAAAGACTGCAGAACTTTCTTTTGGAAAGAGCTGTTCTCATAACGTTCATTCCCAAAGTTCCCTCGCACCGCTGCTTCCTCTGGACTTAATTCAAGAAACAGAATCAGATCTGGCTTTGGGAGTCCAACATCAGGTTGTTTGCACCAGTCCAGGCAGAAATTCTATTCCAGGCAAAGAGAAACAAGTATGAGGTTAAAGAAATAATGGAGAATGAAGAAAAGAAGCAAGAGGGAGGAACAACCAGAAGAGATACAGGTAAAATCACTAAGTCAGCAGAGACCTACAAAGTCACAAACCTGGATATCTCCTTTTCATGAGGGAATTTAGTTCTAAAAAAATTTGGAGGGATAGTTTTTTTCTAGGTGCTCTGAAATGTTTTTATTTAAGGAGGTCAAGGAACACTAATGATATTTACATTTCTGCTACACAAACCCCTTAACCCTTAAATATTTAGAAACGTTTTCAGGTCTCTATGTAGCTGTTACAAAGCCAAAACTAAATCGGTCCAAAAGAAAGTTGCTGCCATACAGAAATTCCCTGCAGTTTTAACGTGGATTATGGATCTCCTGGAGCCCTCCTTTATAAATACCTAGCCTGCCCATGCTTTTCAGCCCAGATGCTAAAGCTTTACCAGTTTTCAACAAGATCCAAAAGTTAAAACTTCCCCTGAAACAGACAGAGCCAGAATACTGCAGTCTCTTCAGGCTCATCTGACCCTGTGACACTCTCTGCTGCTTATCGATGCAAGCAGAAAGCAAATATCACACATCTTCCAGGAGGAGGATCCAGGGAATAACAAACTGGTCAGCCTGACATCAGCTCCTGGGAAGGTTTTAGAGCAAATTCATCTACAAAGCTGTGTCCAAGCCAATGAGGTCCAAGCAGACAAGGGACAAGATGATTGGAAGCAACAGCAGGGATTTATCACGAGCAACTTGTGACAACAACACCAAAAAAAGCAGGACTGCTGGACTCGAAGCACAGTGGTCAGCAGTACCAAGTCCGTCCGGTAATTTGTTACTACTGGTGTCCACCAAAAAGGCAGTACTGGGACTAACAGGGCTCAGCATCTTTATTAACGACCTGAATGCTGAACACTGGAGTAAGCCCAGATTGGCCACCAAGGTGCTCGGGGTAGGGACCCCAGGGAGAGGCTGAGGAAGCTGCATTTGTTCAGCACAGAGAAGAGGAAGCTCGTGGGGATCTTGTTGCTGTGTACACTGACCCAGAAGGAGGCTGTGGAGAACATGTGCCTTCTACCTTGCCTCAGGCATGATCAGGAACTGGATGAGAAGCAACAGACCAATATGAGCACATGAGAAATTCTGACTAAACAGGGATTTTTTTTTTTTTTACAATGAAGGTAAGCAAGAACCGGACAAAGGGCCCGAAGAGGTTGTACACTTCCATCTTTGGAAATATTACAGCCTTGGCTACATGTGCTCCTGAGCAGCTTGTTCCAATCTGGACTTCCTAAGGGCAGAAGGTAGGACTGGATGACCTCTCAAAACTCCTTCTGATGTGTGTCATTAGATGACTCTATATCCTATTTGCCAGCACAAGCAAGGCTGGGGAACCTCAGCTAAGTCTCTCTGCTGAGTTTTGCCCCAGAGCCCAAACAACCCCACTTCTTTACAGTCAAGGGCCCAATTTGCATCATTTAGTTAACTCAGGGTTTTCTCTACTCTTTCTTGGGAAGGGGGTGGCACAGGCAAACAGGCTATGGCAGCACCTTCCCTGAACCTTCCACCTCTCACTTCCAGTGCACAGGAAGAGCCTGGGTCATGCAACTCAACTCGCATATGAGGTTTGAAACCGCAGCTGTTTCCCCGAGTGTATTTCCCTGCTGGATTTCTGACTCACCTGCTTGGCACTTGTGAAGGCCACTCCGGAAAAGGCGTATCTGTCCACGACAAGCGTGATCCCTTGGTGTAATTTGTCTTTCATGAGCGGCCTGAAAACCACAAGTGAGGAAAAAAAATGTTAAAACTCCTTTGTAGGTAAATGGAGTTAATCATTCTTAACTTCATCAGAAGCAGTGATCATTAACCTTTTTAGGTTACACAATAATCCATCCAACAGCTACTAAGAGGGGATCTCAAGCTAAATATCCAGAAACAGCTCAAGCCTCCTCATTACGTGACACAGTAGATTGGTGACACGCTGCTTCCATCCGACAGGCATCCTCTACCTCCCACAAGGGAATTTACCACAACTCACTTGCCTGCCTGATACGTTCCCAGTTTGCTTAGCAGAGGCACTAGGAGATCTGCAAAGCTTTTTCAAAAACCAAAAGCCAAAAAAAAAAAAAAAAGTGAAAGCAGTGTAACCTTCTAAGTACAACCAACGGCTCTCACAAACTGCACACATGAGAACTCATTTTGGCCAAAGCTCCCCTGCGTGCAAACAGCATCCCCCGTTTTGGGGCAGCAGTACCTGGCGCTGAAGCCCGTACTCTATCATCCCAGGCACCCAGCAGACAGCTCCTAATCCCACATGGACAGCGGGGATGCGCATTATAGGTATGATGTTCTCTACGCAACTCTACTTGGTTCTCTAGTATTTAGGGAAACTGGGTGACCAGGGATATATCTAATGGGGATGAGGACTGATCTGTGGCCCCAGCTGCTTAACTCTCCGCTGCAACAAGAGCACTTTCCAGAGAGGAACTGCAGGATTTGGCTGGAGAAGAACAGCTGGGAAGCCCTAAGAGCGACCAAGAGTCCTCCAGGCAGGAGGACAACAGAACAACCAAGAAGCCCCCTCGGCTCCCGGCCCGCGCCCCGCGCCCCCGTCTGCCTTTACACGTGTTCCCAGCGGTTGGCCGAGAAGAGCAGGTGCACGGTGTGGTCCTCCAGGCTCTTCTCCTTCCCCAGGTAGGCGCCGAGCAGCCGCCCGATCTCGGTGCTCCTCTCTGCAAGGCAACGGGGCAGGAAGGAGCTCGCAGCGGCCGCCCTCGCTGGGAAGCCCCGGCGGCGCGCGGGCCCCGCCGCGGACCCACCGTACCGGGGAAGCAGAGGAGGTCGGCGCGGTGGCCGGCGGCCCGCAGCGCCTCCACGAGCCGGCGGCCC
>JAWLRI010000264.1:290277-332700 GCA_034781795.1 Crypturellus tataupa
GGGCTCCACGCGGCCCCCGCGAGGCGGCAGGAGGTGGCGCTGACCAGCGAGCGCTACGGCGTGCGGCGCCTGCCCTTCTCGCGCGTGGCCCGCGGCGACGTGGCCTTCTTCGAGCGCCTGCTGCCCGGGCGCGTCGTGACGAGCGCGGGCGAGCTGGAGCCCTGCAACGTGGACTGGCTCAGATCGGTCCGCGGTAAGGGAGCGTGGCCCCCCGCCGCTGCGGGAGCGCCGCGTTCGGCTCCGCAGGCCTCTGCTGACAGTCGGAATCAAAATTCCTTGTTCGGAGTATTTCTTCCTCTCTCCTAGGGAGTGTTTCCATGGGAAATGCCTAGTTTCCCAAAGGTTTCATGAGGAAAGAGGGTGGCAGAGCAGGTGGCTCGGAGAGGCTGCAGTCGCCCTCCGCGAGGCCCTTGAAACCTCCATCCAGGGCCCTGGGCAGCACGAGGTGGCCCAGATGAGCCCTGCAGGACCCCTGCGCCCCCAGCAGCGCCCCGGTTCCGCGAGCGTCGCTGCTTCCCGCGTGCGCTGAAGGGCCCTTGCTTTCCTTGCAGGCTCCAGTACGCTGCTGCTGAAGCCGCAGACGGTAGCAGAAGTATCTCAGGTCCTCAGGTAACACACGCTGTATTTTTAATCCTGCCGTTGGCCTGAATGATTGTTCGTATAACTTGTAACCATGGAAGTCATATCTCTGGCGTCCAGGGTGCCATGGTCATGGTTGATGTTACCTGGTGGCTTTATCACCTGTTTGATAGGCGATCATCGACTGAGAGAACCAAGACAAGTGCCTGCCTGGTTTTCTTGAGAACCTGCTAAACATGTTTCACAGAAGTTGCTGACACTTTTCAGTGCAAAAGGGGACTTGAGCCTGTGCCTTGTATCTCCGAGGCAGGGTACCAGGCAGGAGCAAAGGCTAAACTGGCGCTTGTTTTACCAACGGGTACGTGGTGGACAGCAGCAGAGCCAAGCTCACGTTAGTGGCTTTGATTAGAAGACTCAAAAGTCCTCAAGAATACTTAGAGTGGGGGAAAGACATGATGGGGAGGGAGAAACGAGAGCAGTTTTATCATTAAAGACTCTTCTGCTCTACTAAATCGTCACTATTAGGCTCTGTGCCAGTGTTCATTGGGAGTGATTGAGTTGAAGGACTCGGGAATGCTGGAATTGGGCAGTTTGATGGCACTTTACACCGATACAGCAAGCTGACAGATGGGGCAGTTAAGGCACAGATGCACATACTTTGTCACTGTGGGGCAGTAATGTCTTGAGGAAGGGCTGGGGAGGAGTCTAATGTTTCAAATGACTGCAAACCTGCCAGTCCCCATTGAAGAAGTCAAGTTGTGCTTCTTTATAGATAGAGTAAGCTGTGATTTTTCACACACAAATCACATTGTAGAGCTGGAAATATGCAAGAGTGGTGAAACTCTTCTGATAGACTGGAGATCTATAATACTTTGGGAAACCTCTTCCCTTCCAGGTACTGCTACGAGAGGAACTTGGCTGTAACCCCGCAAGGGGGTAACACAGGCCTTGTTGGGGGCAGCGTGCCCGTCTTCGACGAGATCATCCTGTCCACGGTTCTCATGAGCCAGGTCATCAGCTTTGACGAGGTGTCTGGTAAATACCGTAGATGTGCTACTCGCGCAGAGGAGGCTCTCGCTGCAACGCAGCCTTCCTTCTGGGAGCCAGCAGCTGTGTCACGAGCGAGGTTCGGCCCCAGAGATTTGCTAAATCCAGGTTTCTATTATTGATGTAGGCTGCAACAGCAGCAGCTCTTGCAATCTATTAGGTGGCAGCAAGAGGGAGAAAAAAAAAGAAAAGAGAAACACCTCTTGTACATTCTCTTCTTTTACAAATCCAAACGAGAAACCAACAAATTGAATGACAGTGTTGAAGGAGGCACATGATAACTTTGTGCTGACAGAGGAAGAGAGGGAAGGGGAAAGTTTATAGATTGTTTGAATTTGGACAAGGAGAGGCCAGGGGGGTTTGAGTATTTTGATCCTTAAAACATTGAGAGAGGGAGAAATACAGGCTGAAATTTGCTTAGTCAGTGTTTTACATGTCCAGGGCTCTACATGATCTGATGTTAAGTCAATGGCCAAGCTCCCGTAGACGTGAGGAAGAACAAAACAAAGCCCTGCAGCATGCACAGAGTTCTTCTGGGTTTAAATTGAACCCTGGAAAGTTCTGGTGGAAGAGCAGGTGGTTGCAAATGCTTGTAATATCTCGATTCTTCAGGAGGCACCTTCTTTTGGAGCTTCAAGTTATACCATAAGTTTATGTTTCAGGAATCCTCGTGTGCCAAGCTGGCTGCATCCTGGAGAACCTCAATCAGTATGTGGAGGAGAAGGGGTTTGTCATGCCGCTCGACTTGGGAGCAAAAGGCAGCTGCCACATTGGTGGCAACGTGGCCACAAATGCCGGAGGCTTGCGGCTCTTGCGATACGGCTCTCTCCGAGGGACAGTGCTAGGGCTGGAAGTGGTAAGGCAATACCTCGCAGCTCCTGTTTGTGTCTAAACATCTCCCCGTTACCCTGTTTTTCCTGTTCTAGCCTTCAACTGTCTGTTACACAGGCAAGACCCTCTGCAGGGTCCCACTTTTAATTGTTTGTTGCTTAGCTCTTTTGAGGTGTGTCAGCAAGTGTCTTCATAAATAGGGCGTCTTTTAGTCATACCACAGCTTCCAGCTCTGTCCTTAAAGATATAAATGATTTTAGGTGGTTCTTTTATTCAGACAAATGAGAGGAAAGTGGGGAGAGTTGGTAATCACACATTACCTGGGTGAGGTTGCTTCCCCTATGGAGCGGGGGACCTCTGCAATGCTCGACTAAGCAAAATCCATCCTCTCAGTGGCTTCTCATTCAGAATTTCAGACCTGTCAAGATGCAGTTGGTAAATGCTCAGCATTTAACAACTAAGCCTGCTTTGAGTTTGCTTGTCTTTTGACTTTGTCTTAAAATTGTGTAGGGTCCAAAAGGGGAATTTAGTCCCTTTAGATGCTCTTGGTTTCCTCTGAATGATGATAGGGCTTCAAAGAACGATTGATCTTGTCAGAAGTGATGGGTAGGGAAAGCTGGGTGAACTCCATGTCCTCATTTTCTTGCAGGTGCTGGCTGATGGCTCGGTCCTGGACTGCTTGGCCTCTCTGCGCAAGGACAACACTGGCTATGATTTGAAGCAGCTTTTTATTGGATCTGAGGGCACCTTGGGAGTTATCACTGCTGTCTCCATCCTTTGTCCTCAGAAACCCAAGGCTGTGAATCTGGCGTTCCTAGGTGGGCGCCTTGGCCGTGTTCTGGTACCCTGTAGCAAGTATATTGGCACTATCAGGAAAACAGGAGCCAATCTGGGGTCTGTAGCAAGAGAAGAGGCCACCGTATGAGCTGCTATTAATTTCATTCCTGAAATTGGAGATTTCCAAGTGAGTAGATGCAGTGATCACCAGGCAAGACCACAATGACTAGGCAGGGCTGGAAAGTCAAGTCTACAGGTTGGAGTCTGGATCAAGGAGGTACCTGGTTAGGGATGACTGCAGTACAACTGCTTAAAAGATGTCAGAGAAGCCCTGCTGAGGCTTTTTAGTAAAAATTTAATTTAATTTAATTTAATTTAATTTAATTTTATTTTATTTTATTTTATTTTATTTTATTTTATTTTATTTTATTTTATTTTATTTTATTTTTTGAGAAACCTCCACTGAGACTTCTCCAGCTTTTTCCTAATTTCTAGACCTAGTCTAGACCTTTACTGCTCCTTTGGGTTGTCTTCTTGCCTGTGCTGAGAACTGGGCATGGGACAGACTTTTTGGGACAAACCTAGGGATTTTTGCCATAGCAAGAAAAATAATTGCTCTATGTTCCTGCCATTGTACTCAAATACATTCAAAACCAACAGAAACCAAACCATCACACAAAATGTTGATTTAAACCCACATAGGCTAATCATTTGAATCTGTTAGAGAGGAGAAAGGTGAAAGCCTTATAGGCTTTTTTTTTTTTTTTAAGTAGAAAGGGTTTTGGGATGGTGGTTTTTTGTCCCTGAGTCTTCTTTGTGGTCTGTCTCAAGGGTGCCAGAGTTTCACTCAAGTTCTGAACACATTTACAACCTGCAGAGCCATGCTGGGAGAGATCCTGTCTGCATTTGAGTTTATGGATGATAAGTGCATGGAACTGGTGGAGCAACACCTGAAACTCTCCAAGCCAGTGACAGGTACCAAACTGATACACTCTGTCTGAGTGGAGGGCACAGAAAACATAATTTCTGCTGTAGAAAGAGGCATTGTGTTTTGGGTGGGGTTTTAACCTGGGTTTATACAAATGTCATGAGTATCTGCATCCCTCCTGATTTTTGTACCCAGTGTTCTGTCCCAAAAGCATTCGATAGAAGCTTTCAGTGACATATTTTCTTTGCTTCTACTAGGTTCCCACCCACAAAAATAATGTATTTTTAAAGAGCAATGACTAAGTAGAGGTGAGAGTCTGTACGTGACCTACACAAAAAAGATTTTGATTTGAGATCAACACTTTTTCAGCACCAGAAATCTGGACAGCGGAACCCCCCACTTAATTGTGCCAAGCTTAGGAAAAGCTCCCAAGCCTGTACTAAATTCCTGTATTTTTACCACCGAGTTCCTGCTCATTTTGTTCTCCATCACTTTCAGGGAGCCCTTTTTATGTTTTAATTGAAACTTCAGGCTCCAATTCCACCCATGATGAGGAAAAACTGAACAACTTCCTAGAACGAGCTATGGCTTCTGGTTTGGTCACTGATGGCACTGTGGCAACAGATGAAAAGAAAATAAAGGCAAGTCACCATATCCCCATACTCAAATCCACTTGGAATTATTTTGTGTTCAAATCTGTAATTTTAATTAGGAAATTAGTATTTGTTTGATATTTGGTGTCAAAGCCAGGAGACTGCAATCTCAGGAAATGAAGTAGTTCATTTTAAGCACTCATGTTTGATAGAGGAGGCTTCTTAGGAAATTGAAAACTGTTTTGGAGAGAGCATCCGCCCACACATGGGATGCGAGTTCTTTCTCTCTCGGATACTGTCAAGCTTAGAGAGTTGGTGTAGTGCTTTCCTGTAGATGTTGCTCAACATATGTTACTACAATCTTTCAAGAGGCAAACGGATATCAGCACTGATGTTACATGCCAAGAATCATGACTCTTTTGCTGAGAAGTACTTGTTTCATTTGTATTTCTTTTGTCTTCAATTCCTCAGAAGCTCTGGAGCCTGCGGGAGAGGATCACGGAGGCCCTCACCCATGACGGCTACGTTTACAAATATGACATCTCGCTGCCTGTGGGGAAACTATATGATCTCGTGACTGACACCAGGGCTCGACTGGGCAGGTGTGCCAAAAATGTGGTGGGCTACGGCCATCTGGGTAAGTGCAGGTGCTTGGAAAGGAGCTGATTTCTTCTTCCTTGCAGTCCAGGTGTACTTACCATACAACTCCTAGCTGCTTTGGAGGTTCATAGAGATTTCTGAGGGACATACATAACATTTGTTAGCTGGCAACTAACAAATTAGTTAAAAGAGGAGAATGCCTAAGCATCCTCATGTGTTGGATTTCATTGCTTTCTGACAGTATTTCATATATGTGAGACAAGTGTGATTATCTGGTCTAACTACTAGTCAGTCAGTAACTCAAATGGTCATTAGTATCTTTTTGCTCTTTATTTCCCAGTCAAGTCTGTAGGTTACTTAATTGTCCATAAATTTGATTAATGTACATAGATAGGTTTGGTTAAGCACTTTGTTGTCTAAAGTGAGTAGTTGTCTTTGGAAACAATTATGTCTGAGCCATTAACCCCTAAAAAAAAGTGATACAAATAATTCACTGACAGGCTGCACACCTTGTCAGTATGCTTTGAAGCTAAATTGATTTTACGTGCTTCAGGTAAATTGGACAGGTAAATTGGTTGTTTAGCAGCACTTTTCTGCTAATAAAAAACTAACACTCTTCAGCTTAATCTTTGTGTGTTTTGTCTTCAAAATGCCCAATAACTATGTGGTTAATCAAAGATCATTGTGCACAAGCAGCAAAAGAGGAAAATAAAGCTCTGCTTTGTTTCTGTTGACCCTGTGCTGAAGTGCATGTAGAGCATTGCGCAAGTATAATGAAGTGATGCAGGGCTCTGTTAAAATTTAATGATCATTACGAAATACTGTTGGGGGATAGCATGCCATGTCAGTGCAGAAAAAAATAACAAATGCAACACAGTAGTTTGAGTTTAAAATCACAAAAGGAATTTGAAAGTTACTTAGCTTCAGGATCTTCCTCAAAGGATATACCAAACAAATGCAGAAACAAAGATACTTTTTGATTTTTCTGTGTACAGAAGAAGTCCGATGTTCGTAGGACAGTTTATGATCCTTCCACACACGGTCTGAAGCCTAACAAATGTCCCTTTGTTTGAGGGCACAGCTGAGCCAGTAATGAATTGCTATTGTAGAGATAAGTCAGTGAGAGAAACTCTTATGTGTTTTCTTCCAGGAGATGGAAACTTGCACTTGAACATCACAGCGGACTCCTACAGCCATTCCCTGCTGGATGCCATTGAGCCATTTGTGTATGAATGGACTGCAAGATGCAATGGCAGCATCAGTGCAGAGCATGGCTTGGGTTTCAAGAAAAAGTGCTTCATTCAGTATAGCAAACCCAAGGAAGCAATCTTGCTAATGCAGCGTTTCAAAGCCATGTTAGACCCCAAAGGGATTCTCAATCCGTATAAGACACTGCCTTCCAGTTCCTGAGACTGGAGGAGATGCCAGCACATGATGACTGCGTCTCTCCCTCACTAACCTGCAACCTGCAGCACTTTGGCTACAGTCAAAGCGATCCAAAGATGGATCAAACAAGCACATGAAATGCTCCTTGGCTTATTTCCTTAGGGTAAGGAAACAAGCAAAGGAACATGGTTCCTCTTTTCAGGGATGTCTGCTCCTTCAGAGAACAAGCACATTCATGTTTTTGTCTATGTGGGTTTTCTCTTTCACCTGAACATTAAAACTAAGTGTACAGACTTCTTTTAAAGTCTTATCTGCTCAACCTGATAATTAGAGTTGGTTGAGAGTATTTTCCATTTGGAGTATCTTCCATTTAGAGTAGTGGAAGAGTCCTTGAAGAGTCTTCACAACTCTCAAGCTCTGCTGATTATTGTTTCTCTCATTTCATTGCTACATATATTCTGCATCGAAGAGGGGAAAATGAGAGCAGGCTATAACATGCTTCTGACCTGACAAGGACATGTTAGTCATACAGTGTTTAGCCACACACTATGTATACATTATGTAGTGTTTTGGCAGAAGAGCTGGTGTAAAGCCTCACAGCTTGGAACTGATAGTTTATTGCACCTTGCAGACTTGGGTATTAGATTTGAGATTGTAGATGAGTTTGAAAAATGGAAGAGTAAATTCAAGGACTCTCCTTTCTCTCACCCTTCCTTTCTGCATATGGCAAAAGAGACAGTATCAAGCATTATATTTGGGGAGACAAGGGACTTTGGGCGTTTTATGTTGTACTTTTCAGTTATTAACAGCAGAATTACAACAGGGAGTCCCTGATTATAAACCTAGAGGTACTTGCCTCTCTCCTGCTCACCACTGTCTTTGGGAGAGTTAGGTAAGGCAATATGGAGGCTTACGGCTCATGACTGGAGCCAGAGCTGGCTAATAGCAGCAGTACCCTGGCTACTATGTGCAGTGTTTGAGGCTTCCTTAGAGCATTTGACTTTGCTAATGCTAAGGCAGACCTTCTGTTTGTGTTAGCATTTGAAATGCCATGCTGTCTACTATTGTCCTATTACTATAAATGCATAACAGGGTTGTTTTTTTTATGATTGTGAATGTTACATACCAAAAAAAAAAAAAAAAAAGAAAAGTTCTATAAATCTGAGTCCACAGAGATCTGAAGAGGATTTTATCAGTGTTGTTTCGGGAGCAGAGCAGGTCAGGTCTATCCAGCCCAGACTGATGCGTATGTCCTTGCAGCGGGATTCTCCTTCCAAGCTCCTCCACCAGTTTAACTTTTATATACTCATCTTAGGGACAGATCCTTCCAGCTCCTGGATTCTTAACTTTCTCTTAAATTCTGATGACAAAGACTGTATTGTAGCACTATTCCCTCACGTGGGAGTAGGCAAGTGATAGCAATAGAGCTTGATAACATACAGCAGTGAGGGGCCTTGAGAGGTGATTGAGGGAACCTTTATACCTGGCACGTGCCATTCACATCATTACACCAACGGGCAGAATCCAAAACCAGCACGACCTATGAACTGTCAGTGCAAGGGAAGGGCTGCCCAGGCTGTGCTATGGATATATTTGACCATGGTAATGTACTCTGCTTCTTAACCTAAAGTGGTTAAGCAGCCAAATCTTCTCTGTTTCAGGACAAACATGCTTAAATCCAACAGAGAATCAGAAGTGAGGGAGAAACTTTTTGCAGCAGGAGTTTTGATCTTGGTTATTCAATTTACTGTGGATATCTTTGAACTCTTAAGGTATAAGACCATGTTAGTGCTTCCTTTTAGCAGTCTCTTTCTACAAATAATGATCTCTCCACATTTTGAAGTTTCATGACATTGTTTTGTAGAGCTGTAATGGAGGTGAGTTTTGATCGCATGTTTATAAAAGTAACAATGACACACAAGACTTAAAGCCAGACTTTGGTTTTTCAGTGGTTTTGTATCCTGACCATAAGGAATTACATGCTAATAAAAACCAAAACTCCCTCATCTGATGTGACTCTTCTAGTGGCTTAGAGACTATAAAGCAGAAATCTCATTTTGCTGAAATTCTTTGGCCATTTGGGCTTCTTTTCCCTTGGAGATGTGAGTGAAGTCCTGCAATGCTCTGGCTAACAGATTCTTCAGTGCCCTATACTGAGAAGCAGAGATCTTGGGCAAGAACAGTGTGATTGCCCACAGTCCAAGTTAATGCTCCCGCCTCTTCCTTGGTAGGACTTTGCCTGGGTGATAACAAGTTGCAGTCTATTCTCTCGGCCCTCCAAGGTTTCCTTTCACATAGTGATCTGTTCTGTCCCAAGTAGCTCTCTTAAGAGCTGTTTGTGTGTAAATGTGTCACTAGTGAACTGCACACATGATCTTGGACGAAGGCTGAAACTCGGGTCTCCCCTACCCCAGGTGAGAGCCCCAGTCACCATGGCTGTTGATGAGCAGGTTCAGCAGAACTGGTTTCTGTCAGACTGTGGTCCCTTCTGAGTTGATGAGAGATGGAGTTTGAATCCACTCTCAGCTGAGGAAGGATTTAATAGAACATCTCTTTCTCGAGCTACATGCTAATGTTTGCCCCGTTGTAGAGAAGGGCATTTCCTCTTCCCATTCTGTCCTGAAAGAGAGCAATAAGAATAGAGCATGATAACATACAGCAGTAATGGGCTTTGAGAATTGAGGGAACTCTTACCCTGGCCATTCATATCATTACACCAAAGGGCAGAATCCCAGAATGGTTGAGGTTGGAAGGGGCCTCTAGAGATCATCTAGTCCAGCCCCCTGCTCCAGCAGGGACACCCAGAGCACGGGACACAGGGCGGCATCCAGCTGAGTTTTGAAGGTCTCCACAGAAGGAGCCTCCACAGCCTCTCTGGGCAGCCTGTGCCAGGGCTCTGGCACCCTCACAGCACAGAAGTTCTTCCTCACATGGAGGTAGAACTGCCTGTGTTTCAACTCACACCCGTTACCCCTCGTCCTGTCACTGGCCACCACAGAGAAGAACCTGGCCCCATCCTCCCTGCATTCACCCCTCAGGTACTTGAACATGTTAATCAAATCTCTCAGCCTTCTCTTCTCCGGACTGAACAGACCCCGCTCGCTCAGTCTCTCCTCACACGGTTGATGCTCCAGTCCCTTCATCATCTTCCTGGCTCTGCGCTGGCCCCTCTCTAGCAGCTCAATGTCCCTCTTGTCCTGGGGAGCCCAGAGCTGCCCCAACACCCCAGGTGCCTCCCCAGAGCTGAGCAGAGGGGCAGGATCCTCTCCCTGGCCCTGCTGGCAACGCTTCTGCTGCAACCAGGAGCCCCATTGGCCTCCTTGGCCACAGGGGCACTTTGCTGCCTCATGTTTAACCTGTTGTGAACCAGGACTCCCAAATCCCTCTCCGTGGAGCTGCTTTCCAGCAGGTCAACCCCTAATCTGTGCTGGTGCCTGGGGTTATTCCTGTCCAGGTTCAGGACCCTGCACTTGTCCTTGTTGAAGCTGAGGAGGTTCCTCTCTGCCCAACTCCCCATCCTGTCCAGGTCCCTCTGAATGGCAGCACAGCCCAAATCCAGCACAGAACCCAAACCCAGCACGACATGAACTGGCAGTGCAAGGGAAGGGCTACCCAGGCTGTGCTATGGATATATTTGGCCATGGTAATGTATTCTACTCCTTAACCTAAAGTGGTTAAGCAACCAAATCTCTGTTTCAGTACAAACATGCTTAAACCCAACAGAGAATCAAAAGTGAGATAGAAACATTTTGCAGCAGGAGTTTTGATCTTGATTGTTCAAGTTACTGTGAAGATCTTTGAACTCTTAAGTCAAAAGACCCTATTAATGTTCCCTTTCAGCAGTCCCTTTCTACAAATAGTGATCTCTCCACATTTTGAAGCCTCAGCAGCATTAAAAAGCATCATTAAAAACCAGTTGGAGCAAGTGACAGAGTGTAGAGGAACAAAATGCTACTTTCGTGACATGCCCGTCCTCTACTTTCTCCTATTTTCTGAAGGCACATCCAGTCATGATTGGTAGTGCTGTGCATGCTGACAATACTCTTCCAATAATGTGAGCAACTCTTTTGCAAAAATAGCAAGACTGCCACTGAGAAAATAATAATTCTGGGACTTTTGGAGGAGCCTAGAGAGCCAGGAGTTCAGCCGCGTATGGATTACTGTCTGCGTGCCTGGTGTCCTTCACTCCAAAGGGCAGAGGAAAGGATGGACAGCCTAGCGCAAGCTGGCTAGCAGTTGTGTCCTCCTTAGGGATGGCCCCTCCAGGCTGTGGGCATCAGTCCTGCCCCACATTCTGCATGCACGTACGGGTATGCAGGCTGCGAGAGACCCTTCCCTACAGCACCGCCTTGCCACTCACTCAGCTCTGTATTCAGGAATGGAAAAACAGCTCGTCTGGTGCTCAGCAGACACCTGCTTGCAGAACATGAATGAAGAGGAGTGATGCACTCCAGCAGGACTGCGAGAGGGAGGACAAGGAAGCTCATGTTGTAGGAAAGCAACGTATTCGAAGCCACTGCGAGGCCTAATGGAAGGGATGGGATTGATTTTATTTTTAATGAAAACTGGTTTTGCTTCTGCTCATTCTTTCATAGATTTTTTTCCATGCCCTCTCACACACGCATACTCACAAGCACATGTGTCACATGCCATGTGTGGTCACGTAGTCTGGCCAAGGTCAGCCATAAGCAACATGTAGGATAAGGGTTATTTGGACAGGCCTTTTATACCCCTTAAAGTAGCAGATTCATTATTGGCGCAATCCTTTTGACACAACATCTTGTTTTCTTCTTCCTTCCAGATTCTTGGCACTTAGTTCCTCAGCTGAAATATCCTTTTTTTGGCTACAATCATCTCCTTTTGGGGATGACAGGAAAGAAGCTTGCGCAGTCAGGTGTAGCCGTGTTGCCTCCTGCTGTTATCAGTGTGCCCATCTTCTGCTAATGATTCATCCTTGCTGTGGCCCTCTAAAACCTTAGGTCTTCAGGTCATGATGTAAACCTTTCATTCTTCAATGTTTACCAGCGTTATTACTGTCAATCACATCCCTGGTTATCAAATCAGGCCATTGTTCAACCCAGGCTCTATTGTTTCACCTACTGCTTTCACACACACCCACACATTTCCATTCAGACCTCATTCAGTCTTAACTAGTTTGAGGTGAAGTCGCCAAACCTTTGGTCTGTGGCCCAGAAGCAATCTATGAGGCCCTGCTCCTCGGCCTCTTCTCCAAAGGGCAAAAACATGAGGTCAAATCCTGCTGTCACTGCAGAGGACCCCCAAGATAGCCCACTGTCTGGAGCCGTGCCCTCCTGCTCAGTCTAACCGCCTTCTGAGTTCATCTCACCCACCAGTTGCCTTAACGAGTCTCTCTCTCCTCTGGTAGCAGCTTTTCCCTACTAACTTCTACTCAGTTATTTCTCCTGGGCCTGCTCTTCGGTCTCTTCTCTACAGGACCCTGCCTCTTCCCCTCTGATAGCGTCTCCTTAACCTTCTTAACCTTCCTTCTCCTGCCACCAGGCACCATCTTTGCCTTTTCCTATAACTAGGGCTAAATTGGTCTGTGCCGCTCTTCAGGGTAAGCCTCAAGATGGATCTCGAAGCAGGATGTTTATGGCGCAGCGAGGAAGCACTTGAATTCCCTCTCCCCTAGGTGGGTAGTGGAGACATCCCACCTAAACCAACTCTTCCCCACATCCAGCCTTGGAAGCGGACTCGGAAGGAGCCAAGTACTCCTGCATGGCACCGCATTTTTCTGGATAGCCAGACCCGAGTGCGTCAGCTCTTGCCCAACACCCCGGGGAAGAGCAATGAATCAACTTTAAAAGTGTAAAACACCTCTCTTTTGTGTTCGCCGACTCTGCCAGCTTTCAAACAAAGAAATGGCATGGCTGACGTGTATAATTTATTGGGAGCAACAACTCTAGTAATCATGATACCCTTCCACTAGACTGGGAGCAACCCTGGAAATTCATCTTAAAGCAACGCTTTGGGTCACCTCGTATGAAGAAATTTAGGGAAAGCAGCATTGTGCCTTGCTAAATGCTGAACCTGGGGCAAAAAAAAACTATTGGTAGAAGATGAGGGAGATGCATTATACCTGGGCACTCTTAATACCGTAGGGGAAGGCTACATGAATGCCCAGGACTATGTTGTTGTGGGTGCAGCAGGTTGGCACCACTGCCAGGACCGGTGAGGTCACAGCAGGAGCGAGGGAAAGGGACCATATCTGATGGAGTTGTATGACAGTGCGATAGGCATAAAACACCAAAATCATCCATTCAACGTCATGTGCCAGCCTGTGCGACATGAGTAAGCTTTATATTGCCCCAATTACAAATATTTTGACTATGTGACGTGACCATAAATTACTCTGTTGTATTTAGGGGCTGGGAGGCTGCAGCCTGGTGTGTGTGTACATGGAGCTGGAGGCAGACGTCACGCCGAGGCTTCATTGCTGATGAACAACAGCAAAGCTACTGGCTGCTCCCAGGCCCCCGCTCAGCCCCTGCTCACCCTTCCCTCCTGCCTCCCCTTGTTGGCATCTTGCAGAGATCTCTCTGTGCCAGGAGATGGTGCCAGGATAAAGCAGCAGGTGAGCAGAACCGCAGCAGCCCAAAGCATCATAAGACCTGCTCCTGCCAGGAGGTCCTGGAACTGCTCCCCATTCCGAAGTAGCTGGAGGCTGCTCGGCTCCTGCGGATTCTGCGCTCTCCTGGTGGGACTCCTACCCCGAGACCCAGTTTGGGGAATGCTGGTGACCTGGAGGCTTGGTGGAGGCTCAGACTCCTGTGTAAGGCACTTTATAATGATCATTAATAACACCAGACATGCTATATGGTCATTTGAGCATAGACATAAAAAACATAAAACCATAAAATAGAGTGATAAACCATAAGGCGACACTCATGTGGCTTGAGGGCAGGAGTTTTCCTACCAGCACAGCAAAATTTCTGAGTTCCTCACTTCCATTACAAGAACTAGGCTTTGACTGGGAAATTAAGAATTTGAAGCCCTAAATGCCTTGTGATTTGGCATTTCTGAGGCAGTGGCGCTTCTTAAAATGAAGAGGAATTCTCAGTAGATGAATTCCTGTCTTGCCACCACGTTGTCTGGTCAAGAGCAAGAATTGGAGGTCCAGAGCAGTAGGCACTGCCCTCAGCACCAAGCAGAGCGAGAGCACAACCGAGAACACTCCTTGTCCGTGTGCTGTGTGCCCTCCACAGCTTTATGATGCATGCGCACTCCCAGGAGAAGGAGCCTTTCCTGCCAAGGCTCCTGCTATGTCCCTTTTTCCCTGAAAACCCATTGTAAAACTTGCCTCCTAAGAAAGATCTTTTTATGACTTAGTGATTTCCACCCGGTGCCTGGGAACACATGGCCACTCCCTTTGCCCTCACCCGCTCCAGACGTTTATAGAGGAGATGGGGTGCTAGACGCGGGCTCACCTATACACCGAGAGCCAAGAAGCCCATCAAGGGAAGAGGCTTCGGAGCTGCTTGCCGAGGAGACGTTTTTCCTGCCCACAGCAGCAGAACAGCATGAAAAGCTTAGGGTGCACTTCAAGGTAAGGACACAGGGTGAAAAATATTGCAGGTGCAGGGTTTAAAATGCGTTTGTAGCAAGGTCGTATTTTGATAGCTCAGGTAATCCGTATGTGTGATTAATAACCTATGGAATTAGATGTAGTTTGCTGCAGGGTAGAGGTTAAATTCAATGTTTCTTAATGTATTCCAGGTCTTTTAATTTGAAAGAACCTTGTTAACCATGCAGATCTCCTCAGAGGTCTCTTGTTTTTCTGTTTAAATAAACAAAAATCTTGTGCTAAACCTGAAAGCAGCATATCCAAACAGGTACCTTCTTGTCGAAAGGACATTTATCACCTGAGCTTTTCAGTGCCTTCCAGTGTTGGGTTGCCTCAGAGTTTTTTTCCCATTTGCTTCCTTTCTGGAAGATGTCGCAGTTTTGCTCAGAGAGAAGAGTTGGACCTTTGGGGACAGCCATGGCAAGAGGAGCCGTGACAGCTTTTAGGCTTCTGGGAAGAAATTGTCTTTACAGGGTCAGGTCGGAGGGGATCTTGAAGGAGCAGTTTCACTCTGTGTGCAGTTAGATCATCTTGTTGATCTCATTCTCATAGAACCTTCTCTGAAGAAAGCTGCATGGAGCAAAAATCCAAAGCAAATAAAAGCAGACAAGGATTATAAAGCAGCTAGTGGCTCAGTGGCAAAGGGTGCAGTGAAGGGGATCACCTGCTCAGGGTTACAGCAGGAGTCACTTATTACAAATGAAAAACTTCCTTGCCGCTGTGCTACAAAGGAAGAAAATATTGCAGCAGGAATTCTGCCTCTCTGCATTTCCATCGACATTCCTGCCAGCTATAAAATAGCTCCATTTTTTTGGCTTTAACTGTTCATAGTGTTTTAACTTGGCAGCATATGGAAGATCAGCCGCGTCTTCTGTAACGCTTCATGTCTGCATCTGCGACATTATATGTCAGGACTAGAGTCAAAGGCAAAAACTGAAGCGCAGGATGTTCCAGCTGAGTATGAGGAAAAGCTTTGTGACTGTGAGGGTGACACAGCCCTGGAAGAGGCTGCCCGGGGAGGTTGTGGAGCCTCCTCTTCTGGAGATGGTCAAAAACCTGCCCGGACATAATCCTGAGCACTGTGCTGCGGGGGACCATGCAGAGGGGTTGGGCTAGATGATTTCCAGAGGTCTCTTCCAACCTCAACTGTTCTGTGACTCTGTATTCAAGATAACCTAGAGAAAATAGAGCTCTTAGATAGTTGAGATGTGCCTTTCTGTACTATAGTGTGTCTTTTCTGGACTAAAGGGTGGAATTATTTAGCCCAAATGATGTCTATTGACCCAACATATTTACTCCTTTTTAGAAATGACTTGTTTGGAGATTTGCAGGCCTGTGACATCAGTATGCGTGTTGTGAAAGGAATAGTCTTGTAGATAAATATTGGCTTTTGCAGGAATGTGCCAAGATGGCAGCTGAAGACTGGAGGGTGAAACCCCATGTGCAGGTTGGGGAGGCATCTTGAAGGCTTATACATTCACATATATTCATATATTTGATTGAAGAGTCTGACAAAAGTCTCAAAATTGACCTTTATTTAAAAATCCAGCAGTCAAATGCCTCTATATTCCACACTGTCACTCGAGTCTTTGGGGTCTTTCATGGTCCAGAACCCCCTATTTTTTGCTGTGGGTCCATGAAGGATGGATTCCTTATGAAAGGCTGCCTTCCAGGAAGAAGGTTCAGTGTTGTCTTTTATCCACTGGTTACTTGTACATATTGTCCAAATTTCCCTCTAACCCCTGTTAAGAGCTGGCTGGTATCAAAAAGAAACAATGAAAGCTATAAAATCCAGAGGACAGTATGCGCAAATTGGATGTGTCTTGTCTGGGAAAAGGGTTATCTTCTATTAGATAAGATTTGCTGAAACTCTGCTTTCTTTCCAGGCATGTCAGATATCTCCTGTTTCTGAAACTTTGGCTGGGATGTGTCTTCCTATCTGGATTCTTCCACACGAAAAAACCCATTCTGCCGTAAGTCCAGCAGTAGCAAGCGCACCTTGTTACATTGCTTTATGTGTACAGGGCAACAAGGATCTCGCCTGTGACACTTTATTTCTCTCTCATGAGATTTAGCCTAGCATTAAAAGGGCAGTGGCACAAAATTAGGTCCTAGATCCATATATTGACATGCAAGTAAAGGAATTTGCTCTATGGAACAAAATCTATTCTGCATAAATGGAAAAAGTGATCAAGCTGCCACCTTTGAGCCATTCCTCCTCTTCCTAGTAAGTGAGGACCAGTAGAAGCAGAAGACTGATATTTGGAACTAAGGGAAGGGGCTTGTTTAGTTTGGTGACTTGCACCAGCTCCAAGGGTAATATCAGAAGAAAAGCCCGCTTGGGTTTGACTCCTGAAACCTTACTGTAGTGAGGAATTAAAAAAATCAGTGGTTTGGTTAACTGAGCTAGGACAAAAACAGCATTTCCAGATGTAAGAGATGGATTATAAGACTGCTGAGATGGTTTTCCCCGTGTGTTGTTTTCATGCAGAGTCCAGCGGAGCTCAGCCGAGTTGCTTATTGACCCTCACCCGTCCTGTCGTGCCAAGACTAACGTCATGTTCCTCAAGACACACAAGACTGCCAGCAGCACTATCCTGAACATCCTGTTCCGCTTCACAGAGAAGAATAACCTCACCATAGCCCTCCCAGCTAACCAGCTCGTCCACCTGGGCTATCCAGAGACCTTCACAACCAGCTTTGTAGAGGAATTTCAAACCATAGGACAAAACTACAACATCATGTGCAACCACCTACGGTTCAACCGTTTAGAGGTAAGATCTACGGCTCCTGAGTTCTCATGTTGAGAAACCTTGTTGAATAAGCAGTGTCCCAAACTAACAACTCCTTCCCCGCTATAAACAGGTACAAAAAGTGATGGCAGAGAACACCTTCTACTTTTCCATTGTGAGGAACCCAGTTTCCCAGCTGGAATCTTCCTATGTCTATTACAAGGATGCTGCTCCCGCCTTCAGAACATCCAAGGATGTCAATGAGTATTTGGCATCGCCAAAGAGATATTACCATAAATTTAATTACAAACAAAACATTTACGCCAAGAATAACATGTGGTTTGACTTTGGCTATGACAACAATGCAGAAGATGATGAAAGCTACATCCAGGCGGTCTTGCAGGAGATTGAACAAAACTTCCACCTGGTCTTGATAGCAGACTACTTTGATGAGTCCATGATCCTCTTGAAGCACACGTTATGCTGGGACCTAGATGATGTGATTTACTTTAAGCTCAATTCCAGGAAAGACAACACGGTCCAGACATTGACTCCTGAGAGCAAGGAGAGGGTTAAAGTATGGTGCTCGCTTGACTGGAAACTCTACCTGCATTTCAACCAGACCTTCTGGAAGAAAATTCAGGAGGCCATGGGACTAGAGGAACTGGAAAAGGAGGTGAATAGCTTGCGAGCAAGACAGAAGGAACTCATGCAGATCTGTCTCTCAGATCAGAGGCCAGTAGAGAAGACTCATATCAAGGATAAAGCTCTCATGCCTTACCAGTCTGGGGCTGCAAGTATCCTGAGTTATAACCTCAATCAAGACTTGGACGATAAATCTCTCAGAGCCTGCCAGAAAATAGTTATGCCAGAACTTCAATATATGTCCTATCTTTACGCTCTTCAGCATCCACACAAAAAGAGGAAGAAGCTAGGCTTTCCCTTGTTTTGGAATAGTTTCCGAGAAAACAAAACATCACCAAGCCATAACTAAGGCACCTTGCAGTATCCCATCAGCTTGCAATTGTTTGCACTTACAGTGTGGCAGGTCATGAAGGTGATGGTAAGGTTGTTTCAGGCTTTTTTAGCCAAAGGAAGCCAAAATGATGGGAACCTCATTTCTGCAGTGGCACAGTAGCACAGCAGGACTAAGTGTGGCAAGCTAAGACAAGGCTCTTGGTGCTTGGTCACCTTCTTGTGCTGCATTTGTCATTCCTTGTGCGCACCCAAGAATGCCGCTTACGGAGCCGACAGGAGCACAGAAGTTGCCCTGCTGTGTTAGATGAAGCCCCCTCCAACGCATTGCTGTGCCTGTGAGTGTAGCAAGCGATTAGAAAAAGAAAAAGAAAAAAAAAAAAAAAAAAACAGGGAAAATGGATAGTGATACCTCTAGATTCCTCCCTCCCTTCCCCAGGTGTGAGATTGCTGTCACAAGCAGAGGAGCAGTCCTGCTGAATACTGACAATTCTTCAAAACTGGTTAAAGTTTCCTGCCTCTTAATCATTAATCACCGTGCTTTGACCTTATTTAACAAGTTTTCCTTACCTCCAAGCTAATTACAGCTCACTAGAGCAAGTCCAATTTTTTTTACAAGACTAAAGTGAGGGCAAGGGGAGGAAACAAGGGCACAGGAAAATGAAGAGGCAATACAGCCCAGAAGGGCGAATCACTTGCAAGATGAATTATGATCCCCCTCCACCGCCATCTGTATTCCAAGAACACTTGGTGCTTCAGCTGCAGTGTCAACTAGTAATCAATATGGCCCCAAGGTGTTCCACTTTCCAGCTGGGAACCAGAACTTTCCACCACTGGCCTTGTGAGTGGGCTAAGCAACACACCGCAGTGTGGAGGAGCTTGTCTCGCCCTGAGGAGCCTCTGCGTAGACTCAGGGACTGCATGAAAGTGCCTGCATATTGGGTCATACCTTTGCAGCTCGTCAAGAGGAGTTGCCAAAGCAGGAGAAGTCTGGCCTGGGAGCGCCTTGGAGCACATTTCCTGAGGAAGATGTGAGACTTCCCTGTTACTTATTTTCTCTTGTGTGTGTTAGGAGGTGGTGGGGGGACCTCCATGATGTTTGGGGTGGCTCTGTGCTCTCCTTTGCTCAGGAGGGTCCTATTTGTTGTTCCTCCTTGCTCTGAGGAGGTGAGGGTCCTCCAGCCATTCGCTACTTCCCACTGCCAATGCTAGATGGGTAGAGGACCTTGGAGCAAAGTAATACTGGTTTTATCCTGGCCCACCCATCCCCTGGACATTGCTGTTACTTCATCACTGCTTTGGTCTTATGTCAGCCCAGGAAATTATCCACCCACTCACACTGTATAATCCCATGTGCCTTCTCTTTGTGGGTGGTCAAAGGTGGTACGGGTAAGTTTTCTCAACTTAGTCCTTTTAAATCCACATCCCTTGGTTTCCCCTTCCTCCTTTTCTTCCCTCTTCCCCTCCTATCAGCCATCCAGTGCTGCCAGTATTGATGGTTGTTGCCACATTTTATTGCTCCCTGCTGTATATGCCTTTGGCGTGTCAAGTCTCAACTTTCAAAGCCTGGAATCATTTTGTTGGAAGGACAAAAATTGTCCTCCTCCCCCTCTGTCTCCCTCTTTGATTTTGATTGACAGGATAAAAAGCAAAGAGCAATATTACAGCCATAAAGAACAACTAGTAACCTCTTCTTTCAAGGTCTGGATACCTCCAGGTTGGTGGATGGTAAAAGTGGTTTAAGAATAAAGTGATTCAGAGTGTGAGACAGGACGAATTGTGTGATTAATTCTAACAAGCCAGATAACTCTATTTTCATCCATATCACCCTGCTCCTTTGCTGCTTCAGAAACACTGGCCTTGCAAACTGCTTCCTTGTGTATGCAGAGACCTAGGCCATATCCAAGACTCAGCCATACCCGGAGGTTGTCACAGCTTCACATTCACTCCCTTCATCTCTCAGACCAACCTTCTTCCCCCAGGTCCCAAGTTCTGGCTCGATGTGCCAGGGTAGCAAGAGCTTCACTAGGCCTTTACTGATCCTGGGGCCAAAATCTCAAACACTGATTAGAACAGAGGGTTGATGGAGGTAGGGATGCTGCTCAGGGTTTTTCCTCACTATTGAAAAGGATAACTAAACCCTCCTTGGGCATTTTTGCTCATAAGTAAACTTCCCACTGGCGTGGCAATGACAGGAAGGTCCGTCAGAACAGCAAGGCCACCAAGGAACAGGCAAACCATCTCCACTGGTGACCTCGTTTTGATGTCACTCATTAATTATTGCCACTGCACTGACGGCGGGTGTCTTTCTGGGCAAAGCGGTGAGCAGCCTTGGTGAGCAGCATAACTTTCCCATCACAATTTTTATTTTTTTTCATAACAATGGTACTGAATTTTTCAATTTAGCAAATAATTTCTTCTTCATTGACGGATAGAGCAGTGGCAAGGTTGAGAGAATAGGAGAATAGCTTCTTTTTTTTTTTCCCCAGAGGACTCATGTGCTCACCCAAGTGCTCAGCTTTCCATTCTTGGTGTGTTTTCATGCAGCAACAGCTTACCCTACTTCTTGCCAACACATGCAAAGTTACCTTTACAAGAATTTGCATACCAGTGGAATACTTGTATACTTCGATTATGATAAGTGAACCAAATTTGGCTTTTTTTATAGCTGAAATACAGCCACCTCTGGGGCAAAACAGCCTTTCAGGAGGTCAGTCTAGAAAACGAGAGTCATGCAGTAGAAACCGAAGAGCACTTTAGAAAGCCTAAAATCCCCATCCTAGTACTTGGCAGAGAGTAGAAGGATAAACACATTTTGGGGGATCAGAAAAACGTCTGGATTTTTGCTTGGCTCCATTTGAATCAAGAAGAGGGTCAGGCAGGACCCTCACTGATGTCAGCGTAGCTGTCATGATGATGCATGTAGCCCTAGTGGAACCAAACAAACCAGCTGAGGTTGCTACCAAAGTCAGACCTTCCCATGACAGAAAGCAACAGCAAGGTAGGTAAGGGCAAGGGAGCACTGGTGGCTGAGCATGTGCTTACTGAGAGCATGAGAGCCCATTTCCAGTCGCAGCTCAGTGCAGCCCTTATCTGCTCTCCACTGTGTTCCAATGTGCACAGCAGCAAAGCTGTCTGAGGTAGAACAGTAACCCCAAGGAGTTTATTAACATAATAGGCTTCTATCCCAACGGCCGTAGCTAAAATTTAACAGGCTTAAGAGGAATTTTCAACTAGCTAGGGCAAATAAGAGGTTGTCAAGCTACAGTCCCTTGTAACACCTCCTGTGCTTCAATAACCGTAGTGATGCATAGGTGCAATCCATAGGAGCTGTAAATTCTGCAATCCTGGGAGTCTTCAGCATCCTGCCCTTAGCTGCCATTCACATGTTCTGCTCATGTGCCCATCGCAAGGCTGCTGGTCTTGTGCTTTGCGAAACACCAGCACTGGCAGCACTGGAGCTGGGATGGGACAGCGATGGGCTCTGCCACATATGTTCCCCGCAACCATCAGAAGAGAGTCAGTCCTAGGGCAGATGCAGGGATGGGATGGGAAGCCCCTCAGGTTGGAGACAGGCACCTTCAGCAAAACTCAGGCCAAGTCTGAGCTTCCACGGGGCTCTGGGGTTGGTCTCAGCAATTAAAGCCCTTTAGTGTCCTCAGGGACTGACAAGCTGCATCTCCCTGTGTTCACGTTTGCATTGACAAGCAAAGAGGATCTCCTGCAGTAACACGGAGCAGAGCAGGTGCAGCATCATCCGCTAGTGTTTTTGGTGAGCTTTAAAAGCCTTTGGTACAACCACAGCGGGCCTTGCTAGCCCCAAGTATTCTCTTGCCTCAAGGTATCTCAAGTTAGCTGCCCTCAACCCATCTACCCAAGGCATCACTTTCTACCCAGTGTTTGTATTTGATCTCTCCCAGTCAGTGTCTGGGTGCTGCTGGCTTGTCACGAACATCCCCTTGGCTTATATAAGCCCAAACCCTCTCCTTACTCCCTTTTTCCCCCTGGCCTCTTTGATTCTCATCCATCTGTTACCCTGGTTCCAAGTGCTGTCCTACATGAAGACGTGTTTACCGAATGCACGGGTCGGGCTTGCCACAGCGGGAGCTGGAAAGCTGCCTTGGCAGGAGAAGCAGAGCCCCACGGGTGCTTGTCCTTGCATCCCCTCCCGGTGCCCTGAGCAAGGCAAACCCGCAGAGGGATCTGCGGAGGGGAGGCCCCAGCACCAGCCTGCCCTGATAATGGTGCCTTTGTTACCCTGTGTGCTGCTCTCAGGGCACAGGACTCTCAGCCTGCTGACTCAGAGCTTTTTCCCTGCCACTGCCTATCTGTGGCTGCTATAGGAGAGCCCCGTGACCCAGTGGTGGTGGGAGCCTGCGGCGGTGGGGGAGGGTCACGCAAGGAGAGTGATGTGGTGCAGCATGAGGGAAGTGCGCCCGGCACAGCGCTCAGCTGCGAGGGAGCCAGCGGCAGCCACTGCGGCAGTAGAGAGGAGTGCGAGGAGCGTGAAGAGCGTGAGGAGCGCGAGGAGCGGTGAGGAGCGTGAGGAGCGGAGAGGAGCGTGAGGAGCAGTGAGGAGCGGTGAGGAGTGGAGAGGAGCACGAGGAGCAGAGAGGAGTGCGCCCGCATTCACAAGCCCCGTCTGCGGGCCGGGGGGAGGACACCACAGACCCAGGCGGGTTGGGTGAGTGCCTCAATACTTTTTCCGCAGCACCTTTAGCTTTCAGCAAAGCTCCCGATAAATATGCCAGCCTAAGTCCTGCTCAAGCCTGTCTTTTTCTCTGGAGCAGGCACTAGTGAGGCATCCCAGATGCTCGATTGGCTTTGCTACTAGGTGGCTTCATTCATTCCCAGCCCTTCCTTGCTGCACCTTAAGTTGTTATAAAACCCACCAGTTCATGCAGAGGAAGATACGGGTAGGAGGGCAAAGTACGCAACGTTTACCAGACAGTAACCCACACCAGAACGTTGAGTTGGAAGACGCCCTCAGCAGGTCTAAATTGCCTAGATGAACAGCTGGCAGTAACCCAAGAGCTCCTTGGCCCTGATCCCTTTGGGATTGCTGGTGTCCCTGAAGAAAATTCATGTGCTGAGTGTTTATACCTTAGCGCAAGATCTGGATGTTGCGAGGACACAAGTAATTCTGCTCTGCTGTCACAGAGCCTGGCTAGGGAGCATGCATCCTCCCTGCCCCAAGAACGGTGCTCTGCAGAGTCCTCTGCAGGACAGCCCTTCCCAGAGGCATCTCCAGATCACTTCTAGGTTAGCAGTAGGGAGAAACAAGGGTTGAGTGTTGTTTTGTACATGCTGGTGTTGGGAAGAGCTCCCTAGTCCAGGCTCGCACATTGCAGGCTGAGGACAGTGCTATTTTTTGGTATCTCCAGAGCCATCTCTGGAAGCCAGCTTTTCCTCTTCAGATGCTTAAAATCTCATCTCCTGAGGCTATTATTGTGACCAGACATTCTCTCTTGGACAAGTAAATAAAAAAGCAGAAGGAACTAATACAGATGTCCCTTAGAGGTGGACTATCCATCTAGTAGGGTTAAGCAGACCACCAACCATGTTGTGGTAGTGGGAAGGGATGCCCCATGTAGTCTCCTGCAACCCTCTCCAGATCTGGGCTCAGCTGCAGAGCTGAAGTGAAGGAAAATCCAGGAACAAAGTGTGCCCTGAAGATCTGTGCAAGGACCCTGGGCTGGTCCTTGTGTCTTGGCCACACTGAGCTGGTCAGCAATTGCCCTCACTACAAAACAGCGGCTAGTAGGGGTGAGGAACTGCAGGTCACATCTCACTTTGCTGACCAACCTGAACTTACTGGAGGTCCCTTCCAAAGGCTGTCTGGAAGATCACATTCATTTTATCTGGGGACCAGACCCCGCTCCTGGTTTGCTCTCATTGGAAGCCAAGAATAGAGCCTGCCCAGTTCTGCTCCCTCCGTGTTTTACCCACAACACATCTAGTATCTCTGGGTGGGGATAATTTACCACTGTGTGGAGACTAGATGCTGTCAATACTGCGTCAGCTGTTTAATCATTTGTCCTGTGTACTAAAGCGACAACCTTTTGTTAGGCTAGCTAACTACCTGTTTTTCAGACTTCTTTTATTTGGTTTTGGGTGGCATTCATTATATATGGTGATAAATCTGATTGCATTTTTCCTTGCTCGCGATTGCTCTATGCCCTGAGCTTGCCACAGCTGATGTGCAGGCTCCTGGGAAAAAGGAGTTGCTGCATAAAGGAAAAAGGGGTATTTCCTCTTTGGCAAAAACAACATGAAAGCTTTCTTAAAGCAAGGTAAAAATAGCCGATCAACCAAGCCTCATTCAGTCAAACAGTAATTCTAGAAAATATTGGGAATGTGCACGTAGCCCACGTAGCGTCTCCTGACCAGGAGTTCCCTCAAAACCAAGTTCTTCTTTCCATCTTCTCCAAGAGCCAGTGTGATCACACAAAAAGCGTGTCTCAGCCAACCCCATCAGGGCTGGCCCTGAGCTCTGGGAAAGGCAGGCCCAGATTTGATGCTCCCGCTCGCCTCGACTCTTCCTCCTTCACGACCTCTTCCTTAGGTGGTTTTGGGCACGTTTCTTTCTTTGCTGCAGATGCCATGGGCTCCCGGCATTTCCCAGCGCGGACGGTGCTGTTTGAGAAGGAATCAAACGGAGTGACGTACCGCGTGCCAGCCCTGCTCTACCTGCCCTGCGTGACCAAGCTACTGGCCTTCGCTGAGGAGCGACTGAGCGCCGATGACGCCCACGCCAACCTCCTGGTGTTGCGTCGAGGGACCATCTACAGAAACTATGTGGAGGTGAGTGACAGGCAACGGACACCAGCAGCAAGCAAAAGGGAAGGGGTGTCACCTAGAGAAACAGCTCAGGCAGCACAGAAAGCTCTCTGGGCACGTTGTTGGGTGAGGGGGACAGAGACACGCTGGGATCCTGTAAAAGTCAGACCCCTGCGTGCACCGGTTTCCTCTTTGCTGCCAGTGTATGACAGGACTCAATGCCAGGAGCTGTTTGAAGCCTGTTGTTGGGATGCCCTGGGATACAGGGCTGAGCTGCAGAGCACAGGAGAGGCAAGGCCAAGTCTCTCACCTGGGCTGTCCCTTTTCCTCCTCTTTCTACTTGTGCAGTGGGAAGATATGAGAGTGCTGGAGACTGCCACCCTGAAGCACCACCGATCCATGAACCCCTGCCCCATTTACGACGAGTTCACGGGTACCCTCTTCCTCTTCTTTATCACGGTGCTGGGGAAGACCCCCGAAGCCTACCAGATCATCACTGGCCAGAACGTCACCCGTCTCTGCTACGTCACCAGTGCTGACCAAGGCGTGAGCTGGAGCAAGGTCACCGACCTGACGCAGCAGGTCATTGGCAGAGCCATCAAAGGTAGCAATCCTGTGAGAAGGGGGAGAGGAAGGGCCAGAAAAGCCAGGAAGATGGGAATGATCTAGGGCTTCCTGGGCCAACCCTTGCTGGAGTCAGTCTCTGGCTGTGACCACATACCCCAGGGCAGGGAAACCAGTGACAGGGTCTGGAACAAAGGAAAGAAGGTACCGAGCCTTTCTCTCCTTTTCTCTGCTTCACCCTGACCCCAGGCTGCTCCTAATGCTCATCCCTTCTTTCCTACCCAGACTGGGCCACATTTGCCCTGGGCCCCGGGCACGGGATCCAGCTGCGCTCCGGCAGGCTGCTGATACCGGCCTACAGCTACCACATTGACTGCAAGGAGTGCTTTGGGAAGCTCTGCAAAACCACACCGCACTCCTTCACTTTCTACAGCGACGACCATGGCCAGAGCTGGCGCTTTGGGGAGTTCATCCCCAACCTGCAGACAGGAGAGTGCCAGCTGGTCTCCGTGGATGAAGAGGACGGCTCAAACGTCCTTTACTGCAATGCCCGGAGCCCCTTGGGTTTCCGAGTTCAGGCACTGAGCACTGATGATGGGGCTGTCTTCCACGTTGGGCAGCTGGTGCAGCGGCTGGTTGAACCCCCGCATGGCTGTCACGGCAGCATCGTGGGCTTCCCTGCGCCTTTTGTGTATGTCCCCACTGCGCCCGAGGCCCCGTCAGTGTCCCTCCGAGGCCTAGGGCACTTGCTGCTCTCTAGGAAGTTCTCCAGACTTCCTAACCCTCCTGCTTGGGATGCACCTGGTGGAAACACACCCAGCACTGCTTCGAGCAGCCAAGTAAGAGATGGGTCCAAGGAGGTCTGTCCTTCTGGAGGGCATCACGGTGATACCAATGATGTCACCTTCTCAGGCCATGTTGCAGGACAGCATGGTCCCCAAACTACCTCCAAATGCTCCGCCTTCTTTCAAACACCAACATGGGTGCTCTATTCCCACCCCACCAGCCCCATGTCACGCGTCAACATGGGGATTCACCTTAGTACATTCCCCAGGGATGCCGAGAGCTGGACTGAGCCATGGGTTATATATGAAGGCCCAAGTGCTTACTCAGATCTGGCCTACATCGAGCTGCCCTACTCGGAGTACTCGGCTTCTGGCACACCAGCCATCGCCTTTGCCTGCCTATACGAGAACGGAACACACTCTCCCTACGAGCAGATCTCCTTCAGCATGTTCACACTGCATGATGTGCTCCAGAACATCCCCTTGATATCTGCAGCTTTGAAGCAGAAGGATGTCCCACTGAGTCACAGCAAGATGAAGGGAAGGAGCTGCCTTGTCTCCTAGAGCCCCATCGCAAATCCTAGAGCCCAAAATCCCATCTCCAAAACCAGACAGGCTGAGGGAAGCTGTGAGGGGCAACAGTGAGACTGCCAAGGCTCTTCCTTCAACTTGGGTCTGTGCCAAGGGCTGGACCCCCGACTGGTGCAAGCAGGACAAGTGCCATGAAACTGCTCATTGTGCAGGCATCACTATCCCACAACAGGGTTTTATCTGATTATTTATTTTTTTTAATTAAGTGGCGTGTTGGGCTTGGAGCCTTTGGTGCTACAAAGCTGGATGTCCCTGGGGAACACCCGCCTGCCAGTACAGGCGTGAACATTTTCCTCACCTAAAGCAGACCGGTGGCAGCAGGAGGCTCTTCTTTTTCCGGTGTCATGGCCATCCATCCCTTTGCCCTTGTACCTCCCTTTTCCCCACCCGGCCTTCCACCAAATAAACAGCATGTCCCTAATGACTTTTTCCCTCTTGCTTAAAATTTCAAGTCCATATCCAAAGTTGCTATTTCTGATGCCATTACTGAGACTTCGTCTTACAGATACTGTTCCTATGCTGCTGATGGCCTTGCAAGATTGTGCTACCTCCAATGCTTCCCTCCATCCATGCTGCTTAGATACCTCTCACATCACTTTCATTCACATCACAGCACTTTATTATCTTTAACTTTTATTACTTGTTGTCACATCTGGCTTTTTGTTTGTTGTGCCTTATAGCTTTCCATGTCCCATTGATTTATCTCTATCTCAAAGCCTGCTCAATGGCTTAGTGATTTGCCTGTGGCGTGGGCAGGGTCCTGCCCTGCTCGTGAATTTGCTGGGTAAAAAGAGTGAGGCAGCAGCTAGACACAAGCAGAGGGGGAAAAAAGGCAGCTCCATGGATGGCCTGAGGTGCTGGAGCATCACATTTTTGTTGGGTAGACTGACGGTCACCTGAAGTCTCACCTGCAAACACTGCTGTTCATCCTGTGGTGCTACGGGTCAGCGTCTCAAAGAGGAAACTCCTCTTTTGAAGTCGTAGGTAAGGCAGAGCCGCAAATAGCTGGAGGCCCCTGCTTCAAATCCAGCCTTGAGCTCCTTGGGTGCAGAGCTGGCACTTGGTGGAGGAGGTTTGCTGCAGTGAAACGGAGTGCCGGTGCCTCAGGCGTGCGCAAGAAGAGGCTCCTTGGCCCTGGAAGCCGGTGTGGTGAAAAAGAGTCAGTAAAACTAGTTTCATCTCCTTTTCCCCAAGGCAATCCTGCAGCCTCATGGAATGGCTTTAGATTCAGGGACAGTAGATGTTTTAGGAGAAAGGATATACTAGGGAGAGCTGGTTTGTGGCTCCAGAAACACCAAGCCTCAGAGGTACCCTCTGAGTATGAAGCTCTGCAAACCCAGCAGCAAGACAACTGTGTTATTATTTTTCCTTCGTAACAAAGTCACTGTTCATAACCTTGAGTTATAAACTGCTACCCAAAACCACTGGGCTGTTTCTGGCTGTATCACACCTGGCTTGACAGCTGCTCTGTTCCCACCTTCACCACTGTGGGATCTCCTACAGAAATAAATATTTATGCTGGGTTTTTTATCCTTCTCTTCAAGCTGACTCCTTCTTGTCTCTTGTTTTTTTCTCTTGGTTCTTGCTTAATCTGGCTGACGGCTGTTCTAGACTAGTTCCATCATGTCGCTTCCTTCTTAGCTTCATCCATAACTTCACCCATCAGCATTCATCCCAAATCCTGCCCGCACAGGTGGTTTTGGGCTGTCCATTCATACATTGTGCTAAATGCACCTCCCTATCCCACCTTGCTCTTACCCAGTCCGCAGCCTCCAGAAGAGGTGAGGAGACCCTCAGTCAGTGCTGGAAGGAAAGTGTTAAGGTCTAGGTGGGTTTGGGGGCTGGAGAATCTCTGGCCCTTGGGAAGCAGAGGAACAGACAGGCAGGATCAGGCCTCCTGCTGCACTTGGGAATGCCTGGCTCCCTCCTCTCCTGGAGAGACACCCAACTCCTAAAGCCAGACAAGTCCCTTCAAGGGGCTCTGGCATCTCACCTCCCCTGGTCCCAGACCTCTGTGCTCGACAATGTCAGACCCTGGGTCTCACCGATCACCATCTCCCAGACCATCCATCTCTCCAGGACCCTTGGTCTCTCTCAGACCCTGTTCCTGGTCCTCTCAGTCTCCCTGAAGGCCAGTTCAGCCGAACACTTGCTACCAGCTCCCACATGCACCAAAAACTGAGAGGGCACTTGGGCAGAAAAGAGGGAGAGAGAGGATTTAAGCAGAGAGCAGAAGCAGGCACAGGGCTGGCCATACAGCGCACTGTCCTCCAGTTTCTCACACTTGTTTCTCTCCACCTCAAGCCCTTGGCCCTTCCCTTAAGCATATTGGTTAGCCTTGTCCAATCCTCCGATTCCCTCTGCACCACCTGCCCATCCATAAATCCTCTGTGCCCTATGGATACACGTACCCTATGCAGCTCTGGGGTCCTCTGCTGGGCTAGTGGGTGTTTTTTTCAAGAGGGCTTCAGGCTTAATTGTTCCCCTTTGATGGCCTGAAGAGCTGTTGATCAGAGGGATGATGTTGGCTCCTCCTTCCCTGGACACCATCTATTTATTCCAACGCCATTAGCCAGGCATTTTTGCAGTCACAGCTGCAGTTACACATGTGGAAAAAGTGTGCACAAGTGACCCTGCCTTTTGTGGGGGATACACGAGAAATCCAGCACCAGCTCAGCCAACATGACCGTATCCGAGTTACTCAGCACCTTGCGACTCCACTAGCAGCAGGAGTCTCCCCATCAGCGCTGCAGGCCTTGGCCTGAGCTGTTCCGTGGTGAAGATGAAAATGTCAAAGCAAATTTCCTATATGTAGGTTTATTGATGAAAATAAGTTAAGCTTCCATATATTTTCTCTATAAATACTATGGTATCACATGTTACAGTCAGATTTTACCCGTGTTGTGCAAGTGGAAAACGTAGGAAGATGAATAACAGAGATTGCTGCTTCCCAAGCTGTGTCATTTCCTCCCCACTCAAAGTCAAGCTTGGAGTTGCACATCCCTTCCAGATCCACTTCTCTTTCCATGACTCGAGCCCACGAGATGATTTCCAAGGTCAGTTTGCTGCCAATACCCAAATTCATGCGCTCCAAGTAGCAAAGAGAGGCAAAACACAGAGCGGGTGCACTGAAAGAATCCTTTGCACACCAAAGCCCCACAACGTGCTGCACACACTGCTGCAATATTTTAGTTCCTTTCCAGGCTTAGGTAGTTGTCCTCTATAGAGGGGGAGCCCATCCTCCTCGCACTTGGCTCTCAAAACAGAAATTCCTCCGGACTGATATATAAGGTTGTGCATATCTGGCCCCCTTCCTGTGCAAATTGTGCCCAAAGACCTTCAACAGAGATCTGCACCGAAGTTGCACTGATGCACCACACTGCAGGAGAGAACCCCAGCATTCCCGGTGTTTCGGACTCTCTGCATAGTGCCTTGGTGACAGCAGCTCCATTGAAACAGTATCATCAGCTCACTGACTCCTTTCTGGGGAGGGATCAGCTCTGTAGCCTCCAGTTCCCCTAGGGCTGTGAAAAACGTGGTGCTCCTTGAAGAAAAGACAAAATGTGAAGCGTAGGGAGCTTCACCACTGGTGAGCAAAGAGTTATAAGTGGTTTAGGACCTTGAAAACTCATTTGCTAGAGAAAAAGGTTGCAAAGGGCAAAGCCCACTGCACAGTTAGCAAGGTGTTACAAACCATGGGGGCTCTGCATGGCTGAGTTCCTTTTGGGTGCTCACAGTCAGACTCACGCAGACCTAAACTGTCCTGTGTTCACACTCTGGTTCAGATAAAGCCCAGTTTCTTCATACAGGAAACTGTGGAGAACGTATGTGAGAGCATCAGTCAGGGCTATAATAAACAGGGAGACACGGGTTACCTTGCGAGTGCTGCGTTCAAACCCAGGATGCAACTCACACTGCCATGGAGTGACAGAAGGTCCATGGCCAGGCTCATGCTCCACAAGCAGGGCTTGTCTGCTTGCTCCTCTGTCCTTCACCCACTTCTATAACTTCAAATGAGGTAGTTTTGTCATGCCATCCTGACCGTCCAGGTCAGGGAAAAGCAGCACATGGGAAATGATAGGAAGTAAAACAACCTATTTCCCATCACAAAACCCACACAGGCTCCCAAAGCAGCCGTTGATGATCTGAAGAGAGGCCAGCACCATCTCAGAAGCACTGACAAGCAATAGGATGGAGAATAAGCAGACGTTCCAGGTTACGATGCCCACGGGCTCCAGGCAGGTGCTCCAGAGGCTCCAGTTATTCAGATAATTTTCAGTTTGTATGGAGATCCTGCACAGGGCAGTTGGAGAAGGTCACATGCAATATTATCTTAACGTAAGTTCTAGCTTTGTTCACTCTCTTTGGCAACAGTAAACTAGATCCCCTGCAAAAGTCAGGAATCTCATCTAATCTCCCTGGCCATTTTGGAAGGACATCTTCAGACTCTTGAAGGAATATTTGCAAACTTCCAGTCCTTCCCTGAAGAACTTCTTGTTTAACAAGGACTGTTTTCCCCCAAAAGGTCATCATCCATTTCGGTTAAATAGGTGACCAAATGTCAAGACATTCCCCACTGACACTCTTGTAGGCTTTGCTCAGGTTATGATTTCAGTAAGAGTGTAGCTTCCCCCTACATTTCTGCATCTCAGACCTACCCCAGGCATCTCCCATCCCCTCTGTCTCCATCAGCCTCTCCACTATGCTGATACCACTCACTGGTCCTAGACAGCATCACCAGAATGACTGGATGAAAAGGCATCAATAAAAATATCTAGAAGATGAGGATCTTTCATGCTATGTTTGCCACTGAAACAAAACAAGGCTCACAGAATGCTTTAGGTTGGAAGGGACCTCCAGAGATCATCTAGATCTCTAGATCATCTCTAAAATAGGGACCTCTAGAGATCATCTGGATCTCTAGATGCTGGGCTCCAGCAGGGACACCCAGAGCAGGGGCACAGGGTGGCATCCAGACAGGTTTTGAAGGTCTCCAAAGAAGGAGCCTCCACAACCTCTCTGGGCAGCCTCTTCCAGGGCTCTGTCATGCTAACAGTGAAGTTCTTCCTCACATAGAGATGAAACTGCCTGTGTCCCTGGCCACCACTGAGAAGAGTTCACACAGTCTAAGTTAGAGAAGTATTTCTGTCTATAGAAACAAAAGAAAAAAAAATAAACAGGTAGAAATTAGTCTTTTGTGGGGAAAAGGCCACCTGGCTCAGCAGACTGTGGGCACAAGAGAGAAAGGAGAACGGGTGACTTTCATCTCAAACAGGCATTCATCCCAAGTGGCAACCCCCGATACAAGCCCAAAGTTCCCTCTTGCTGTAACCCTGCTTTACTAAACAACGGGATCATTGGATTTGCCCCGGACAAGGTGGGGATACTGAGGTGACGCATCAGGGCCAACTCTATTGCAACAACCAAATCCTGTCTGACCTGGAGTCAAAGGTCTGGCTGTTGGGGTCCACGAAGGGGTAGCCCCAGCGGGGCCCGTGGTCGAGCTCGTTGTCTGAGGCGTTGTACAAGCAGAGGGGCCCGTTGGTCAGGCCAACCCCGGACATGATGAAGGAGGCAGCAGAGCCGAGCAGAGCCAGCATCGACAGCACGATGGAGAGGAACACCTGAGGGGGAGATATCTGGTAACACAAGCGGAGCCCCGATCCAAAGACTTTTCCCAAGTCTATCCAAGAAAGTGAGCATGCCTGGTGGGTGAGCTGGGCAGGTGTGGGTGGATGGAGACCCTAAAAATCAAAATACTTGGCTGAATACTGCTCTGTGCCCTTTAGGCAGGAGGCTTTGAAGACCTAATGGTGGAAAACTACATTTTCTGCCAAATTTACACTCAAAAGGGGCACAGGTGAGCACTGCACTGAGACAGTTGGGCAGGAGAAGGCACAGGGAGCTCATGGGTATGGTTGCCCCATCCCCGCTGCTCTGCCAGACTCCAAGCTAGGGGTTTAAAGCTCTCTGTGGGCATCTGAGGCACAGAGCTGCTATTTCATTTGCCTCGGACACTGCTTGCAGCCTTCACACCCCCGGGGCAGGGCCCTTCTGTCCTCTCTGTCTCCCCACGATGGCCTCCCTTCCTGCCGAGAGGTCGGCTGCAGGGCCTTACATTGCGCCGGGTGCCGCAGTCGGAGCAGCAGGCGCAGCGCCATCCCACCGCCGTGATGTGAGTCGCTGCCACCAGGACCTGCAGAGAGGGAAGAAAGGACTTAAAAGGAGACAGGACAACCTGGCTCTGGCCTTTTCTACTCCGTTTTGAAGTTCTTGCACCATTGTCACGCACGGGAGCCGGGGGGTTACTCTTCTCCTTTCCTATCTACCTGAAACAGCTCAGTGCTGGGGTGTATCTCACTTTGCGGAGAGGGTTTTGGGGGGTTAGCAGGGCAAATGAAGCAAAGCCAACCTCATAGCATGCCAGGAGAGCCCACCACCTCCATCACAGCGGGGACGCAAAACCAGGTGTTTCTCTGCGTGGATGTTGAACGTGAGCCCCATCACCAGGGCTTGGGTAGGAGGCAGCCAAGGCATTTTGGCTCAAGCCACAAAGGGCTGATGGGTCCCTGGTTCCCCTGGCATTGGGGCAGCTTGCTGGTGCTGACAGCAGCCAGACACCTGGGAGGCCACAAGGAAGAAGGGTTCATAATGCCTTTCTAAGGGTTGCATCCCCACAGCAGCCATGGGGAGCACTGGTCTCCAGAAGCAGCCAAAGGGATTCCCTCCAGCAAAACAAGGAGCAAGTGAAAAAGGAACTTGCAAACAAGTGAACACGAGTGTTCAAGAAAGACCAGTTACAGCAACACAACTGCTGTACATCCGAAGGTAGAAATTTCCCCTTTTTTTCCTGGAGGTTGGATAACCTCAGCCTGTACTTTTTGGGCTTGGGACAAGATGTCCTCCTCATTTTTGAGGGTCAAGAAACTGAGGCCCAGAGTTGTTGATTTTGTTTTGTTTTTTGTGACCTATCCAGGCAGGGAAACCAGAGCTAGGAAGGGAAGCCAGGTTGTGGCACATAAAACGGTACCTGAATTGCAAGCCCTTGGGCTAAAAGCCCTCGAATACACACACACTGACACAAGGCAAGTGTCAACCGCACTACTTACAGTTATTCCTCCTCCCCAGACGCCTGGCATCGCCTTGGCCTCTTTGGTGATGCGCCCCTCTGCCAGGTACTTCCATGCCCAGCCCGGGAAGAGGAGGAGGACGTTGGCTGCGATGGAGAGCGCACTCAGCACCAAGAGGCAGGGACCCACGATCCGCGTGCACTTCCCAACACACATGGCTGCCCTGCATGAGATAGTGGGGAGAGGAAGAAAAGGAATGGTGACCTGCGGCAGCCCGCAATGCTCAAGGACCCATTTCAAAGCGTGTTGGCTCTTGGCATTTGGATCCAAGCCTATCCCACTGCAGATGCCGGGAGTTTTTAGCTTTGTGTGTCTAAGGAGTGCCTCAGTATTGGCATTGAAGTCCAGACAGTGCAAAAACGCAGATTCACTCAGTGCGTTTCCTTTCTGCTTCTCACCTTTCTCATTCACACCTGCTCCTACACAGAGGAGCTGTGTATTTCTCCTTGGCTCCACATGGTCTATGAGCCTTTTATGAACACCTTTGGGGAAATAAGCTTCCTAGAAGACCAAGGAAAGAGCAAGGGGAGAAGGAAATTACCCTCTAACATCATCCCCAGGGAGGTTGAGCTAGCAGGAGCCAATTCCCAGTATAGACACTCAAGTGCTGTCCTTACTGGAGAGCCATCTCAAATGGAAATGTCATTTTCACACACTGAAACTGTAATGTTTGATACAGGACACAACCTCTCATGGGCATCAATTAGGTGGAAGGAAGATGTCATCTATGTGACTTTATGAAGAGATTCCAATGCTCTGCAAGACACTGTGGCTACAATCAACTCTTGTTGAACAGAGTTCTTAAGGCTGAGTGATTTTATTGCAGAAGCCTACATTGAGACAAGAAGCACATGCTAATATTCTGATAGCAGGGTGACTTGTTTTAAGACAACGGTAGACACTGGCATCTAACTCTCCCTCTTGAAACCCACACAGACAGCAGAAGAAAGCACCAATGCAGCAAAGAACCCAAAGCCAAACTGAGATGAGGTTAGTGGTTTCTTTGAGTGTTTATGATGGAAAGAAGGAAGCCAGAAAAGGAACTGTTCAGGTGAAGATCCCAAACCAGACTGTCTCTTGACTCTCTGTTGAAACTAGTTGAAGTTAATGAAGAAAAGGTCACTTGGTATCATTGGGCAAGATGTTCAGCTCCTCTGCTCTTCTATTTTTATTAACCATAATAAGTTATCAGTTCACCTAGGTGGTCTTTAGCCAGCTCTACATGATAGATATCTTGTCATTCCTCTGCAAAATTAGCTAATACACCAAGAAGGGCCCATTCATCACTTTTGGACCACTTTAAACCACCTGCACTGTCACCTTGATGCTGCTTTGAATGCGCTTAGCTCCATGCCACTCCATGGAGATGTCAAGTGAAAGGTACAGGGTTAAAGTAAAAAGTAAAGTCATATGCCAGAAGATACCACTTAAAGCAAGGTTGTGTGGTGGGTTTTCCACATTTCTTCTACCCTGTGCAGGTGACATTTGGTTTTGCTTCGGATTTTGTTGGTTTTATGCCATTCTCTCCTTCTCTGGTGGCTACTAATGTACTTTGCACAAATTTCAAGAATTGGAGTTTACCCCACAAGTTGGCCAGTTTATTTCAGAGTTCCTCTGGATTTAGAGGAACAGGAACTTCATGCTTTTTTCCACTGTAGGAGCCGTCTCAGAAACACTCATCCACAGCTCAAGCAGGATTACTAATGGGGAAGGACATCTTGGGCCACGCATCCAGGCCACACACTGCGGTACTGACCCCACAGCGCCTTGTGTTGCTACATACTTCTATTCAGAGGTTGACATGGGGAGTAACCTTTCCTTGGTGACCTCTGAGCACTTCTCCTCAATGGGAACAGCAGCAATGCTCATATATTTTGGTCTGAGGGCAGCTTTGCAAGCAGGCCACATTTATAACAAGTGGGATTCAGCATCTCACCCCAGGCACGGTCTAGAAGTTGCCATTTTAGAGGATGTTCCAGAATAACTCTTGCTCCTCTGGAGCTCATAGGGCTTCTCTTGTCCTCTGCCAGCTCTCAACCTCTCTGACACTGCGTTCTTCCTGGGGGACCCTCCTCCCTTGCTCCATGGCAGCACACAGGCAGCATTGAAATAACCATAGAAATTGCCTCAATATTGGCAGCAAATCCAGACAGTGCAAAACTGCAGATTCACTCAGTGCATTTCCTTTCTGCTTCTCACATTTCTCATTCACACCTGCTCCGACACAGAGGAGCTGTGTGTTTCCCCTTGGCCTCACATGGTTCATGAGCCTTTTATGAACACTTTTGGGGCAATAAGCTTCATGGAAGACCAAGGAAAGAGCAAGGGAAGAAGGAAATTACCCTCTAGGTTATTGAAATAACCATAGAAATATCTGCTCAGAGGAATCGTGCTGCAGCAGAACGCGATACAACTGCACGGCACTCTGGCTATCCATAGAGCGGGATGTCCACAGCACCTCTGAGGAAGGCAGTAGGTGCCCGTCTGTCCCTTTGACTTGCTGCCCGTCCAGCACTCCCCTTGAACAAGGAGCAAGTTCCGTGTTAGATGATTTCTTCTATCTTGTCCATCAGAGACAGTCAAGGAAGGAGAACTCAAAAGACTCCTTTCCTACCAGCATGCTCCACAGCTAGCCAAAAGCAAAAGGATTTAACTAAACCCAGGCAAATCTGTCCTTTCGCTTCCCTGGCTTACCTGGGTGGAGGAGGAGGGAGCGATGCAAGAGGCCGTTGGCTCCGCAGGGCTGGCAGCGTCTATCCCTTGGACGGACTCCTGGAGTGACTTGCTGCTTGTCCTCGGATAATGTGCAGAAGCATCACCAAGGGTTGGCTATTTATAATGTCCTCGCGTGTGCTCCGTGTCTTCCTCTTCCACTGAGGTCATGTGCTTCCATCTCCCCACAGCAGGGAGCGGGCAAGGAAGAATGACTCTGCTTTCTGAATAAGGCAGCTCTGCCATCCATGTTGCACCCTGTTTCCTTCCCTCAGCAAAAAGGCTCTGAGGGGAACTAAGCGAGAAAGCGAATGTAGAAGCGCAGCCGGAATGAGTAGAATGTGCTCTGTAATAACCCCAACAGGGGGAAAATATCAACCTAGGGACTTACCAGAAAACAATTCTCACTCCTCAATGCCCTGTTCTCACAGCCAGGAGGCTGATATGTAGAATGAACCCTAGACATCAAAGGACAAACCTCTTGCTCAAGAGGAGTCTAGTTGCCCTTGAACAGTGGACCTGAGGTCAATGAGCTGGTGAGGCCAAGCAGGAGAACCAGGTGAGGAAGACTATGCTTCCTCATGACAGCTGTGAGTATCCCATGCAGATCAACCAGGTCTCTTTCCTTTAAGAACTTCCTCTCTTGGGTGAAGATTGCTCTTCAGCTGGCAAGGAAATTTAGCTAACGTTTCCTCAGAGTGGTGGTGTGGTCTGAGGGCTTGGCTGTAGGAGTTCAACCCACTCTCCATGGTTGTGGGTTGATGTGCAGTACAGCAACGTATCACCACTTGCAGGGACTAATTTTTAAGGAAGATAGTGGTGGATGATCCTTCAACATGCTGACATGGGGTGACAGAAGCTGCAGAACACACAACTATATTTCATGAAGGATCTCCGTCCAAATGATGACTCTTGTGATTCCAGTTTGCTGGTACCATTATCTAAACACCAGCACGTCACCAAGGTCCCAGACACATGACACTTCCTAAGTTCTTTCCATAAATCTTGCTCTTAGGCTGCCCCTCCATCACAACTGCCTCCTAAAGAGCACAAGCAGATATTGAGCAACACTGGTGTCACACTCCAGCCTACATCTTCTTCTCATCTGGAGCAAGGCAAGAAGTCCGTCATGTGCCAGCCAAGGAGATGGCTCACTAAGTGTCTGCATTGCCAGTTTTGGTATTGGATCCGCGATGATGGAGTGGCACCACTTTCACAGGGTGTAAGCAGCCCATCATGAGACACACCAGCTAGGAGTCACTGCTCACTGCCCAGGAGAAAAAGCTAGAGCAAGAGCCAGAAAAAAAAAAAAAAAAAGTTTCCCAAAGTCGCCCTGCTTAGCCAGTTACACATTAAGTCAGCATTTTCCTAAAACAGAAGAAATAAATGCCCAAATGATCACAGATTACTCACAACTGATACATGTATTTGACTGAATTCAGTTTTTATACAGGGTTTAATATATGATTTTTCTTAAATATAATATTTTGTAAAACTTAAAACATGTTGTTCTTTACTAGTCAAACCAGACTTTCTAGCAATTCCTCCTTTCTCAGATTAATGAAATATAAATACTATGGATTTCACGCACCAAATGACAGCAGGAGGCATTGCTCCTCCCGGTTAACAAGCTGTGTCCACAGAGCACCTTTCTCCACACAAGTAGTAAATCTACACCTCTCCCTTTGCAGATCATCCCGTCTTCATTTCTTCGGGACTGGGCGCATCGGCTGGTTCCTAACTCTTACCCTTCATTTTCCTGCAGATATCCCAGCTTTCCCACCAGGTGTTCACAGGGGCCCTGTCACATATCCCACACGCTGCTGGTAGCATTTAGAAAGAAGGGCTCTTCCTGCATATTTTTGTTTTTGCAAATCAGCATCTGCTTTCTGACTGACTGTATGCAGGGAGGAGGGTTAGGAGCGATGAATCTGGCACACCAGCTTGCTCATGAGGCTCTAAGGAGGACCCAAGAGACTACTTTAACCAATTATTGTTGTGTTAATAGTTTCTCAACTGTGGGACAGGAGAAGGGGCTGGGAGAATGTAACCCCCATGTCCAAGATAGGAGACTAAGACTGGGAAGTCTTTCTCAAAGAGGAGTTTGGAGAAGCTCCGTATTCCTCATGGATTTATCACGAGAACCTCCATCAATCCTGTACCACAACAGGAGCCAAGCAGCAACTAAAGAGCTACCCCTAACCCTACCTGATGACTTACAACCCAATTGCTCGCTCAAGTAACGCATATGAATAGCATTTGCCAATGAATTTCAAAATGGCTTTTGTTGTTTTTGAGCCAATTGGGATGGGAATCTCAAGAAGACAAAACCTGCTTCGAGTGCACTGTACTGCTCTCTGACAGGAGAAACACAGAAGAGTTTCTCCCCTCGAGAAATACCCTTGAGTTGCATACATGAGCACACAGTGAAAAGTGATGAACATGGGCACACAGTGAACAGGAGATGCAGGATTCTCTCAGTGCTGCCCAAAAAGTAACATGGAAGGAGCAATGAGGCAGACAATATGATAGTTCCTCTGACAGGAAAGATTACCAGCGTGCAAATCCCCCTTTTATTCTTAAATGAGATGGACTAGTGTCTAGAAAAGTAGATAATAGTAAAAGCGAAACATTTTCTCAGTGTTGGACAGCTGACAATGGAGAATAATCTAATTTCCCTATTCTCTCTCTCTTTTTTTTAAATACAGAAAAGTGGGGAAGCATTTTTCACTGCACTGGAAAGAAGTGTGTTGCAATTTCGTCTTGTGCCTTTCTACGTCACAACTCCCTGAGCTCCTTACACTGCCAACATATGACCTGTCAATCCTTTCCCACAGAAGGACACACTATTCAGCACGAAGCACTGGGATGAACTCTTTCCCCAGGGCTGCTGATCTTACACTTACGCCCACTCCAGCCCAACTCCATAGCAATAGAAAGGGGCTAATTTTAGCCCAGCACTGGAGGGCAGCACAACTGTCTGAGTCACGCTAGCAGTTGCATGTCCTCCTTTAGCAAGAGGACTTAATTATGGACAGGTCAGTGGGGCGATTACAGTCAAAACAGCTTGGGAAAGGATCACTGGGCCGGGGTTGTTGCTGCATGGAGTGACTGTGACTTGGCAAAACTCTCCTCCTAATTCTTTCTCTGCCATCAGATCGCCGTTCAATCAGCAAGGGAAAAGATGCTGACTCCTTACGCACATGGTAACAGCCCCATGTTGCTTCATCCCAAAGCACTGTGATCCTCCAACCCACATTTTGCACCTCACTTTCCTAACTTTAAGGTCAGTGAATCCTTTCTAACTCTTCTGTCTGCTTTCTCTTAACCACTTTCTTCTGCACTCTGTTTCTACAAATGCCTTTCTGTAGGAAATACCAACATTGCACTGCTAAGGGATTTGGCATTTGCTTTAACTTTTTTACAAATTTCCTCCAAAAAAGACTTACTTCAGGTAAGATAAACCAACCCAGTTAGAAGCTGGAATCTCCATGGGGGGAGAAAAGGGAAGAGAAGCAGGGATCATATTTTGCAGTAGTTCCTTGGCCTAAAGACTGTGATGAAATGGCCAGTATTTCTGACTCAGCCAGAATGAGAAATCCTTTTTTTCTAAGTCATATTGGAAACAATTTGAAATCAGCTTGAAATCAGACGTGAGAGGTGGGCAAATGAGTCTCCCTTCCTCAGGGAGACTAGAGGTGCACGAAGTTGCAAACGAAGGACGCAGGGAGAAACCCCCTTGCAAGACACCACTGCGGAGCTGCCTGCAGAACCAGCTCTTTCCTCCACAGTGCTGGAGTCACCATCTCCCAGAAAGGATTTACCACACAACTGGAAAGCCCTCTCCTTTAGGACCATCGGCTTTAGATCCACCCCACATGGTCAAGCATCCAAGTCCAAAGCACTTGTGCAGCTACAGTTTGGAAGTAAGTTACGAGCACTGCTTGGAGGTTGTATTTAGCCACCCTAGTCTGCACTTTGCAGATGTCAGACAGGAAGGAATGCGGCAATATAATTTTCATAGGGATCTACTTGCTGCCCTCATTGAAGTCAAGAGCACAAGGACAACTTGAGATCACAATCTTAAGCTTTTTCCTCCCCAGGAGTTAAGGACTTCACTGTACCCGCTGGATACTTGTCCAGAAGGGAGCACGATCCCAGCATGGGAATAAGGTGTTTGGTAACCACCAGATAATGAAATGTTGGAAGATTTGGATCCCTCCTGTCTTCTCCAGTAAGTTTTGGATAAAACCTAAATAAATAAATAAAAGCAAAAAACAACCAAACAAAAAAGGGGAAGCCATAATCATGACTTCCAGGAAGGTTAGTGTCAGTTCTCATGAGGCAGTTTTAAGATGTGTCAAAGAACCCAAAGAGAATTACAAAGGCTCAAGGCTCCACCTTAACCATAAGCAGCCCCTGAGGACACTGAGGCTTCGGAACAGAACTTGTACCATATTCTCTGTTCTTCCACGAGGAGGGAAAGACAACAGGAACAGCCCGACCTCTACTCAGGTTTCTCAACATACTAGTACTTACTATTGCAGAGGCTCTGCAGAAGGCACCACACCAAGTCCTACTCTGCCAAGGCAAGATTTAGAGCACTAGCAAAGGAAAAACAGACATATCTCACTTGGTAATTTCAATAAAATTCAGATACACAAAAACAGGCAACTCAGTCTCAATTTTCCTTCCTTCTGCCCCATAAACTTGAGGAAAAAACTTAAAAACCCTCCACCTAACACAGGGACCCAGACTCCCATTAGAAACGAACAAATAAAAAAAAAACCCAAATGCAAAAGGAAAACAAGAGAGAAAGAAAACTACTGAAAACAGTTTGCTTTATTTCCAGGATCAAATATTACAATAGGACATTTACATATATTTATAAAAAAAAAAAAAAAAAAACCCAAAACGCAGCAGTTGTGTATATAGATCAGAGGTTTCCTTGAGTTTGGTCCCTCCCAGCACAGTGAGCTGAAAGTTAATTCTCTCCCTCCTCCCACGTGGAGTTGCATCTTTGAAAGAAAAAAAGTCACTACTGTAAAAAATGATGGGCAAAGTCATAATTCAGAATCTGTAAGTTAACTAAACAGAGCAAATGGATTCATTTAAAAATATATATATATTCTATATTCTGGTGTCTCCAATGAGGCACCATACTTGTGAGTGGAGTTTTCCCCCAATTTTCTTCGCCTAAAGCTGTTCTATAAAATAGCACCTCGCCCCTTTCTCCATGTATTTTTACTATCCATCCTTCTATAGCTTCAAGTTTCAGCACCATTGAACAAGCAGTTACAGAATTGCAGACACTCACAGTAGTTCATGACAGTGACCAAATCCAAACTTTTGCAAATACCGGTCATCTAGTGATGTAAAAAAACAGGTTTATTCAGGCAACTTGAGGCACTGATGTTAAGTGCCACATTGCCCAATTAAAAATATACATGTTTACAGTTATATATATATATGTATATATATGGCTATATTTATTGGGGGTGGACAGACATGGAGCATCTCACGGCCAGGAAGAAGTTGGATACAGCTCATCTCGTACAACACCACAGCATGAATCCATTAACCCCAAGGTGCAGGAGCAAAGAGCAGACTCCAACCAACTTGGAGAAAAGCTTGACAGGATGATCCGTACAGACCAGGAAGCAGGAGCGTGCAGGGGCCTCAGCAGCCAAGGAGCAAGAAATGCTCCGTCAACGCAAACTAAGGGGAATTTCTGACAATATAAATGGTTGATATGGGGCTTGAAACATGCCTTGGGATTTCTTTTTGTTTTATCTTTTTAAAAAGTGGAGATTTTTTCTATTTAGCGG
>JAWLRI010000264.1:332800-346961 GCA_034781795.1 Crypturellus tataupa
ACAGACATGGAGCATCTCACGGCCAGGAAGAAGTTGGATACAGCTCATCTCGTACAACACCACAGCATGAATCCATTCACCCCAAGGTGCAGGAGCAAAGAGCAGACTCCAACCAACTTGGAGAAAAGCTTGACAGGATAATCCGTACAGACCAGGAAGCAGGAGCGTGCAGGGGCCTCAGCAGCCAAGGAGCAAGAAATGCTCGGTCAACGCAAACTAAGGGGAATTTCTGACAATATAAATGGTTGCTATGGGGCTTGAAACATGCCTTGGGATTTCTTTTTGTTTTATCTTTTTAAAAAGTGGAGATTTTTTCTATTTAGCGGAAATAATTTCCACAAAACACGAGGAGGAGAGAGGGGTGCATCCCATCTCCACGTCACTTAGATTCTGCATTTCACCTGCCAAAATTACATCCCTCCATACAGTGCTTCCTATTTATTACCAACCTGATTGGGATTAAGCCAGAATTTATTACTCACTTGAACAGAATTAAACCAGAATAATCAGTAAAAGTTATTTAAAGTGGAAAAAAAAGAAAAGTTCATTATTTAAGATGAAGGGGTAAAATAGCAATGACCCTGTCCCCTAGAATTTCTACTTTAATGAAAACCAGGATTTACAACGTTGTTGTGCAAACATACACACACCCCTTTGGCATTTAAATGGCCACCGTATCTGATCTATGAAGACAGCATAGCTCAGTATATTAGCGTCTGAAGTGTAAAAATCGCAAACCTACGTTCAAAGCTCACAGCAAGTAACGCAATTACCCTCAGAAACTTTTGATCCAGAGCATGTTATTTATGAGAGGAGAGCTGAGAACTTTTCCTGGGTCTATGAAGGAAGAATCCAGCAACAGGCGTGGGCAGCCCTGCTGAATTTCCAGCAGCTCTCATAAAACAGTACACAAAGCCAGGTGCAAGAACACTCCCAAGAAGGTGCAAAACCCAGGCTTTGAGGGGCTACTTGATTTATACTTCAAACAACACCTATGTTTGCAATTAGGAGCTCAATGTGGTTTGTTTTCCATCTAGCTTTTACTTCTTATTTACTATTTGGAAGCAATGTCAGCAAAGCCTCTTTTTAAAGAGGCTTTTCAAATAAGCCAAATGAGCTTATTTATGAAGTTATTGCTTAAAAACAGCTGCACGCCCAACCTGGTTGATGTTCTCAGTCACATCCTTCGGGAAGGGGCTTCAAAACGGATGAAAACCTGAAGAGGTCTGTGATGTTTCTTAATAGTCCTCAGCCTCCACATGGGAGCTGACCAATGCATGTGCTGTGGCACCAGCTTTATTGGGGCTACGGGAAGAGGGAGAGGAACCAAGGTGGGGGAAGAGTCCACATGGAGGACCACTTCCCCCTTTACAACTTCTCCCTGCCTCCCAGTCACATAGCAAAGCAAGGAAACGGGAAAAAAAAAGAGAATACACTGGTGAGGCAGAACAAAATCCAAGATCAGCATATCCTAGGCAAAGAAATACCTCAAATTGCTCGGAAATGACAAAAACAGTTTCCATTTTACCCCAAGACTAAAAAAGAAACATGCCATCTTTAGGTTAGATCTTACATTTCACATCCTTATTTCCTTCTGGTTGTAAAAAGATACACATAAAACCTCAAAAGACTATTTCATTTTTCTGCAAGACAAAAGAGCACAAGTTCTCCTAGCTCCACTATACTAGTGGTCAAAAACATTTGCCATGTTGAGGCATATTTTGGTGGATTAATAAACAACTGGCTGCAGCGCTTCAACACACCATGTTTACCTGCTTCTGTAAGGGGTGAACGAGCTGCTCTCACACAAGAGAGCAATGAAAAGCTACCCCCAGGGCTCCCGATTTTGCATCTGATCACAAGGTGACCTGCGTGAGCCATGAGCTTTTGGCAGTTGCCTCACAGCTTAAGTATTTTTAGCTCTGGGAAAAAAAAAAAAAGAGTTTCAGAAACTCTTTCAGGGATGAATTTGGGCTATTTCTGAAATAGCTACCATGGAAGGACCTCTTTATAGTCTAAAAGCAATGTCATATTTCACAATCCCAGCTGAGCAGGAAGCTGCTGTCATGTTTTGCTTTTGCAACCTCATTTCTTGCAGCAGAACGGATTTCACGTTAAAGGGAAATGAATTGATACAATTTTCTGATTCTGTGTAAAAGGAGTAGAGGACAGTTGCAAGCAAACATACCATAGGGACTGTCACGTGTATTCCATCATTCCTTTCATTTCAAGACCTCAAGACATGCAGGCAAGTATAAAATTTAAGGCAAAATATTCAGAAAAACGTTACCCTATAATACGTTTCTGATCACTAAGTCTTTTTCTTTAGCCAATACTATTATCTGACAATGTCATGACCCAAAGTGAGGGCTCTCTGACATTCTGCATGGAGTTCACTAGCAGAGAGTCCACTACTTCTTGATGTAACTCGCACCTTCTCCCTGTTTGTCTAGGGAAAAGTTACCTTTTTTCTTCACTAGTGAAGGGCATGCCTGAGCCCTCAAAACACTCTGCTTCAACATTAGTCTTGAGGGTGGCTGTGTCGAAAATGGAATAAGAAGCACCTGAGAGTTTGTGCTGCCTGACTACAAAACCTTTTGTAACATCTTGCTTCCTTCTGCAGTCTGACAAGGCTCCAGATATGATTTTAAATACCAAAGGGAACCTTCCTGCCCTAGTGCCGAGCTGCAAAGCCCTTGCAAGGCTGGTTGACTCTAGGGAAAAAAAAAATGCACAAACAAAAAAGTCAATTAACCATCAGCTTTATGATGGGTGTTTCCTGGAGAACAATCTTTACAGCATCCTGCCACCTTCCTTGCATAAAACCCTGAAAGTCAACATGAGGAGTCCTGCAGGGTGTGGAGGAGAGAAACCTTCACCTACTCTATAAAACGAGGTAATTCTGCTAAAAGAGCAGAGAAGCTGCTTTCCCTCTGGGCCAAGGAGGTAATCCCCTAGTGAGTATGCTTGTTTGTTTTTTTTTTTACCATGTTCACCAGCAGCATTTAAAACAGGAAGAAAATACACAGGCATTATGGAAGCCTTTAAACAAGATGGGAGCAGAGCAGCTAACACAGCTCAACCCCCAGGTCCTGCCTCGAACTATTTTTTCTGCAGCTGCTGGACAAGTGAGGAGGCTGTAAGGTTAATGGAGACCTTTTGCGTAGAGGGTAAAAATGAAGGTCGGACCCTACTCGAGATTACACTCTCCCCTTGCAGAGAGATGACTCTGTGCCTTGTCATGCAGTATTTCTTTTTTTTTTTTTTTTTAATAAATTAAACAGAATAGATTTCAGAACAGCAGTGAGAAGGGTTTATATGCTATGGCTGCTCCAAGCCCCAGCATACTGGCTGCACAGATTACCCTTTTATTTTCTTCCATTAAAAAAAACCAAAACAAAACAAAAACATTTTTCCCCATAGAGATGTTCTTCACAATGCTCTTCCCCAGGGCCCAAGCTGGGGAAAAACCAAACCAAACCCAACCAAACTCGGCACGTTCTCATTTGGTCACTAGATTAGGGAGAAGGAAAGGAGAGAGAGAAGGGCCAGCCAGCTGCCTGCCTGATTTCAGCGCTGCGATCCTAGGACCCTCAACTGCGCATTGAATGAGTCAGTGCCCCAGGTGGAGAGGAGGACGGGCTGGGAGAGCTCAGGCCACAGTGCTAATTCCTTTCTTGCACAAAGACAGTCTCTTGAGGGCACAGGCCTGCCTCCTGCAACGTGATCTCATAGTCCAGGTGGGAGAGTTTCCTCCGAGGGAAGTTGGTGAGGAGTTCGAAGCGTTCGTTGGGGTAGCCTTTCGACTGCACGTGCTTCACAAGAGCCTGGAGAGGAAAAGAGGCAACGAGGTGTTAGTTAATTGAAAAATCAGAAGCTCACAAAAATAGCCCTGTTCCTCCAAATGAAAAAAAAAAAAAAGAAGTCTGCAGTCACAGAGAATGAAAATTTTGACATTTTGTATATAATAGAGATTCTAATTTGGCCCTTGTGTGGCATGCCTGATCAGAGAAGCTAATTATAAACTATTACAAGTGAGTTCCTCACCTAATCAAGTCTTCTTGCATAACAGGGGATGGGGATGAAGAGATACCAACCTCGCAATCAAATGCTGTGCCAGTGAATTAAGTGGAAGCATGAAACTCCTTATTATTCACCCCGCTTCCACTTGCTCTTTAACTGTCACTTCGGCTCTCCCACAGCAATCCAGAGGGGAAAACTGCAGCAAAGCACTCTGGCTTTACAAGCTAAGGGGAGTCCGAACATGAACCCAATTCCTAAGCAGAATCAAACAGATATGTGAGAGGTTGGATTTTTTGCCCTTGTTTTCGCTCATCACTCTGATTTCTTGCCTAGGAGAAAGGCCTGTTCTCAAAAACATTCAATAGTGGTGGGAGAACAACTTATAGTAAGTAAATAATAAGTTATAATAAATTAAAACTTCATTTGATTAAAAAAATCAGATAAGGCTCATGTCTTATAAGAGCACACAAGCTCTACAAGCAAAATCCATTATCACATACAAAGTGTTACGGCCTAGGCTATAATCTCACATTCTTCAGAGAAATTACCAAACATTTTTGCTTAGGTTCCTTCTAAATCCATGCAAGGTCCTTTGGAAAAGGCACGGGCTTGTTTTTAGGTACCTAAGATTTTGCAGCACAAAGCTGAATTTTTCTGGCCAGTGTCTTATGAAAACTTACAGCTAATGTGACTACAACGACCTCTTTAAACACTGCAAAGATTCTAAGTGTGAGGGAGTATGGCAAAAAAGGGAAACACAATAGAATGACAGTGCAAGCACTCCTTGGACATACCCCTTTCACTGGATAAACCTTTGATAGTGCCAGCACAGGATAAGAAACGTTTCAGTTTCAGCTGTCTTGTCTGGATTGCAATGAACTCCACTCACCAGAAGTTTAGCTTGTTCAGGCAGTGAAATCTGTTCCCTCTTTCCATCTGGATACCTCAGCATCAGCTGTGCCTTTGGTCCTGGCATAAAGGAAGTTACAAGTTAACACACAGCAAGGCAGCCTAACTGAGCTCTTCCGCAGGCTTTAGGCACCACATTTTACTGCATACAACAATGGGGTTAGGGACTCGAGACAAATATATATATATATATATTTTTTTTTTGGTGCACAAGATTTCAGTCTACATGCAATTCAAATGCATACATCCAACTTGGGACTTCTGGAAGAGTTAGTGACTGATACATATCAGCATTCCCAGAGAAACTGTGCTACTCTTTGCCTTTAAGATCACCCTAACAGGCTAAACTCCGGCTCAGAATTGCTGGGAGGAACAGAGACTCCAAATGCTTGCTAATAATAGATAGATTATATTCTTTATATATACATATCAGAAAAAGACTAAAACACTTGCAAGTTACTATTAAAAATGAATGTGGTAACTCACCATTCACATCTAAGCCTTGCACTGTACTTTCAGGCTTGTCAGGTGACTCCTCCAGGTTCCCTGCATCAACGCAGGGCAGGACTCTATGATTTGACGTTGTACCTGGCTCTGTCCTTGCAGGGGGCTCAGGCTGCGGCCTCCGATTCTCTTCTTTTTTATACCCCAAGTCCTTGTGTGGAGATTTCCTCAACTTGGCTGGATTCTCCAATTCCTCCTCCTCCTCTGATCCGCACACCGAAATGAACTCTTCACTCCCGGAAAAAAGCTCTGATTCAGACTCCTCGTCTGACCGACTTTCCTGCTTGGCCTGGGAGGATTCAAAATGAGTCTCCTGTAACGAGGCTCTGATGGCAGCTTCCAACTGGCTGTCCTCACTGGCATCAATGAGGCTCTCCTGTTGAACACAGGCATAACACAAAAAGGCATCAGCAAAAAAGGCATTATATTTGTATCAACGTGTTCCAAAGGGAAGCTATCAAAGCTGTCGGGTGGAAGGCCACTCATGCAGTGGGTACTTAAGGATTTCTCTTTGCAGTCCCATGACGTGATATTTTTCAGCAGTATTTTTCCCATTCTAAGCATGCACAATTCTGTGACCACTAAATTCAAAACAAATGCTGAAAGCACAACTTGCATAACAAAAATAATTCTCATAGAAGGTGCTTTCTGAAGCACCATCTTTTTATTTTTGCCTGCTCGTGCTCTAATTCATTTTGTATTTTTATACTAAAAGTGGGAGAACACTACAACTGCACACAGGCACACCAGCTTTTCCCTCAATTTCTACATGGCCTCATACTTACAGAACGACAACATTTTTGGGGAGGGTTAGTCGAATGCCCATCCAGTTGTCCATGCTCGCTCAGGAACCCAGTCACTTGGTCCAAGAATGAAGTTACATCGAGCTGGTGCCACTCCACTAGCTTCTGGCCTAGGGAAAAGAAGGCATCAAGGAATAGAAGTTCAGCAACAGCCCTTCAAAGATTGCAGCTTAGGTGCCAAACAAACATATTCTCTGCTTTGCACACACTGTGTATACATCTGCATTTGGGGAACACCAGCTTCCTGCAGGTCACCTCCTGACAGTTACATCTCCTCCCTATAGCACTCTGAAACGGTTTCACTCCTGTATTGCCATAAGGAGAGATCTACTTTAATAAGATTATTGTTTTTCTATACTCGTGGGAATGTGTGTGAAGAATGGTGAATTATGTGCCATAATTAAAGAAACAAACAAAAAAACGCAACTGAATTGACAAGGATTTCTACATTCTTTCCTGCTTTGATTCGACATCTTGGTAAATAATATTTGTTTCCACAATGTAAAGTGCTAAGAAGAATACTCTAACTTTGGTTGCAGGGAACTAGTTTTGGGGTGGTTTACATCAAACAGTATGAACACAATAATTTTAGTTCTGAGCAGCAAGGAAGGCACCAGCCTGCTCATACAGTGGGTTACATGAAGATAAAAGAGATAAAGCTTTGGGGATACAGAAAAATAAATTATAATTTAAAAAGACCTGGAGGTGAACAAAGAAGTCTGATTGTTCAGTTTAAAAACAATACATGAAACCAAAGCCAGTATTTGAGCCTACATGTGCCAGTCCTTACGGGATAAATACACTGCAGATGATGGTCCCTTGTCTTACCTGTTCTGGGATCCAGGATGGAGACGTAAGGGAAGTCTGCCAATTTATAAAACTGTATGTACCTCTGTCCTTCTTCACTGTCATGATATACCTGCAGAATACCATATCAGAAGTAAGTTATTGCAGGGGACATGATGGGGGGACACAAACCATCCTGCAAATGTACAGAGTATGTACAAATGCACCCATCTGAGAAGGCACCGAGTTAACTACTACAGCCCCCGCTGCATTTCCCACCTGCCAGAAAATGAAGTGTTCCCGGATTATGTTCTTCACAGCCTCATTGCTCCACACATCGCGATTGAGACACTGACATGCAAAATCTTGCACGTTCTGAATGTTTATCATGAGCCACTTGTTCTGCATCTGACCGCACTCCTTGGCCTGCAAGCAGAGAGAAAAGCTTCATGAGCCCCTACGGAAGCGCTGGATGCAAACACTGCCAGCAATGATCAGCGATGGCCTCTAACGCGGTTGGATTTTTCCCTAAAACCCCTTCGCAGTGAAAAAGATGAACACGGCTAGCAAAAAAAAGGCATCCACAAAAACAGAAGGCAGGGCTGAAAAGACCTGCTTGAATGAGACCGGTTGAATTACAGAATCATACCGATGAGCAGAGCCGCTGGATTTCAACAAGCCAAGCGCAGAGCCAGAGCGCAAAAAGCAACTGGAGGAGCAGGGCAGCGGGGAATAAATAAATAAACAAAACAACTGCAAATTCGGTATTTGTTCCGGGAAGAGTGTAGTCAATCACACCGATTTGACAACAGAGGAAAGACCTGCTCACTCTTAAGATAAACCTGTGGATCGTTTTCTGTTCAAACAGGAGAGCACAACTGATGGCCAACTTGCATAAATAGGAAGGTCCCCCTCTCTGTATGCTCTTTCCTTCTTTTCTTTTTTTCCTCTCCTCTCTCTACTTCTTGGGCACCTGGCAAATTAAGATGGTTTTCGCTGCTGGAGATCCGGGCTGTTAAGTGGGGAGGGAGATGGGAAGGTGCAGGAGAAAAATCTTACTGGTTTGAGTCACAAAGCTGGCATTGTCTGATAGGTTGGTTAATGGTAGGAGTTTGATCAAGAATGTAATTCTGATCGCTGAATTGCCAATACCTGTTGAAAAAAAGAGGGCTATATCAACAGAAAGAATGCTCTTACCACCTGGAGAGACTGGAACTAGCACACGAATGTATTTTAAGGGTGTTCTTGCTTGTATTGACTTTAACAGCAAATAATTTGAGGAATTTGGATTTTGCATGAATTTTTTGTGGGTTTGATAGTATTTTGCTCCCCAAACCAAAGCTCTAGTCTTATAGGGAATGTTGGCCTGTGTACTTTTGAATAGTTAGTCTACATGACACAAATACTGGGATGTGTGAACCCCATACATTCAGCTTGGTAAAATGCAACACTCAATACTGTTGAAATTGTAGCTATTAAAGTATATAAAGGTCTTTCTTTGATCACAGGATCTCAGTCTACAAAAATTACTCTGCACGGCCCAATGACCTGTAGAGTCAATTTTTCTTTTATTCACAGAAAAGAGCATTACAGAAGAAAAAGGTCAGAAAGTATGGAAGAGCCATACTGATCCCCTGAGTGACTTCACATTAACTTCTTACTGTTATCAATCCAGTCTCAAAATCTGGTATTTTGTCAGAAGGCATAAGTAGGGTGCGAGACACCTAAAAAAAAACATTTTTTTTTTAACTCGGCGTTTACTAGGCTTTTAATTCCAGAGTGTTTTGTGCTAAACGGGGATTTTGAAAAGCAGTTTACAGAGAGGTATAGAGGTACTGCCCAGGCTTAAAGGGAACACAGATCAAGATATATCTTAAGTCTGTCAGACTGCTCTAGTCTTGTATCCTAACCTAATCTGTGCTGGATTAAAAGAATAAACTCAGAAAGTAACTAAAAAAGGCATTATTATACCTCTAATCCTATTTTCTATTATTACTACATGCCCGTAACAAAGCCAGAAAGTGCATCTTATTCTTCTACTCTGTATATTCCTCAACGTGGGTGAAAATCTGACTCTACCTCTCCTCTGTCCAGCTAACATCCTCTCTAAGGGCTGCAGGCACAGAAAATCCACACAGAACATTTATAAAGATGAGTTTGGGCACAGAAAGCAGGGACAGCTCTCGAAACCACTCTTACCTTCCTTCTAAAAACAGCAGGCTTCCCATCGGACATTTAAAAGGACACTGTTAAACTGCTGCCATCTAGAGAACGGATAGAGTCCTGCTCTTAGCCAGCCACTGGCTCTGTTTCTGAGGGGGAAGCAGGGAGGGGAAAGGGCAGGAATATTGCGGGTTGTCTAAATATGTTGTGGGTTAGACAACTTGCAAAAAAAATGTACCCTAGGGCAAAATTTTTAGCTGTTGCCTAGAGGTTCTCCTCCTTAGACAAGGAGGAAATCATTGCGGTGCTCCTTCCTTCTCAGCTTGGTTGAAACACATTGCTCTTCGCAGTACAGAGAGGAACAAGGGAGCGGAGCCAGCATCTCAGGACTTTTGCTAGTCAAGCAGAGTTCATTTAGGAAGAGAGTGGATGCAGAAAGTCAGGACATGAGATCTGCTTGTAAACAGGAGCTATCCTGTCCATGCCAGACTTACACCTCTTGCCTGGACCAGCAGGGAGGATCATGCAAGCCAACCAGCTGTCCCAGTGGTTCCTCTAGAGGTTATACACGTACTGACGGCCAGTAGGAGAGTCTAAAAGTACCTTATCCACTTCCAAATCCTATCTGCTTGCTACACACTAAGGAAATATTCACCGTGAGCTGAAAGCAGGGAGGAGCTACAGACATCCCATTAGCTGATCTCCAGGGGTCATTTCCAACATCAACCCTTCCGTGATTCCTGCTGTGAAACACTAGGGAATCTGGAGGAAGCTGCCACCAGGACTATCTGCTCCCCATAAGGAAAGGCACTACATTGTGTGAATCCACTATGACCCCTCCAGGAATTCAACTGCACCACAGGATGTTATGTGTCAAAAGACAAATTCCTATTTTCAAATTAGGTTCTTGAAAGCAAGTTTTTGATGCTAGAACGTAATCACATGCTTCAGTACAAGAGGGTTTGGTGCTTGATGCTTGATGCTATGTTAAAGAGACAACAACCATGAAGCTTAAGACTGCATTGAAGCTCACTATCACAGTAAAGAAATGCCAGTTAAATTTCCTTTTACAAACTTAACCAACTTTTCAGAGACTTGGTAGACAGTAAGAGCCTTGTTATATAGACACAACACTTCTCAAATACAGACAAATCACAATATGTGGTGACACCACATATTTAAGCCCTGAAAGTCTCTCTGGGGTTTTCCAAGAGGAGAAAGATCCATCTGCCCCTGGTTTATGTGGCCTCATTCCCACTGGTTACTAACAACCAGGGACTCAGCTGTCATATGCAAAAGACGCACAGGATTAAAACAAAATCTTTTACACATTTTCTGCCTCATCTCACTTTTCCACATCTCACTTTCCATGGTGTAATTCAATTAAACAAATACTTTGCTTTAAAAGTAGAACAATTCTAAGTTGTCCTATACATGAAGCACACTACTTGTTGCCGGGTTATAAGTTTAAAAAAAAGCAATGCTCATTCAACACCTGAAAATGTCTCTTCAGAGATAAATGATTCTCGACTCTCCTTAAAAGCCAGAATTACAGCGCTGAAAGGAAACCACAACTTTATGCATTTTCCTGCTAAGAAAGTTTCTTTGTATTTGAAAGTAATTGAGTTTTCCTGTCAATAAATAAATAAAATTAAATAACTGAAGGTACTTAACATCCAAGTTAGATAAGTCGGGCAGGAGTAAAAGAAAGATGAGCAACAAAGATATAGGAAACTTAATATGGACAGACACTTTCTACATTTGATTAATGTTTGAATAAAGCCATAAATGTGCACAGCAGTGTTGGTAGGGCTTTTTGCACGCCCTTGTTAGGGAGCTTCACCACACAGCACAACTCTCCCTCCCCAAAATGCTTAAGTTAACCCTAACCCACGAGAGCACCGAAATGACTTTGAAATGAAATGACTGTTTATTATTTAATTTATGTAGTTTTATTCAGGGCATAGTGAAGGAAGAAGCAGAGTAAGTCACAAAGCTGAGACAAGTTTTCTAAAGGTTAGTTTTGAGTAAGACTCCCATAAGGAGGTCCACAGGAGGCCAGGTACCACCCTGAGCTATAGAGCAGTTCTGTGGCACAAAGCCATTAATGTAAAAATGGAAGTGGTTTTGATCAACAAATTGAGAAGATTTATATTGCAAGGAGGTTGAGGAGCATCCCTTTGCAATCAAGGTTAGTCCATGAGAGGAAGGATTGTACAAGAGGTGAAAGGTCAGAAAGCACAAGTCTCTGCATTTGACTTACTACAAAGAGCAGGACAAAGTGTGTACATACAAAAGGATTCCTTTCTGAATTAACAAGACTAAAGAAGAAGGTAGAGGCTTACAGAGAGTCAAATCCATCAACTGGTTATTTCACAAGCTGAAACTATTTTTGACTATGGCAGAAAAGACCTAAAGTCTCAATATTTTCAGCAAGGCCTGAAGGAAAGGAAAGGGATATATCTCGAGTTTCACAGCAGAGACAGAAGAGTGCTTGCTCGTTGTAGATACATTTTAATCTGTTTTTAAGCAGACTCCCCTTACTGCTTCCTCTTAACCACACATTTGTGTGGTTCACAGAACAGGTCTGGTGAGGATGTTCTGTCAGGGGACCAGATATAATCTTGTTTGAAGCAAGCTCTGAACCACGTATCATCACACAGATACCTCAGCGCTCAATCTATTGATCTGCTTCTACTGCACCAAATTACTCATCAAAAATAGTTGCTGAGATGGACATCACTGTTCTCCATTAGTATTCTTTCAAACCCAGAATTTTGTTAGGAAATTAAACATATGGAAGGAGTTTAGAGTCAACTTTACTAGATACTGCACACAAAAGGAAAGAAGTATTTCCCAGTACCAAAGAAGATTTTCGGTCAGCTCACAGACTCAGATCTCCAGCATCGTTTGCAGCACCTGCGGTGCACCACTTAAGCATCAGTTTTCATTCTCATAGAGAACTTCTCTAATACTTAACTACTCCAAGTGGAAAGTTCAGCATTTGTTTCAAGTTCTAAAGTAAGAACATCTGTCACTTAGAGAATAAAAAATTAAAAGATAAATTGATTTGCATAGTCTCTAATTGTGATTTAGGTCACTAGATCCAAATCCTAGCTATGACTGGGTCCACAGATAGAAAAGGTGACACCTGAAATTACTGAAAGGTACCAGCACCTTTGTCAGAATCTCTTGAGAATTTTATCCATCACTACCAGGTGCAAAAGACAACCATCAGGATCTTGTACAAAAACAAGACCTCTACTGCAAATGAACTTCACGTACAGAAACAAAGTTGTGTACAGATAGATTATCTGTACTAGGTTGGGTATTAGAAGCTGTTTTAGCCACAGGATTTAACTAAAGATTTAATACAGAATTTACATTTAGTGTTACATTTAAAAGTCAGCAGTCCATCATCTTTGTTAAATCCTTCCCCAAGACACCACCAGCAACATGCAGTGTAGCAGACAAGCATTGCTCATTACATGGTTCCTGGTAACTTATCATACAAAAGGATGGATCCAAATACATCTACAAAAAGATCTACAAATAGATCTGTCAGCTGACGGCCTAATCCAGGGCTTTTACTTGGTACGCAGTCATCAGGTAAGTAACTCCAGCAAAAGTTCCAGGCTTACCGTTTCAAAACTGCCTTTGTGCATCAGATCAATGGGAGGCCTGAAGAGGTCGGCCAGAGTCGTGAGCTTCTTATCTACCGCCCCTCCATTCCGTAGCTCCTGTTCCTGTCGAACTGCACAGCCCCAAGAGGAAAGGAAGAAGAATTAGCCAAAACACTCAAAGTCGATTTTATTATTGCCTCTCTCTCATGCACAAAACTTCAGCACTAGAGTCACAAGATACCGATCACAGTGAACAAACAATTAGATTTGTTTGGGCTCCTTTACACAGACTCCAGCTTCTTTGATTTCTTTCATGCACTGGGCATTTATTTCATTTAAAAAAAAAATCTTATGAAATGTGAGGATGGGTGGAGTTGACCATAGCCCAGTACTTGAAAACAAATAAACAAAGAAATAGTATCATAAGCTAAATAGTATCATAAGCTTTACTCAGAATATTTCTATATTGGTCTTTCTATCTTCTGATCTTAAGGCAATTCCCTAAAGAACCAAAACAGGAGTAAATCACAGCAGTGGCTTACCTACAAATGCAGCGATTAAATGCATTTTATGGATCCAAGTCAGTTAAAATGAGGAATTACAATTACATGACCCTAAAGCTTTCTGACAGTGTAAGAGTTGCCTAAGGTCACAGCATACAAATAATTTTTGATTAGATACTGGATGCCATGGGGAAGAAGATGCCATGGGGAAGAAAAGCACCCCCATAGGCCAGAAGCAATCTAGACTTTCAAGGCCAGGGATACTCTTTCAGAGATAGTCAAGCAGTAATATTCACCTGTGAGGTCTCATCATTCGGTATTATAAAGTTCTATTTTGAAGCTTCAGCGGCTTTACATTTTGTGCATCTCAAAACACCATACAACAGAACTGCAGGTCATGAGAAAAGCTTACGGGCACAACAACTGTGTAAATTGTGCATTTTAATTTACACATCTGCCTTTAGCACTTAACTACTTCATTACTGGAAAACCCTGACAAACTACAGGTAACCTATTAGTTACCTGTAGTTAGGTAACAACTGCATGAGCGCTCGATCTAACTCAGCTACCATAAACTTGGTCTTCATCTGTCACAGAATCATCTTCTACGAAACTTAATGGTTTAAGGTTAAAAAAACAACAACAACAACAAAAACAAAAACAACAACAAAAGAAGCAGTTCAATTAATAAGAACCTTGTGTGCTGTCAAGGGAAAAAAAACAGGGGTACCCAAAACTAACCCAAGTGCCAGAAACACCACCGGCCATCCAAGAAAAAGTCAGTGAATTAACTTAATTCCTACACAGGCGTCAGTTTCTTCTCCCAAGGACTGCTGCGACGATGGCA
>JAWLRI010000264.1:372282-382498 GCA_034781795.1 Crypturellus tataupa
GCGGCGGCGGCGGCGGCGGGCGGCGCGGGCTGGCGCCTGCCCGGGCGGGTGCTGGAGCTCGTGTTCTCCTACCTGGAGCTGCGCGAGCTGCGGAGCTGCGCGCTCGTCTGCAAGCTCTGGCACCGCGTCCTGCACGGCGACGAGAACAGCGAGGTGTGGCGCAGCCTGGCCGCGCGCTGCCTGGCCGAGGAGGCGCTGCGCACCGACATCCTCTGCAACGTGCCCACCTACAAGGGCAAGGTGAGCCGGGGCCCCCTCGCCCCCCGCGCGGCCCTCGCGCGCCCCGACACCTCGCGCCGTCCTCCCTCCCGTACAGGTGCGCGCCTTCCACCACGCCTTCAGCACCAACGACTGCTCCCGCAACGTCTACATCAAGAAGAACGGCTTCACGCTGCACCGCAACCCCATCGCGCAGAGCACCGACGGCGCCCGCGCCAAGATCGGCTTCAGCGAGGGCCGCCACGCCTGGGAGGTGTGGTGGGAAGGGCCCCTCGGCACCGTGGCCGTCATCGGCATCGCCACCAAGCGCGCCGCCATGCAGTGCCAGGGCTACGTGGCGCTGCTGGGCAGCGACGACCAGAGCTGGGGCTGGAACTTGGTGGACAATAACTTGCTGCACAACGGCGAGGTCAACGGCAGCTTCCCGCAGTGCAACAACGCGCCCAAGTACCAGGTGGGTGAGCGGCAGCCGGCGGGCGCCCCGCGCCCAGCGTGTGCGTCAATCCGGAGCGAAACGCTCCCCGACGAAGGCCAGTTATCGCCCTGCGCACTGGGAGTCCCCCCTTTTATTTAACATATCTGTCATGTACCCTTGCACGTAGCATTGGGCACGACTCCTGCTCCGACCTCCTTGGGCCACAATGCGCAGTTGTTGGGATAGATAGAAGTTATCAAAGAGGAAGCGCCATTCTGCCTCTCGGTCTACGTCAAAGTGGTTTTACGGACCATTTGTGGCCTTTTTTTGCTATCTCTTTTGTATCTCTTTTTCTCTGCTATCTTTTGTATCAGCTTTTATGTAGCAACAAGACCAGAAGAGTTTTTAAAACCAGGGAGGCTCTTCTGGGGTGAATGGTTCACCCTCAAGGGTGAATGGTTTTTGCATTTGCTTTCTCTGCAGTTGTTTTTTTAACTGCTTGGGGCTTGTATTGGTGATCTTTTAAGGTGATTTATCTTTAGTGAAATGTGCATAACGAGCTGCTTTTATATAATATACTAAAAGCAACTCCGCGTTGAAAAAATGCATTGATGAGAAGAAAACCCAACCTGGAGCTGGCATCTGGAGCATCCGAAGTTTGTCCTGGATCGTGCTGTTTGCTGCTGGTTTCCCTGGTTTGAAAAATGTCCTGAGTGAATGCAGAGAGCATCATGTGTGTGATTATCCTGCTGCAGCCGGTGGTCATTCCACTCGTGCATATATATATATGTATATATATATATGTATTTCTTATTTTTTTTTATGCTCCCTTGCTTTATACTGTATTTTTTTTTCCGCCTCTATAAAGGAGTCGCTCTAATGGTGACAGTACTTATCCGGATGGTAAAATATTCTGCTCCATTTTATATGTCGCGCTTTTTTCTAAAGCAGGTCCGTTGCCTTTAGAATTGCTCTTCACAGACGTTGCTGGTCAGCGATAACAGCTGAAGAGAGGGTCTGGGTGCCGCTGGCTGGAGGCCCCTGCGAAGCTCGCTCGGGCTGCGGCGCTAGGAGTGAATGCAATACGTTGTGCTGCTTCCCAGCGCTGTCGCGGTGCTCTGAGGTGAAGGGCTGCATTTGCTGCTGCGCTGGTGGTTAGATAGAGATTGCCCGTGGCAAGCTGCCAGCGTGGGTACTCAGAATCCTAAATTTATCAGTGAAACGGAGCACTTTGCTGGCAAAAGGAGTGCAGGAAAACCTCGCTTTGAGGTGATCTGCTGGACTGCATCAGGGCTTTGCATTAATTTCCCTGTCAAGTTGACTTTTTCCTTTTTTTCCCTTGTTTTCTTCCTTTTCTTATTTCCCTTTGCAGATAGGCGAGCGGATTCGAGTGATCCTGGACATGGAGGACAAGACGTTAGCGTTCGAGAGGGGCTACGAGTTCCTGGGAGTTGCCTTCAGAGGACTGCCAAAAGTTTGCCTGTATCCCGCCGTGTCGGCCGTGTACGGTAACACGGAAGTGACTTTGGTCTACCTGGGAAAACCTCTGGATGGATGATACAGATTGTGCCGTTGGGACCTCAAGGTGTGGATGTGGAGGAGAAATCTGCTTGTGGGTTAGAGGGAAGAGTGAACTAAGGGGGGAAAAAAAGAAAAGTGTGGGTGTGTGTCCAAGAACCATCAAGGAAGCTCCACAGGATTTCGCAATGGAGGACCAGCCATACTTCGGGAATTGTGTTACATTTCCTCTTTCTACCAGGCCAGACATATCCTCAGGGTTGCAGTTGGTTTAGTGGGAAGCTGACACATGCATGTTGCAACAGATGTCATTGCTAAGATGGCAGCGCGCGACCTCAAATATTTAAGGAAGAATTTGATATAAAACTGCTTGAGGAAATTAACCTGAGATGTGTAAGTAGCGTGTTTTGTGAAAGACTCCCATTTTAAAACTGCTTGTTTCTTCCCTTCCCTCCTTTGGACCGGCCTAGGTACCAGAGGAGAATAAGTCTGGTTGGATTTTATTTACAATTTTTAATACACTGAGAAGCATGGTCTGTCTGGACTGCCCTTCTCTAGTAGAATGATATAAAACGCGTGCAGCTATTTTTAAGTGTATTTTAAAGGTTGTATATATATATAAGACGTTGAAAAGAACAGTTGAAACAAAAGAAGGAATTTGTTTTATTGTCATTGGGATTTAACTTCTTAAAAGAAAAAAAATAAAACCCACTACGTGGCATCAGGAAAACCTCAGACAGGTGCATAGCGTTCATGTAAGGGTACTTCTTCTGTTGTATTGTAAAGCGTTTTGGGATGCTCTTGTGGAGTAAGGTGCTACATTGGCTCGTTTTTGCGTAGCTGAAAGTTTCTGTAGCTTTAGCAGTCTATTTGTTCTCTCTAAGAAACATAAGGAATTTCCACAATGACTTTCTTTGTTGTCCCCCTTTGCAAAAAAAAAAAGAAAAAAACAAAACCAAGGTGCAACACTATAGTGAGCTTATCTTCCTTCTGATTCCAAGAAACACAGATTTCTTCTTTTTTAGAAGTCTTGTACTCTCTAATCGTTGTAAAATGAGGCTTTCAAAATAATGAAGAATCAAGTCTTCTGAGCCAAGATCTTATTTTCAATTTAAGGTTTCATGAGGATTTAAGACTTGAATTAAACTGGCTTACATAGGTGTCTTTAAGTCAATAAAATGCCAAGTATTCACCTGCCCATTTCCAATCAGGTCTGTTAGAATTCTCACTTCCTTCTGGAGGTTCTGGATCAGGTTCAGCATTTGGGCTTTTCACTTGTACTCTTTCTCTTTTTTTTTTTTTTTTTTTTTTTTGTACAAAAACAGCAGCATAATGACAGTCGACGTATAGGCTGAAAAGGCCGTGAAGCCTAAGGGTGTAGCAAAGAAAAAATCTGTGGTTGGAAGGTGTGTAGAGATCTAGGTGTCTCTCAGCTTGCATCCAATTTAGGCCCTAGAGTGGGTTCCTTTTTACCAGGAATTGAATTTGGTAAGCCCTGTGGCCAGCTCTTGCCTGTCGTATCTTGTTGGCGCTGTTTCTCCAATTTGATAACTGCTTCAAAATTGCTGATGGCATGTTTGGTTTTGTTTGTTTTGTTATATATATATATATATATTTTTAGGGAGGGAGAAGGAAAAGTTTATACAACCTCATTTTATTTTTATTTGTTCTAGAGGATGTGAATTGCGTAATATCAGACACTGATAAATCTCTGATTGTGAAAGAGAAGGGAATTTCTCTTTACGTTGTTGGGTTTTTTCCCTGTTACTCAAGTAATGTAAGGAAAATAGTATGAGCAGATGACTGGGATTCTTCATCTGCATCTAATGAACTGTACTTGGAGGGCTTTGTACCTAACAGGCCATGAAGTTCTGCACTGGAACAGAGTATGTACATTATTACCATTCAGAAGGATTTAAAACTATTTATTTGTTTTACATGTAGTTTATTCCTTAAAGGCGTTGCCTGTTGAGGTCGTTTTCTCCTGTCTGCATTAAAACAACCAAATGCACAGTAAGAAACGAATATGATTTAAATGGTACTGCAAACAGCCCAATAAGTGAAGCGAGACCGGTATGCAAGCACCTTTGGAAAGATCTGTTGCAAATGTTGACTGTGTGTAGACTGTAAAGGATGTATCAACGTAGCAGAGCCTTGTGGCATGGAGTAGGATCACAGGAAACAAAAGCCTGTCCCATTGCAGAGAAAATTGTTTCTTAGGTGAATGTATTCTTCCTGCAGCCTTGAAAGACATGAGCTCTGCACTTATTCATGAATCCAAGTAGATGTAAGTAAACCATAAGCCCTTCCGAGGGATTTTATTCACAAATTTAAATCTTTCTTCCCCTTCTTCAAATTGTGTCTTATACCATAAATAATTTCCCTCTAAAACAGAAATGGTAAAAATTGAACATTCCTTCCTCCCAGGTGGGTTTTGGGGAGGGACTCACTTATGTAAACTTATTATTGGAGACCAATGCTAGCTGTACAGAATATTGAAATAAACTGCTATAATTGAGAAGGAAAAAATGTGTGCGTCGTTGTGATGAAATTCATGATGTCCTGATAGGAAAAACAGAGTAGTAGTTTGGTGTGTCAAAACAGATTTTTATTGTCAAGAAGATGAAAGCATTACTGTGTGATTTGCTGCATAAGTATTTAAAATGCAAGAATCTGGCTAATGGTTATGAGGGCTTGAAAAATCAGTCGTCTAGTAACACTGCTTAGGAAATTACATTTTCTGAAATGGGAATTATTCAGAGCATTGAACACTGAGGAAACGTTTCGAGTTTTGTTCTCTCGGGAAGCGATGCGTTCTCTCATGCTGTCAGTGCTCTTAACCTCGGGCCATCGCTTGAAGCAAGAGCCTTGGTGACAGTATTGCAGTGAGACGTCCACTTGGTTGCTTGAGTATTTTATTATTCAGTATTAAATATTTAAACTTAGCTTTTGACTTTTTCCTCGTCATCCGTGAAACTACTGTGAGAGAGGCAGCAGGCCCAAATATAAACATTTCAAGGTAGTCATGCTACTAGGTCCAATTTCAATGTTCTCCATTGCTATTTCTTCTTAAACAGCCGTCACTGAGCTCGTTACACCTTCCCCGTGTAGGGATATATTCAATAACCTTATCAAGCCAGGCACCCTTCTGCTTGCATATTTTTCCCCTTGATGAGTCATTTTGAGGCCATCTTCTGGACTTCCGGAGATTGGATTACTTAGCAGAAGACAGATGGATTTCCACTGAAAGGACATTGTCCACCGCCACCTTCAGAATAATTCACCCTCTTTTTGTGGCTGGAAGAGGATGTTCACACGTATCACAAATGTCTCATTAGTGATTTTGAGTCTAGGTCTCAAGCTGAAGCAGTCGTGCATCTGGTACAGGGATTCCTGAGTAATCCGAGTTCCTGGATGTGGAAGTGGATGAGGCAGCAAGGTCTTGTAGACTGCCTGATGCCCATTCTGCAACCGAGAGCTGGGATTTCAGACGTCCTCCTCCTCTCTCGCCCCTGACCTATAGCCAGCATGCTTCTTCCAAACAACTCACCAAGGCTTTTCTCTTTTGGCTATTAATTATACAAATATTTTCACACAGTGAAGATTTTGTGTGTCTAAGATTCAGTCTGTGAAGAGTAGAGAAGAATGCCCTGTCCCTGCCCCACGCCAAGGTATTGCTGGTCAGTTCTGTTTTTCATTTATTTTCCCTTCTTTTGCAGACTTTCTTTCACCTGAAGAATGTGAAAAAGCTCCAAAGAGCAGGAAATATTTTCCTGCTCATCTGCATTCATGTGATGCTTACACAAATGTTACATGAGCTTTTGCTAGGCTGCATCCAGGCTGTTTCCTTTGCTCCAGATCAGTTCTTAGACTTTCCTCATCCAGTGTGTCCATTTTCGGTGCTGGGTATCGATTGTGAGGTTTGGGCTACTCCTGAATTGAGGGAGAGATTCGGGCCAGTCTGTGATGAGGCCCAAATGCTGTTTTCTCTATGAGTGATTTTTATCCTTATGATACCAAGTTCTGTTTAGCCAGAGTAGTTCAATTGCCAAATGCAACCTTAATTCCAGGGCTTTGTGCAATTTGTGGGCATAGTTCAGATATAGATGGTAACTTGCTTTGGCCAAAAATTAGGTGGGATTCCGTAACCTGAGTGGGTGAGAAATGGTCTTGCAGCCTTATGTAGCTTTTGGAGCCTTCAAAGTGATAAATTCTTAAAGATGTCTATTCTATGGCTGAAGTCCAAATAACTGAAGAGCATTGAAATGTGGTGAATGTGGTGATCTTGAGTGAGGGAGAGAAATACAGGAATCTGGAATAAATATTTGCCGTATAAGATGAGAGCATATGTGAGTTGCACTGACACGTTTTCAACTCTCAATCCCGGTATACTTCCGAACTCTTTGCGTCAAGACTTTGCTTTAAGGAGCTCAAAGCTTGGCTAAGATCTCTGCTTGTCCAGGAGTGAAGAGATGCCTTCTAGGTGAAAGGCTGGAATCAATTTTTCTAGCACATGGTATTTCATAGCTGGTTAAAAAAATGTATGTGAAGGACCTCTGTCCTTGGAAAGGATGCAGCATCTTGATGCAGCAGCTCATCCTAGAGACCATGTCTAGGCATGTCAAGGAAAAGAAGGTGATCAAGAGTAGTTAGCATGGATTCACCAAGGGGAAGTCGTGTTTGACAAACCTGACAGCTTTCTACAGTGAATTGACTGGCAGGATGGATGAGGGAAGAGCTGTGGATGTGTCTCCCTTGACTTCAGCAAGGCTTTCAACACCGTCTCCCGTAACATCCTCATAGATGCTCAGGGGTTGTGGGCTAGATGAGCGGACAGTGGAGTGGGTTGAGGACTGTCTGGATGGCAGAGCTGGTGTCCTGCAGGGGTCAGTACTGGGCCCAGTGCTGTTCAGCTTGTCAATGACTTGGATGAGGGCACAGAGAGCACCCTAAGCAAGTTTGCAGATGATACAAAACTGGGTGGAGTGGCTGACACTTCCAAGGGCTGCACTGCCATTCAGAGGGACCTGGACAGGACGGAGAGTTGGGCAGAGAGGAACCTCCTGAGGTTGAACAAAGTGAAGGTCAGGGTCCTGCACCTGGGGAGGAATGACCCTGGGCACCAGCACAGACTAGGGGTTGACCTGTTGGAAAGCAGCTCCGCGGAGAGGGATTTGGGAGTCCTGGGTGACACCAAGTTGCCCCTGAGGCAGCAATGGGCCCTCATGGCCAAGAAGGCCAATGGGCTCCTGGCTGCAGCAGGAGGAGCGTTGCCAGCAGGGCCAGGAGGGGATCCTGCCCCTCTGCCCAGCTCTGAGGAGGCGCCACGAAATCCATTGGGAGGTGAGCAGCAGGACCTGGAAGATGGCCTGACTCTGCATGACAAAGCCAAGAACTCAGTATGTCCTTCGTTATGGGATATATGGGACAAGAGTCTCTTGGCTTCAGCACTGGCTCACAGTGGTGCTAGCCTTAAGTCAACTATGTGACTTTTTTTTTCCTTCCATAAGATGAGGAAAGGGATGTCAGAAAAACTAATAATTCAAAGTGGTTTTGGAAAAGTAGCTGTGCTAGGGAGAAGATTTTTTACTTTTTTTTTTTTCCTGATTCAAAAATGCATGGGGGAGTATGTGTTTTGGGATGTCCTGGGAAAAAAACTTGTCCTAAATGTGACTTCTAGCAAGCACCATTTGGTTTTGTTAATTTTGGCTGTGTTTCAGGTGACGAAACCAGCCAAGAGCAGATGGCCTTGATCCTGTGGGCTGTGTCAATGTGTCTCATGTTGAGGCTGAATTTCTGTTGGCCACGATCTATCTGTACTCTTCTCCTGTTTGCCTTCAGAACCTATAGCAACCTGGTACAAATTAGCTTTTCTCTCTGCTTACTGATGATATATATATATTTAATTTAATTTCCTTAATGTGGGCATGTCTTCCAGATGGCCGCCTCTATTTTATTTTTTTTTTGCAATCCTATTTCCACTGGGATGCTGATGGCAGCAATGAATTAAAATCAAACTCAGCATCATCCTAGTTTGGTCATGCAACTGCTGATAAAACTCATTTTCTCTAAGTCCTGAGGTGTAGCTAAGACAGACACCTGCATGTTTCAATACTGATATTTCAGATCTAGCCAAATCTTTGTGTTTCATCAAGAACTACCTAGGAAGGAGTCTCCCACTGATTGATGCCACCACTAGATGAAGATGCTTGGTGCCTCCAGGCAGATGAAGGGTGGCTTCTCTAAATTGCCCTGGCTGCTGTCAAGAGCACGAATATCCACGCTGCGTGTGCCCTGGCCTCTGCATCTTGCTGCTTCTCACACCACAGGGACCACCAGATTTGCTGGCAAAAAGTGCTACCAAAGAGCACTTGGGGATCCTTTTCTGCCTTTTCAAATCTGAGATTTTAAGTGGTGAGGAGTAGGACGTGTTTGATATCTGTGAGGGCTAGCCAACTACCTTGAACTTCAGTATAATCCAAGAGAAGGAAAATGAGTGAAACTTTCGATATTTCAATATTTGTTTTTTGGTTTTCCTGCAGTGCTGTCAAATCCGCTCATTCATACAAGCAGCAGCGTATTTTTCATGCTACTGTACGATTTGTGCAACTTGCTGATGACTTCTTCCTCTTCCCCACAAGAGGGCAAAATTAACAGTGCTGTGGGAATCTTTGCTTCACATCTCTGAAGTTTTGTACTGAATGACTGTTTCACACGGCCCCTCCTTGATTAGTATTATTTATGTCCTCTTGAAAAAATAAGAGAGAGGGAAATTGCCATGGAGCAATGGATAACAGAGGTCAATAGTACAATTTTTGAAATATATTTCTTCATTGAAGTCCAAACGGCTGAACAAATCCTGTTCAGTTGAGAAGTTTCTTATTTTAACAGCCAATAGGTAGAGCTGAGATCCCCGATTAAAGGCAGAATAGGATTTGAGGGGCTCCCATAAAATATCAACGTTGTTCAAGGGTAGGATGAGCCTTTAGTCCGAGATATCCATCTAATTTTTCACTGACCCGCTTTCCTGCTTTATTTCGAGGATTCTCTGCAGGGGTTGAACATCACAACGAGCTCCAGCTGACCCTGCCTGAGCAGGTAGGTTGGACTAGCTGCTCTCCAGAGGTGCCTTCCAACCTCAGTCATTTTGGGATGCTGTGAAAAATTCCTGGAAAAGTGATTTTAAAATAAACCTCTTTGTTGTGGATTGTAAGCTGTTTTAGCTGCAGTTCTGCGAGCTATAAACGAGCAGTGGTATCATCGTCTTTCCAAGTCTGCACTTGCCAATCTCTTGTGGGGCAGCTGGACTTGTTTTCGTGTTTGTTCCGTTTCAGCTCTTTAGCCCATACTGTTACACTGGTGTTGTCCATCTACCAGCACAGTAGAATTGTGCTTGAATGGGGAAAAGCATGAAGCTACCATCAGAGCTTGTATCTTGACTTTGGTGTAAACCTGCCCATCTTCTTGTGGGCTCCCTGGTCCTGCAGCTGAGGTTCCTGCGTTGTTGTTGTGTCTTCTCCCTGTGAGAGGCACCAGGATGGTTACTTTGCTCATCAAAGCTCACTGGGGACAGCCAGCCACAGCTTGTAGTTAGCATAACAATGCTGTCAAGATCTCCATGTGCCAAAAAAGCTGAAATACATCAAAAAAGATCATTTACATACGTGCTTTTGAATAACTCATCTTGTACTTTTATCTGCCCTAGGGATTTTTTCAAGCTCTTCCCCAGCTGTGCTGCAGACAGTGAAAACTGTATTAAGCTCTAAAAGTAGAAAAAAACACCTGGAGATACTGTGCTACCTTATGGCTTCTATCGTTGCTGCTCCTTCTGGCCCTTCCTGAGCCTCTCTGGGCTCTCTTCCTCATGGGACAATGCCCCATATCCTGGTTGCTCTTCTTTTACGAGCTGCTAGAGCCAGGCCAAAGAGGGTAATAGGAAGGCAAGAGAGAACCATAGAATCGTTAAGGTGGAAGGGACCTTTCGAGATCATCTAGTCCAACCCCCTGCACACGCAGGGCCACCTAGAGCACGTGGCACAGGGCTGCATCCAAGCGGGTCTTGAA
>JAWLRI010000264.1:382598-414343 GCA_034781795.1 Crypturellus tataupa
CCCCTCTCAGCCTTCTCTTCTCCAGGCTGAACAGGCCCAGCTCCCTCAGCCTCTCCTCATAGGGCAGATGTTCCAGGGCCCTGATCATCCTCGTGGCCCTGCGCTGGACTCTATCCAGCACCTCCACATCCCTCTTGAATGACTGTCCTGGGGCACACAACCTTCATGTGCACACGGCGTTTTTAATCACTCATGTTCCTAAAGTGGGTGTTACTGTGTGTTTTGCAGAGTGTTCCTTTTCTTTCCGCATTCTTGAACTTCTGATTTCAGCGCTGAACCTCCTTTTATTTGCCCAGCATGATCTTCACATCTTTGGAAAGCAGATGACAGATGTGAAAACAGCTGTTTTACAAGCAGCATGTGCAAAATGCCATCCCCTTGTGTGCATATATGCAGAATTACATGCCTGCAGTAAGATGCACCAGCACGCTCAAGTCAACCCTGATGTTTTCACTTCAAGCGATCCATGTCCAGTTTGCTTTGTAGCAGCTGAGGATGTTTTGCAAGAGCAGAGCTGAAGGCTACAGTCTCATGTTTTATTGTCTGCTATTTTATCCCACCTTGAGCATACAATTCGGTCTTAATTCCTGGGAAAATAACTAATGAATAGGATTCGGGTGAGTGTGAAACATGGAGGTAGGGGGGGACAGCCCAAAGGCTGCAGACCAAGATAAGGAAGGCTTTGGAGTGTGAACCTGTCCGCTTGCTTCAGGTGACGATTGAAATCCACCCTGAGAAATGTTGTGAGGCTGCTGCATCATAGGAAGCTTGGTTTTCCTGGCCAGAAGGGAAAGCGGGGTGAGTATGTGCTTATCTCTGCGAGGAGATTAGATACTTTCGCTTCCCTCTGCACTAATGACACAATTTCTCACTTGTCTTGAGCAGAACGGCGGCAGGAAGGGAGTTGTGTGGGAGTCATTTCTCCTGTCACAATTTGCATTACTGAATGCAGAGTAATTTTTCCTGTCGCAATTTGCATTACTGAACACTGCCAGGGCAGTGACTTCTCAATAACCTTCTGGTGAGTTAAAAGCCTCTGAGATCTTGACAGATAGCTCAGTCTTTGGTGAATATGCTGCAGTCAACGGGTCGGTTGTTTTTCTTGCTGCCTTGAAGAATCATTTGTCAGCAGGTTTTGATCACAGTGCGATAAAAAAATTATGTGTAATTTACCCAGATCTTGCAATCCTGAAGAAAATCTTCGGCAATGTTTTTGGGACTAGGTGCAACCAAAGACCAAGCTATAGATTTAAGCAACTCGATCACAAGGTTTTTCAGCTCTTGAAGAGTTCTGGGAGGAACAAATTGCCCTCCCTGTTCCCTCCCTTCAGGCACTTCTTGTGCAGATGCATTGCAAGCAGTTCTTGAGCACATCTCCGCTTCCAGTATCCCTCACTTTAGATCATGATTCATGAGCAAGGGGATGTATTTAGCTTCCAGTTGCTATAGAAATCCAGGATATTTGCGAAGGGGCTGCCTGGGCCAGCCAGGGCCCTTGCAGGCACTGGTCCAAAGGTGCTGCTCGTTGGTGCTCTGCACTCTAGCCCGTTTCACCACTTGCCAGCATCTCATATCAGCAGATTCTCCGTCTAGGAACCACGAGCAGCTATGTGCTGCAAGGGAAAGCTGCAGGGAAAGTAGGGCTGGAGCCACCAGGCCGGGCTGGCTCTGCGTGCGGGTATGGGGCAGGGAAATGAGATCACTTCTGTGGCTACCTCTTCCCTGAGTCGCTTCCTCCCCATTCGCGCTTCACCTCCTGCCCCATTAGGAGGGCTGTGGACACGGGTATGCCGAGCAGGAGCCACGGGTGCGCTCGGCCCATCAGCTCGGGAAGTGGATGTGGCCGAGCGGCTGACCAGCTCGCCTCTTCCTCTCCCTCAGGGGCTGCAGGCTCAGCAGCTCGCTTGTGCTTTCTACTAACATCTTCTTTCCAAGCCTCTCGGAGAACACTTGCTGCTTGCCGAGGCTTGTGGGGGTCAGAGGATGGCTCCACTCTGAGCACTGGTGCTGTGGAGCTCCTGGCTGTGGTCCAGATCCGCAGGTATCTTTGAGCTCCAAGTCCACAGGCATCACTTTCCCAAACGCTAGTGCTCATGAAGGTCCCTTTGGGCTTCTTCCATGGTGCCGGGATGATGGTCCCAGCTCATGGAGCACCGGCATCCGCAGGTGTCCACGTGGGAGAGAGCTCCTTGCTGCCAAGGCCGGCTTTGCTGGCTCCGTGGGTCTAATGCATGGAAGAAACAAACATTAATAGTTTAGTAGTAATAGTTTATAGCTTACTATAAACTGAACTATTAAAATAGTTTAATAGTAATAGTCCCATTAATAACTGACATTGGGGAGCTTCTACCATATCACTGTGCTGAAGGCTGAAGCCTGAAGTTTCGGTCATTAATGCTGGTCCAAGTGTGTCCTTGCAAGGAGAAAGAAGCATGTCCGGCTAAACAAGCAAGCAGGACTTTCCGGCTACAGCTGAGGAAGGGAGAAAAAAAAAAAGCAGATTTTGAAGCTGTTTATAAATTGCTGACATCTATCTCTTAGTTCCTACTGCAAGAAATGCACCGGGCAGAAGCTGTGCTTCTTGCAAAGCCCCTGCTAAACTGACGCTGTGGAAATGCATGGGCGTTTGCCTCAATGCACCTCAGCCACCCGAGGACCAGGGAGACAATTCCTTATTCTGTGGGAATAAATGCCCTAAATTCCCCATCTCGGAAATGGCCTGGGTACCACAGTGCCAACAGCAAAGGGCTTGAGCTTCCTTCTGTCCCTTCTAATGCTACCTCCACAACTTCGCAGCACCCAGCAAAGCAAGGAGAGAACGAGGAGAGGTGCTGATCTTCACCGAGAGGTGTGACAGCTCTGCCCATTCTGCCAGGCGAGATATTGGTTAGCAAGACAGCCCTGAAGTGGTCACTGCGAGATTTTGGTGTGAACTTCTCCTGGAGAAGGTCTTCAGCGCCCTGATTTCAGGTGCTAGTGGAGGGCTTGGGTCATGTTCTGAATGTGTGGGTGCAAAGGCATCAAATAGAAGTTGCTTTTTAGACGGGAAATAGTTTTGGGCAACCAAAAGTTAAGGGCAGATCAAATGAAACAGCAGGGGCAGAAAGAATAGGGCAGAGGCCAAGAACAAGTCGGAGGTATCCTCGTAATGCTTCATAAGATCCTAAAGGCTCCTGTCCTCCCTTGTTGGACTGGTGTTTAACTACCTTCTGTGGGAGCAGGGGAAGCCTCTCAAGAACCATTCCTGTTTCATTTTGCCCTGATTTAGCTGTGGCCACTGCGCCCTGGACAACTTCCAGACTGACCCTTTCTCTTGGCGGTTCCACTGGAGAAGAAACCGTATTTCCTGCAGGACCAGAGGAGCGCGCTGAGGTCTCTGCGGCCGCAGTGAGCTGCTTTCCACTTTCTGTTGCAGTTTCTCCATTCCCACGGTGTCTTCTGCGGGGTACCACGCTGCAGTGTGGAACCCAACGGGGATGGTCAACCCTGGCACCTCCATGTCAGTGTGCAGGTACCACCTGAACAGGCCAAGAAGAGCATGGCAGAGGCAAACAAGGACCTGCCATCTCCCCTCCTTCCCTAATGCCACCTGTGTCTTCATTTTGCCCTGCTACCTCCATCTCTCTTCTCAGAGCTGCTCCACATCCGCTCCTTACCCCCTGGGCTCCAGGTGCACCCTCTTTTCAAGCTCATGCAGATCATTTTGCCCAATGCAGGGCTGGGAGCAGTTCAGAAACCCCTGGGCTGCCAAAGTGAGAAGCAGAGGGCACAGGGCACCCTCCTCAGCACTTCCAGCCCTAGGATGTCCATCTGTCTCCATCCTGCAGGAGCTTTGAATCTTCCCTTCTCCCAGCCCATCCATCCCACCTGAAACTGACCCAGCTCTGGGTGTTTCTGCAGTGCAGGAGCTCTGGGATGCTCTGCAGTGTTTCTCCAGGCTTCCATCTTGTTGCTTTTCTCTTGGTTTATACCTGAAAAAAGGTATAGAGAAAAGAGGTGAAAGGGAGAAAGAAAATGCGAAATAGAGGGAGCATAAAACCTGCTGGAGAATCACAGTCCTTTCAAGCAGCACCAGGAGCTGCAGCTGCCCTTGCTGGACCTGCTCCAAGCAGCAGAACCTCCTTGACTTTAATCCTCCCCTATCATTGACCTGGGTTGAAGCTTGATGACGAACTGATCGGATCAGCAGCTCCTGGCAGTTCTGTCCTACACCGTTACTGCACTGATGGGAGAAAAACCAGCCAACCACAACACTCTCCTCATGGGAGAGCTAGCCGAATAGGGCTAAAAGTGCTCAAGAGGGACGGGTGAAAGGAAAAGGGAGGGGGTTAAGTGTCAACTTGAGGCCAGTTTTGAAACCATCTGGCTGCAGGATGTGGGGAAAGCGTGAAACACATCATGCTGCAGGTGCCTCCCCCGGGCTGGGAGGTGCGCGGAGCCGCGCGGCCGACGCACCGGTGTGATCTCAGGTGAGGACACCCCTGTGTTACCTCTCTGGACCTCCTTGTCCTCTTCCAAATCTCCGACTGCTCCTTCCTGCCCTAACACGAGTGGTCTTGGTGTGGGATCGGCCCCTTTCAGCTGATTCATGGGAAGGAACAGGGTTATAAGCGCAGGGCTCAACTCTCCGTGTGACCTAAAGCAACACTGGGAATTTTGCTCAGCTTCAAAGCTGCTGCAATCTGTTGCAGTTTACTTGGACAACGAATGCTTCTCTATTTTCCTTCTTGATTTTTATTCTTCAAACTTCCTTGAAAATAAAGGAAATGAAACCACAGGGTTTTTTTGTCACTGATATGGGAGAGCTCAGTCTCCTTCCAGAGAAGAAATGAAATTTATGGTGAAGACACACACACAAAATCTCTAGGTGTGCGTGCTGTGTGCAGGATGGTGAAGACCACTTGAAACCCCAGTGCTGGAGGGTGGATGGTGACCCCAGCCATGGTGTCTCTTGGGCTTCTCCAACCTGGCCTCCTTCAGTAAAAAGGGGTCATTTCCCGGCTATTACCAACCATTGCAGAAGGTCCTGTTGGTGCACGGAGCTGGGAAGCAGAAAACTGAGCATTACCTGGTGGAATGTGCTGCTCTCACTAGTACTTCCCAAAATCAAGATGGATCGGCTGCCTTTTTGGCGCAGATCATCTTCCAGTTTCTTCTAAGACAGAGCAGGTTGCAGGTTTGGCTGTCTTCTTGCGGCAGTGACCTCTCAGTCTTGAGTCCTTTCTGTGCTGTTTTTGGACAAATGCAGCTGAGCTGACTTACCATGAGAGGCTGGAAGGGGAGAGCGATGGATATGAGAGGTCAGGGGTGTGTGAGGATGTGAGGAGAGGGGCTGTGTGGGGCAGGAGGAGAGATGGAGAGCCAGGGAGTGCACTGCAGTGAGAAGGAAGCCTGGAGAAGGACCTTCCTCAAGGTCCAATCTGGCCACCGGTGCCTGCAGGGGCAAGACATGGGCTGGGGAGAGGGCTCAGCTCCGAAGCAGAGGGCAGGACCATCCCCTGCTGTGGTTCATGGTCTAACCCAAGGCTGGGATGGAGCACGAGCACGACTTGCCAGGCCCTGCAGGTGACAAACGCCACCTTGCCCTGTTGTCACAGGGCACGAGGGGATAGTATGGGGGGTTACATGGGCAGCTTTCAAAGATCTGACAGCGTGAGGGTGTCACGTACAGCTTCCGCAGTGTCCTCAAGACTCTTCCCATGCAGTGGGGCTTGCACGTTGCTGTGGGTCAAATCCAACTGCAGGCTTTCTTTGGAACCTGTTTCAAGAAGCTCCGGTGCAAACATCACCTCCAGCCCCAGCTCGTCTCCAGGAGAAGCTGGAGAGCCCTCGTGGGAACCAGTTCCTCCCTCCCGCTCCCCTTCCGCTCCCACCTCGGCCCCCGCCGCCCGCCTCGGTTCCTCCTTGCTCCGTACAGTGCATGACCCTGGGTGTAAGTGCTGAGATCAGTAAGCAAAGCGCCTCGCCGCGCTCTCTGCCTCCATGTGACTGCAGTTTCCGTTAGCTCCTTCCGCAAAGGCTATATTAGTGCTAAGCAAGAAAACGGCCAGGAGAGAAAGCCAGTGGCTGCAGCCGCCCTCGGCACCGGGACGTGGCGGAGCGCCGGCCGGAGCGGCCACAAGCTGCAGGATGAGCTGTCACGAACCCTGCGCGTCGCCCCACACAGTGAGTATTTGACCCCCAAGACTTGCCCCTCACCCAGGCTTGGGGTGAAAATCCAGGTAGGACTGTGGGGAACCCTCCTGGCAGGTTAAAGGCCCCCTACACCTCATTGATGCCCATGGTTGAAGAAGGAGCCTGGTCAATGCGGTGGGTGCCTGGGCCAGTCCTGTGGCCTGGCTTGTTCCTCCTCTGGCCCTGCAGGATCAAGATGGGAAGAAGTTTGTGATATTGGGGGAGAGCCCAGCTGAGTGCTGAAGAGCCTGTGGGAGGGAGGATGCCTGAGCCAAGCGGGAGCTTCTGCAAGGAGAGGGATCCGGGCCCCAAAGCCAAGCTAGAAGGGAAACCCCGGTTTGGTGGGCACAGAGCCGCAACAAGGACACAGCAGGTCCATCCGCGCGAGCCTGCTGCCAGCCACGTCCTGGCACAGGGTCCTGAGGGATGAGGAAAGGGCATAAGCTCCTTTACATAAGCTTTATCCTGGAGATATTGGAGGAATTTCTTTTCACCCCTGTAGGATTAATAGGCACTGATGTGATAAGGCATCAGCTTCAGATTTTTTGGTATTCAATGCAGTGTCAGTGTGGCTGTTCCCAGGGAGAAGGGAACTCAGCACGCATCCCCCACGCCATCTGGGGTGCTAGATTTCAGCTCCAGCTACTCAGGCTACCAAAAATAGCCTCTAATTTCTTCTTCAAATGCCCGCAGTTGTGAAACCGCTGAACCCTTGTCAAGACCTTGCTGCTCATTTGCCTAAAGTTCAGCTTTTGCCCAGATGCAAATGTCAGCAACTCCCGTTCCACAAAATTAGTAACTTGGTACCTTGCATTGAACGACAGCAACTTTCACTGGGCAGCAGCACCAAGGGGCCTCGGGAAGATTATTAAGGGATGGGGACCAGCCTCTGCAAACCCGGCGATATTTGGGTTAGTGCCAGCCAAAGGGAGCCTTTCGCAGGGGGTGCTGCAAGCTTGAGGCGAGGAGGAAACCTCTTTCTCGAGCGTTGCAGCTCAGTGGCGTTTGCGAGCAGCTGTGCCCTGCCCACGTGTGCGCTGCGCTCCGAGCTGCGGCCCCGCGGTCCGGCACGGCGGATCCCTCCTGCTCCCGCGCTTGCCGCCCTGTCCCTCTCCTTAACCAGCCCTCTGGTCTCCAGGCAGCGGGGAGCAAACCTGAAAAGCCTTCCTAGCGCTGGGGCTGGCTCCCACAAGGGAGGAGGAGGGTCTTTTCTATGAGCCCATGTCAGCATGGGGGGCTTGGTGCAGCGGGCTGCTCCCAGTATCCCCAAGCCTGTGCTGCTCCCCACACTGTAGGGCACAAGCTGGGAAGCCTGCAGTGACCCAGATCTCTCACCAGGCTATGATGCCTGATGCTCTGAGGTCACCTGGGAGCCTGTGCTGCCCATCACCACTTAGTGCCCACTGGGGACCAAATGGGTGGCTTCATGCAGAGCAGGTGGTAACTGAAAGAGGATGGAAGCCCTGAGCCTGAAGCTGTCACCTGTCATAGGACAGCAGCCAGACAGGGTAGCTGTTGGGGAGGAGGTGTGAGGGCATATCCGAAGCCCTCAAAGCGGGGCTGGTGCTGTGACAGGTTTTCTGGGAGAAGCCCAGGTCTTCAGGATGAGCAGGTGGCAGGTCTTGATCCTCTCACCTCTGTTTCTGTCTTCACAGGAGCGCTGTTGTTGAAATGGAGATACCATTCCCGGGTCTCTCCCTGGTTCTTGTTCTTCTAGCAACAGGATGGGGAAATGGGGCTGGCGCAGCCTGGGCATCATCTCCTGGGGGCTGCACACTAGTGAGTTACCTCTTGCAAACCCTCACTTTTCTCGTGTCTCACTCCTACCCTACAGATATGAGGCTTATCAGCATCTCCAGACTCTCCCTAGTTCCTGGGCTAGCATCAGAACTAGGAGTTGAACTTGGAGTGCTGAGGCTCTAACTGCGGAGCCATCCACACTTTGTTCCCTGATCTCCCCCACATCATCTCACTTCTCTCCGTGCCTCATTGCTGTCCCTTCTCTTCCTGCTGCCGAAGGTTAATCTCTTTTCCATATGAGCCCTTGTCCACCTTCGTCATGCAGGTTCCTGGCTGTAAAGCAAGAGTGAAGGGATGTGGGAGCTCTCCTGATGCAGACACCGGTTGGGCAGTGTCTGTGGGTCTGCTGATGCTCTGTGTATACCCCTGGTATAAACTCACTCCTTGGTCCCTCGAGATGCTGCTCCTCTGAGATGTTTCGTATTTACTTGCTTCAGGTGCAGAGTACCGCCACCTGCAACGGAAGATGGTTGAAATCAGTCCCAGGAAATCTGCAAGACGAGATAGAGGAGTTGTTGCTTGATGACAACACTATACAGGTCCTAGGGAATGCCTCTTTGTTTGCATACCAAAAACTGAGGTATCTCAGTTTGTCAAGGAACCGTCTGGAGCTCATCGAACCCGGTGCATTCCTGGGCAGCCAAGGCCTCCACGTGCTCTCCTTGGCAGACAACCTCCTCTTCACAAACTACTCAGTGACAGCAGCTGCTTTTTCTGCTTTACCCGTTCTGAGGAAACTGGATCTAGCTGGAAACAGCCTCAGTGAGGACATGGTGTCAGCTTTGCTCTGGAACCTGTCCTCCTTGGAGTCCTTGTCTGTGGCCAGGAACATCATCATGAGGCTGGACTCATCCACCTTCACAAACCTGACTCAGCTGCTGGAGCTGAACCTGGAGCACAATTACATCTTTGAGATTGACCGAGCGTTTGAAGGGCTGCAGAGGCTGCAGGTGCTGAACATCGCTTACAACTATATCCCATGCGTAGCTGAGTTTGACCTGACAAAGCTCCGGGTGCTCAACATGAGCAACAACGCCCTTGAGTGGTTTCTGACTGTTGAAAGCGACGAGCTCTTTGAGCTGGAGGTGCTGGACCTGTCCCACAACCAGCTCCTGTTCTTCCCTATGCTGCCTCGGCAGAGCAAGCTGCGCTCCTTGCTGCTGAAGGACAACAAGATGAGCTTCTACCAGCAACTCGCCAACGCTGCGGCCCTGGCGAACGCCACCGTGCAGTTCCTGCTCACTAATGGCAACTCCACCAACATCACTACAGTCAGCCTCTGGGATGAGATTTGCTACAGCAACCTCTCCTCCTTACGCCTCCTAGACATGAGCCAGAACCAGGTCTGGTACCTACCGGAGAGTTTCCTGGTAAAAATGCCTTCCCTGACCCACCTGAAACTGAACCAGAATTGCATGGAGACATTTCACCTGCCCGAGAGGAATCCCCTAGCCATGCTGACAGACCTGGACCTAAGCGAGAACCGCATCTCAGAGCTGCGGGTGGCCCAGCCTGCTGCAGGCGCGCTGTCCAGCCTGCAGCTCTTCAACGTGAGCACCAACAGGCTGACGGTGCTTCCGTCTGGATTTTTCACCCACACCAGGAAGATCACTACAGTTGACCTCAGTCACAACCGGGTAGACCTGTGTCCTCTACAAGCTGCTGCAGGCAAGGGGGAGAATCCACCTTGTGTAGACATCAGGGGTATCACAACCTTGACTCATCTCTCCTTGGCTGGCTGTGGCCTGCAAGGGTTGGGCGGTCACCCCTTCCAGGGGACACCGCTTAAACACTTGGACCTCTCTGACAACCAGGAGGTGCTATCTGGGGGCCTGGGATGCCTGCAAGATCTTAATCTAACCTTGCAGGTTTTGTCTCTGAGAAACACCAACCTCTCTTCCACCATGGTGGACATTGACTTCTCTGGCTTTCAGAGCCTGATTGGCTTGGATTTGTCAGGAAACTCGCTGACAACCTTCCCTGTATCTCTAGGCATCCTCAAGTTGCGTTCACTTGACCTCCGGAACAACTGCCTCCTGGCTCTCCCGCAGGACGTGGTATGGACACCCCTGGGGAAGAGCCTCTACGAGGTCTACCTCAGTCGAAACCCTTACAACTGCTGCCTGCTGGGGTGGTGGAACTCCCTGCAGCAGGTCGAAAGGCTGCGCGTCCGCGATGCGCAGGAGGTCACCTGCAGGTATGAGTCCAGGACAGTGAGTGCCAGGGCCCTGCCAGAGCAAATCATCCAGGACTGCCAGTGGAGGACAGCTGACCTGGTCCTGCTGTACCTGCTGCTCGCTCTACCAACTTGCTTGACTCTCCTGGTTGCCTTTGCCGTTATTTTCCTCACGTTTAAGCAAAAGCTGCTTAAAATGGTGAAAAGTCGGTGTGGGTTGTCCAACCCTTATTGATAGTTGTGAAGAAAAAGGGCTGGTGGCACTTGGAAGTGGTACATGTGTGCTGGCCATGAGGGGCCTGAGACCTCAGCTGAAAGCTGGAGCAGCCGAGAAATGTCTCCTTGCTGAATTTCAACTTTCTCTGGGTCATGTGCTGCTGTTTTGCACTGGGCGAGGACTTATGGCGAGGCTCCATTGTGGGTCTGGAGAGGAAGCCATGAGTGAGGATAATCCCAAGAGGATTGCTTTTTTCTAAGACACTGAATAGGAGAGAAATTCAGATGGAGAGAGAGCATCACAGGCAGACAGGGCTAAATGAAAACGGTGGGAAATAGAGGTGTTAAACACCCCTGTGGTGAGTGAGAAGGAGACCTAGGGGATGAGCTGGGGTGCTTTGAGAGTTGCTATTCCTGCTAGCAAGGATGGACTAAGTGGATTGGGCCCAAGTCTTGTGACAGAGCCTGGAGCTGTGCTAGAAACACCCCCTTGTGCAGGGAGATCCGTGACAAACGGATCTTCCGCAGAAACATTTGGATCATGCTGGAGAGAGCTCAGCAGATGCAATGCCAAATCCTTCTCCGTTGAAGGGTCATGACACTCATTCCTCAGCCCCGTTTTTCCCCCATCAATCGGTTCCCTCTTATTTATTCATCCCAGTAGCACAGGAGATGTCCAACTCTCAGCGCTATAGGCAGTCGGGGTGGCTGCTTGCCTAGGAGATGCCCAACATGCCCAAGGGCTACCCAATTGCCCTGGAAGGAGCCGAGCACCTCATCCATGTGCTCTGCAGAAGGAGCATGTGAGAGCGTAATGTGAGAGTGAAAACTTCTGAGTGAGAACCACACTTTAGTGACAGTTTCTCAAGATCCATTGGCGAGCGGTGGGATCGCTCTGGCACATGGTTGCAGGGTGGTGAGTCACTCGCTGAAGTTTTTAGTAAGCTCCTGAATTGAGTTGTGAGTTGCAAAAATGTCCCTCTCGTTTTAGCAAATAAACTTTCATGTTAGTGTTTTGCATCCTTGTTTTTATTTTATTTTTCTGAGGAGTGAGGGTTTAAGTATATCTAAAGGTAGAACAAACAAAAGCCGGCATGGGCATCCTGCAGGTTTTATCAATGAAGTTTCACACTAGGCTGTTTCAGGGGACATTTCCCCAAGGCAAACCCCTAAGAAAAAGAGGACCAACAAAAGATTTGAAACAGAGATGCATGTTGAGAGCAGCTGCAATGGCAGGGTGCTTTCCAGGTCCCATGGAATCTAGCTCAAAGCATATTCAGCATCTTGCCTGCAACGGGAGCATGGGCAAACATTTGGTAACAGCTCAGAGGCGATTTCTAGGGTGTGCACACGTGTGTTTGCACACTGGTAAGTGTTGTTGGCATGGCTGAATAACCGCGTTTTGGGTTGTCATAACTTGTTGGAGTAACAATCTTGGCTAGAAGAACCTATTAAAAATAGCTCATGTAGGATCGAGGGAAAACACTGAGTAAAAGACAAAGGAATAAATTATATTGTGGTTAATACGCTGTCATTGCTTTGGCTTGTCCTTTCTTTTTGTCCATCAACTGCTGAGTTACAACAGGCACAAAGGTGGGGAAGGATTGCTTACGAGCAACCCTGGGCACAGCAAGCAGCAGCTCACCAGCATTTATACAAAGCAGTTTGCTGCTTGGGGAAGTACTAGAGCTTCTTTGCTTCATCGAGGATTACTGTGGGTGGAAATGAGAACCGATGGTGGTTACTGTTAGCTGGGAGGCTCTGGGTGCCTCCTCCGAGAGTCACGTTCTTCGCTTCCATGGTGCGGCTGGGTTTCTCCAGTGAAACACGGTCAAATGGGGCTGCAGGGAAGCCACGCGCCAGCACGAGCACCTCGGGGACCTGAGGTCCTCCCCTCGACTCAGAGGAGCCCCAGGTGGCCGTGTGGGGCTGCGGTGTGTGGTGGCTGGAGACCTCCTCAGGGGCTGTGGAGCTGGGCTCAAGCCACCACAGCCTCCTCAGCCAGCCCACACGTTACTCTGCGTTTTTCAAACTGTGGTGTCCCTAGAGGTGCTAAAGGAGCATGAGTGAACCTGCAAAATAAGCTGAAAATGAGGGCAAGATCCTCAGCTTAAATGCAGCTCCTGACCAAAGCAGGGGCAAAGCCAGATACTGCTACCCAAAGCGCCCCTGGGGCTGGACGGCTGAAGCCCAGAAGCAGAGGGACACGCACAAGGTGCTACCAAGCAGAAGAGGGGGAGATGAGGGGGCTGATATCCTGTGATAAACCAGACAAGCAAAATCTCTTTGTGTAGGACTTCTGAGCATGGAGGCAACGCTCAGGGATGCTGCTGAGAAAGAATCCAGGCCTGGATCACGTGAGGTGCTTCCTCATGGCAAATTTTGCAGCTTGTGCTGCTATCAGGAGTCTTGGTATGAGGGACAGACATCAGGCAGGGAGGTCAGAGAGAAACATAGAGCCACAGCAAGAGGGGCTGTGCTTGGTCTGATGGTGCTCGGGTCAGCATCGTGCTTTGCTTGCCCTGTAAGGAGCAGGAAAGGCAGCAGTGAGCAGAGCAGATGCTGCAGCAGCCAACATCTCTCTGGGCACCTGGCGGGGCATGTGGGAGGGGGAATGAGGAGTACCCCATGTCCCTCTGTGAAGCCAGGGTGTCCGCTGGGCTGTGAGGCCCATCTCCTGCTCGGCTTTCTTGGATCGGCAAGGCAGGACGTTCCTCTTCCATCGCGGTATGACCTGGTGGCACTGAGTGCTGGAAATGCTGTTGCCACCAGGGAAACCCAAACACCAAATCTGGCTTAGAAAACAGCTTGTTTCTGGCCACATTTTAGACACAAATAGCCAGAACCAAATCAGGCCCCAGCCTGGGGAATCCCTCAGCCTGTTTCAGCTCTTCTCTTACCCGTAAGCCATATGGCTCGAGGGACACCAGGGAGCTATAAATACATGTGTGAGATGGTGGAGCTGCTACCTGCTCAGTGGCCCTAGGGAGACCACAGGGGCACCTGGATTTTGGCCCTGCTGATGCTGCAGAGGCAGCTGCGATCTCAGTGTGGTCTTCCAGGGTATAGAGTCCTCAGCACTCAGCTGGGCTGAGACACAGCGGGCCAGATCAATGCCTGTGGGGAGTCCAAGCGGTTTATTTGATGATAGCATTGAGTGGAGCCCTCCAGTCTCTGCGTGCAAGACCTCCAGTCTTGAGGTGCATATTGGGGTGTGTGAAAGCCATAGTGGCCTAAGAAAGAGCCATGAAAACCTGTTGTCCTGGAGGGCTCGTCCTACTCGGCTGTTGGCCAACGCCTGCGCTGGGCTGACTCTCCCCTCAGCCACAGGGCAGCGATGGGTGCCCTCTGCTCGGGCAGCGATGGGAGGGAGCCCTCAGGGCCCCAGAACTCCGTTTGTGAGCGGAGGCCTCGCTGCGGTGAAGGTTTGCAGGCAGGAAAACCACACGCTGGAGGGCTGCGCTCAGCTCGTGCTTGGGGCTTGCATCCTGTGTCCTCTCCTCCCCAGGGGGAGGCGGTCGGACAAGGCTATGTTGCCTCCTCTGCTTGGAGGCTTCTCAGGTGAAGCCTCCTTCTCGCGAGGGGAAAACACACATGGGGCACCTGATTTTCTCAAGTCAGCCCTGGGAGACGTTGCGCCTCTCCCACATTGTCCTCCCAGCCCCTTTCCTGAAGATCCGGCCAGAGGAGATGTCGCTCGGCCAACCTGCCTTCACCAAGGATTTTCGGAGCTCTTTCTATATCCCAGAGCTTGCTTGTCTCTTGGGCAGGCAGCTACAAGGAAGGGGACACAAGCGCCTTATCAGGCAGATACATTTTTGTCCAAGGGCCGCGGGGCGGCTGCTGCTTCTCCTTTCAGCATGGGGGTGGTGGTGGAGCAGCCCCAGGCGCGCGAGTCTGTGGGAAGCACCTTGCACTGTCCAGATTATCTAGATAAAACCTGTGTCCTGCTGCTCGTGTGAAGCCAACAGGCGGGGAAGTCTTTTGAGTGAAACATACTGAAGAAGGCCGGGAGCTTTCTGAAGGCCCTCGCACTGCGGCTTGCTCTGGAGCCCACAGAAAGTGCTGCCATTCTCCTCGGTGATCCGTGCGGCTGTGAGGAAGCCCATGAGATGCCTTGGTTGGGGATAGGCTTGGGCTGAAGCTGCTCCTGGAGCAGATCTGCTTCTCTCTTCCTGCCAGCGCTGCAAAGGGCGGCGTTTTGGTCCTGAGGGTACGTCTGGGCAGCCCTGCGAGGCCACAGTTTGGAGCGGGGCATCCGGGTAGGCAGCGAAGGGGCTTTCCACGCTGCTCCAGGGAACGGGGCTGTGTGTGACTCGCTTCCGAAGGGGAAGTCAGCTGGCTTCCCTCCACGGAGAGCAATGGCACGGTGCTGCCATGGGGTGCAGGGCTATGACGCCTTGCGAGGGTGGCTGTGGTGGGGTTTGTGTCTTTGGGAATGTGATTCTCCTCCAGCTCATGAACAAAATATATTCTGGTGGACAGGGCTCTTCTTGTAGACGTGCTTCATCTTGCAGTGCATCCATGGGGCTGTCCTACAACCCACTGGAGGGTTTAATGCTAGAGTTGCTGGGACCACACCGATATTGCACAGGAAGAAGTGCCACAGGAGTGTGGGGATAGCGAATTACAGTCCTCAGACAGTGAAAGGTGCCAGCTTTTGGCATGGGTTGAGCTGCAAAGCTCCGGGCATGAGCACATCCTTAATCAACGCAAGGCCTCTCTCCTACATGCCGGGCTGCGGGATGGTGGCTCACAGCTAAGCAGGGGGCAAGGAAGCCCTCGTGTCTTTCCCTCACTCCTAGGGGATGGATGGGATCGTCGCTGCCTGAGCTGGACATCCAAGGAGGAAGCACTGTAAGACATCAGGCTGGGCCTCCAGGAAGGTGCTGGGGAGCAAAGCTCATCCCACATGATTCCATAGCCCGGCTCTGGCTTCCTCACTGCTCCTCTTGGGACTGAGCTGCTACCCCAGGGATGGCTGGCACCCTATGGACAGGCTCGTCACACACAAAACGCCTGCTCCTGGCTTCCCCTCCGTTCCTTCCCCCGTGCTGCCTCCCACCCACACTGGTCACGCAGCCCCTCTTGCTCTCACTTGGTTCACTCCTGCTGAAGCCTGGGTTACTCGCCCTTGGCTCCCCACCTCAGTCTTTGGGCTTTGCCAAAAAGGAGAATCCTTCAGACAAAACCCACGAGATGCACCCCACAGAGGGCTGCACAGGATGGGACGTGTCAGCTGAACTCAGGTTTTGCCTCCATGGTCTCCCTGCAGCAGCTGCGTTGGAAGAGGTCATGCAAGAGGCCTGCTGGTTAACATGCAGGGCAGTACATTGTGGTCAGGGGTGTTATTTTTCTTTAGACTTTCAGCAAAGGATGTGACGAGCAGAAAAAACACCTCATTATACGTGGGATGATGCCCAGCAAGTTAAACTCAGTAGAGGGCTGACGATGAGGCCCATGCCATGGCATGGTGTTGTGTCCACTGAAGTCTTCGGAGTGAGGCTTTGGCAAAGACCAGGTTTGGTGTGAGTATTGGTGACAGCTTACATGTATATATTGCTTTAACATTGCTGTGTGATTCTAACAGCTCCCGTTTATTTAAGGCTGTGCAAGCTCTTTCCACAGCTCCTTTGCACAAGTCTCCTGTGCAATCCTGCTCTAACCTACCACCCTGTGCTCACCTTACCTGGAAGCTGCTGCTCATCCATTTACACCTCGAGAATGAGCAGCAGGATCTTCACCCCCCCGCTTACAAGGCAGAAAAATCCATCATTGTCAGGTGTAACAGCAGTGGCCGCTCGAGGGAAATGAATTGGCCTGTGGGATGGCAGCAGCACTTGGACTGTGTCCTCATGTTGATGTAATGGAAAAGATTGTTGTCTCTCCGTGACAAATGGCATAAAGCCAAAGAGAGCTAAGTTGAAAAATACAGAAAAACAAAAACAAAGCAGCAACAACAAAAAAGTACATTCATCCTTATCTGATATATAGCAGAGGTTGGGTTTTTTTGGCAGAGGTACCATCAAGATGTGTTCAGTTGGCACACAGATACTGTATATGACACTACATGGACTACGTCGTGCTGAATGTAATCATTTTCTGTAGATCTATGTATTCTGGAGAGAAAGGAGCTGGAGGAAGCAGCATCACTTTACCTTCCTGTTGTAACTTTCTGCAGGCACCGGGCATTCTCATGAAGAGTGATGCGAGAGAACAGCCTGGCCTAAGCATCTCCAGCACACCCAGGTGCCAGAGATGTTGGTCTGGTTTTGGCTGACAGCAAACGCCTGAAAATGAAGCTGGGGACTGTAGCAGGCCTGATAAATACATTCTTGGAGCCCAGTTAAAGATGCACCATATGCATGGTCCAGAAAGGTTTACCACGTGGGCTAGAAGGAGAGCAGAGCCAGCTGCAATCGCTTATAACCTGCTCTCCAGTCGTCATCCTCTTGGGTTGTTTCCAGTGAGGAAGGACCCTGTGTTTGACGCAGTTGCTTTCAGCAGTCGCACAAGTTGCTCACTCGTGGCGGAAGCCCCGGTCTGCAAATGCGATGGCAGAGTGCCCTCCCGCGGCCACGGCGCTGGGTGGGCTTCCTTCCACCGTGAGCGCTGCCTGGACTCCCTCCCCTCTTTCCTTAATGACCAGTTACTCTTGTCACTTAATAACAAGTTACTCTGGTTGGAGAGATTTGCAGGCTGCTCCCTTCAGTAGGAGGGACACACCTGCTGTATTCCTTATTTCCTTCGTCTACTTCTGGCCCATACTTCTATGTCCATATTAAAATTAATTCCGCGTCATGTAAAACCTTTCCTTGAAAAATAAAGCAAGGCAAAACAGAATAAACTTCTTGCATCACATGGCACAAAACTGGCAAAACCCCCCTATTTGGGTGCAGGTATCTCACATATTTGGGATAAGGCCTCATTTCTCTTGTTCTTCCTCTGACCTTACCGTGATTTCTCCTTTAACACAAAGGCATCACCTTCTGCTATAGTTCACTTCTCTCTTCTCCCTTTCACCTAGTACCTTTGTGATCCTTTCTGCCTTACTTGCAGCCTTTTGGGGTAGGTCAGAGTTGCAGTGACCTTAGATGCTCTTCCTCTGCTTGTTACACGGACACTGTTTCTTCCCCTCAATTCTCCTCTGTGGCTGATGAGGTTTAAGCTCTCCTGATGCTGGCCTGTCCCCACTACTCTTGAAATAAACGTAGAGGTGCTACAACGCAGGTGAAAACCCAAGCGAGTCCCCAGATGGAGCTTCCGTCCTGTCTCCTGAGATGTTTTCATAACTTGAACAAGGAAAGACTCATGCCACCTTCTCCAGAGCCAGGAAACTCATGTCCTTTCAGCTTGCATTGGGCATGTTGGTCCAAGATCTGAGGGAGACAATGCAACCATAAGCAAAGAAAATCAGGATAGTTATTCTTGAAGCCTGCACTCCACCATATTCACCTTGCCATACATGCACTAAGTTGCTTTCTCTTGAAATGATAACTAAAAATCGCCCAGAAGAAAGCTGACACTGTTGTTCCAGGCGCACAATGTTCTCCTTTAGGCTGTCTGCCTAAGAAAACAGCCTTGGGTGACCCTGTGCAGTGAGTCCCTATGGCTGTTGCTTTCTTGATCTCGTCACCCCTTTTGAGCAGTTCCAGGGTGATCTGCCAAAGGGACAGCACATGGAGGAGGGTAACGCATGTGAGAGTCTATAAATGGCACAGCAGGTAATCTATGGAGATGCTTTCTGGGAAATGTCAATGGAAAAGGTGAGTGCTTGTTCCAGAGGTGAGGAAGGAAAAGCGAGATGATTTCTCCTACACTACTTCAGGTCTCTGAAGGTCTCTATCTCACTTGAGATAGATCTGTAGCCATTGACCTTCCTCTCCCATTCAGAATATTTTATGCATAAGTTCCTAATATTAATTCCTCACTGAGATGAGTCATTGCCTAATGCTGATCTTAGGCAATATTGATCCATCCTATGTTCTAGGCAAGGTTTAGCTCCAAATGTCCAACCCAGGAAAGGCACGGGGGAAGGAAAGGAGCAAGACGTTTCCTATCAAGCATTGACTCCTGTTTTTTAGTCTGTTTTTTAGTCACTAGCGCTAATGTTCCTTTGTCAGAAAGACCTGCAAATCTTAATAAATCTTAGTAATCTTAGCCACAATATAGTATTAACAACAGGCAACAGGTCCAAGCACATTGCAGAGCAAAAGCAGGCAGCATCAGTGTTCTTGCCCCAGGATGCAATAAATAATCCTCAGAAACTGTACCCTCTCCAAAAGGAAGGAAATGTGTGCGTCCTCCCATTTTGCATGCTTTATTCTGGATTAAAAAAAAAAAAAAAAAAAAAAAAAAAAAGCTCTATGGCTCCTGCTTGTGAACAACTTTCAGAACTGGTTTTCTTAGCTGGCAAGTGAAATGTGGCTTCTTCTGTGAATTTGGCTTGAGGTAAGCTTTTTCTTGCATCATCAACAGTTAAAAGAAAAAAAAAAAAGTTTTTGCAGGCCAAACTACTTAATCATCACCATAATCACTGACTGCAGCAGCTTCACAAAATGTGGTTAATTTGAGTCTCTCGGGTTGATTTTGCTGATGTAGGAGAGCAGCAGGCTCCAGATGCTTTAGCTGGCTTGGGCTTCCAGAGCTAACAGGAAACATGTTAAAACATCTTAGCTTTATCACTGAAATCTTATCTAGCGGTAATTATATAGACAGAGGAATGACTTTTTGTTTGCTTGTTTTGTTTTTCATGGGAAAGCACTTCTAGGAGCCACGAGCCTGGCTGGTGTGGTGCCAGGCAGCTAACGAGGAAGCAGCTCCTCATCTCTCCAGGGCAAGACGCCCAGTGCAGAGGACTTGCAGATGCCCCCGAAAGTGCATCTGGGTGCATGGAGCTACCATGGCAAAGCCTGGCTATGGCCCCCTTGGGTAGAAATACTCTTAGGGAAGAATACTCTTTCCCAATGAGAACTCTCTTATTCTTCTGGAAGTTTCTCCCCACTAATGTAGCACTGCTACTCCTTTTTTTTTCCCTCTTGCGGTGGGCAGTTAGCAAACAGCCCGATTTCTTTGCACAACTTCTTTTCATGAGACATTTCTTTTTCTCATCTCCTGGCCAAATCACTTCCTTGATGAGGTTTCGTCATGGCACGTTCATAGCCCGAACACGTTACAGCATGGCGCGTGTTAAAACAAAGCGGGCGCTGGGCTGAGCACTGCCATCGGGGAAAGGAAACTCTCTTCCAGCAAGAGGGAGCCAGCAAAAGAGTTGAGATGTTCATTGGCAGAGATGAATAGCTAAGGTCCTGCTCAGAAGGATGGTGTTTGTGCAGAAAATTGTTAACCTTCCTACCTTGGGTAGGGCCGACACCAGGCAGCAAGGAAATTCTCTCCAAGGCCCCTCCAAGGTTCGGGGATTAAAGCCCGCTCGTACGTTCCCTAGGGCCTTGTCCAAATGAGTCCCTGGAATGCAAAACAGAGCTATTTTCATAAGTCCCGTATTACACCCCGAAGCTTTTCCTAATATGGTGGTTTTTCTTTTTTTCTTTCTTCCTTACATTTTCCTACCCTTTGCCTGTTTGTTGTGTTTCAATTCTTGGTCTCCGAAGTTTTGAGCACATAAATCTGGCGGGATGTCAGCTCCGGATGATCCACGTGTTCCATCTGTCATTAAGGAGCAGTGCAGTGTAGCTGCTTTGGATGACTTCCAGCTAGAATGGAGTCAGTGTTTGGCACAAAGGATGGACATAATAATGTGTATTTTGGTCAAACTGTAATTCTGTAAAGTTCCAGGTAGAAGGTAAAAGGTTAGCCTGAAATGAGCAACTCCACTTAGATCATCCATTACAGACATCCCTCACGAAGGAGTTGTCAGTGTCTCTACAGCAACCGATAAACACAAAGCCTGGGCTTCAAACCAAACGCCAGGGAACATTTCCACACCAAAACCTCGCAGTGTTATCAAAACACATTCGATTTAAAATCTTTTGTGGGTGCTGTTTAACCTCAAAGCATTTGCATCCAAGTCTTGACATGAAGATTAAGCTTTCCTGGGGAAACACTCTGGCTTTTATTCAGCTTGTTTAAGAGGGTAGAGAGAAAAATAAAAGAAAGGTCTCAACACAGTCCTTCAAGGAGCAGTCAGATGCTACCGGAATTGCAGGCCAAGGAAGTCTGAATGTCTCCCTCACCACCAGAACGTCTATATGGGAAGCAGAAAGCAGTAAATCATTTTCAGGGAAGGAAGACATTTAATATACCCAGATGCACGTGCAAAGACACCTAAGAGCTACTGAAGTACACTGGTCTATTGTATCCATCTAGTAAACACTGCAGCAGCAGAGAAGAGGATGGGTACTTGAGAAAAAATAGAGATGAACAGAGATGCAAAGTCCTGCTGTGGCCTGTCACAATTCCTGAGAGTGACAGAGTCTGGCTCTCTGCTCTTATGCTGAACTTTCCCTTTGAATACACATTTTCTAGCATAAGGAGCTGCAAACAGCAACTGGGAATTTCATCCAATGTGCTGGAAACACTTTTTATCCTTTTGCTGGGGGAAAAAAAACAGGAAGGCCAAAGCAGTTACAATTCCTGTAACTTGTTGCTGCAGCATCTTTATTTCTACTCGAGACACAAACCCAAACTACCTTTCTAACCGGCCTGAAATTTGCTGCCTTGTGCTTGAAGTGACCCCCTGAGAGTAGGGAAGTTCATGTCCATGGCATAAACCAGCAGTGTCTGAGGTCTCCCTCACAGTTTCTGGGCTGACCACCAGCAGATGAACAATATTGAGACGAACTCACCACGACTTACGACTGAGTCTGCATCGAAATCTTCTTACGCTGGTATGTTGCAGTTTTTGACTGGAGAAAGAACTGATTGTGTCAGATATATGCCTGTGCCATCCATTAAAGAACAAGACAAATCAGGGTCTATTTTGTTAATTTTTGGCAAATGAGACATGAACTCTTTGTTTCTCTTCTGAAACAGAGACTGCTTTGGACAAACTTAAGCTCACTCATCTGCTCCAGAGCATCCTGATTTAAATCATGATTTTACAATTTTCATAGGACTGATTCTGTCATTCCCATTTGTAGGAAGAGAACTAGTCCAGATACCACTTTCTGGGCTATGAAGGTCTTATTTTTATGTTTTAATACATTTATGGTTGCAGAAGGAGGAAAGACAAGAAATGAATTAGTCTCAGGGGCAATTTGCACCTCTTTTTATTTACCTCAAGCTGCTGTTTGTTGATGATACTTGAGATGAAGGCCCTGACTCCTCTCAGACCCCTCACATCCCAACCAAGTTCAGGAAGTCAAAATGTGGGAAGCTTCTGGTGTCACATAATTTTCTAGAGAGTCCTCAATTCAACTTTCCTCAGATAACATAAGCACATTTTCCAAGAGTCGAGCATGTACTTATGGAAAATCATTTAGTGATTTAAGGAAAACAGCTTATTAATTCACAACCACTGTGTCTTCAACTGCACTGGCAGAACTAACTTACTTTATAAACATTCTGCTTCTTAAATATAAGAACTTATATTTGTGCAACCAGTGGCTGCAGATTCGAGCATCACTCAGGAAATTGTGAAAATAATATTCTCATTGATTTATCCAGAAAACAGTCAAATATATTTAGCATTCCAACAAGCAACAATAAATACGACACCTATGCAGTGAAATTTGAACACTGCTTTCAAGATATAAATATTTAACACTTCTTTTTAAGATGAAGCTGAACAGAAATCATGGCAATGCAAGCTGGTAAGGTTTTCTGCCAACGCTGATTGAAATGAAACATAAATAAGCGATAGATGACTGTTATTTCCTCTGTGAGAAATGTAGGTTTTCTCTCTGAACTGTCTCTCTAAGAAATCTTTGTCCAGAATCAGATTTCTTCGTCTGATTCCGCATCCCAACCGCAGGACTCTAGTTGCTCATCTTGCGGAAACTCAACCTCAACATTGTAGACAAAATCTGGGTCATCTTTCTTCTTCCTGTTCTTTTCAAAGAGCTCGTCCATGATGCTCTTCCTTTTGGCTAGTTCTTTATCATCTAATTTGTTCATATCCTCTTCTGGGTCGATAGTCTCTTCCCGACGAATCCGTTCCAGGCTCTCAGCTAGACTCTGTCCTCCCAAATGACCTTTCAGCAAACCATAGAACCTCTCCAGCTGACGCAGCGAGACTCCTTCCAGGTAAGCTTTGTGCCGGGGGTTATTCTTCAGCTGCTCAGCAGCTCTGCTACAGTCTAAAAAGAAGATCAGCATAAAGAATTACAGATGCAAGCAACTCATTATATAAATACACCCGCTTTTCCTAAGCCCTCACACACAAGACATCCCAACTTAGCAGTGTTGCTGCTCACGTTAAGATGCAGCCTGGGGCTCCTCAGCTCCTGCTGGCAAAAAGCAGCCCAATAGTCACTAAAAATAAGTCTGTTATCAACCAGCCATTCTTTTTACTTCACATAAGAGTGGATCTAAGACATGCTGCAAGTGAACACACCTGAGAACTTGGAGAAATTTCGGATAGGCATGATACGCTGTCGAGTTTTGTCCTTGTCTTCCTCCTTATAGATGAGGACGATGGCTGGAGGCTGGAAGCAAATGCCACACTTCTTTGCAATGTAAGTCATAACAGCCCTCGCTACCGGCTGAAGTATTTGGTTTTAAGAGATGTTCTCAGGGACTTTGGTACTCACTGAAAAGAAAAAAAAAAAAAAAAAAGGTGGGGAGAGGGGGTAAAAAACAGTGTGAGTGTCCCCAGGTACTGCTCTTGAAGGTAAATTATTTTAGACCCAGCATTTACAGGCATTAGTGACCCAAACGCAAAAAAAAAAAAACACTCGGCTGTGATGTAAGAATCCCTGATTTCCACAGAACTTGAGCGTGTTCCTACATGTTCTTTGAGCGTGACTCTCAGCTGCTCACTTGCACATTTGTCACTACTTGGCCTCTGCATCAGAATTGAGTAACACACAGTTACAGTTTGGGGTCTCTCAGCTAAGCAAAATACTGCATAGTCAAACACTACCTAAAAGGCGCATTTTAATGTGTTTTAATGGAAAACAAAAACATTTTATTACAGTTTCTTCACAAACAACTTTTTTACTGCAGATTATACCCCTTGCTCTGAAAAGTCTGTGATTTGCTCAACTCCCAAATCTTTTTCTTCTGTAACCACTATGCTTTTAACTTTGTATCTCACCCATTTTTTTGTTTATATGAAAGCTCAAGGTGAGAATCCAGACAGAATCCCATTTTTTTTTCTGTAAGGGTGCTATCATGTATTTCTGCTTATATGTTTACATATGAAAAATCTCTGGAAAATGAATTAAAAATGAAAACTTGAAATATCTCAGCATTTCACCAAAAGAGTTTCCCCAAAATTATTATATAAATTTAAAAGTTACAGGAAATATAATACAGAGTTCATGATCTACAGATCTATGCAACTATATTTTTTTGAAAAGACACAAATTTGCTGTACAATTCAAATTTCCTTCACCTGTTTGTTTTTGTCACAAACCTGAAGATATCATAATTTCTTTATTTAACATAATAAGAGAGAACTTGCCTATTTTTTTAACATTACAAAGAGAGGGATATACAGCTTTTGTAAAGCTTGCTTCCAGTTTCAGAGTCATCTCAACAAACAAACATATGTAACTTATAACAGATGGAATAAGGAAGAAGAAGAGACTCAGAAATGCAGGGAAAAAAATGATTGGGGTCCAAGTAGGGACCACTGAACATTCACAGTCATTTGAAACGGAGACAAAATCCAACTGTCTAATTCTTCTCCAACTGGAACACATCATCAATGACATTGAAAAGCTGAGAATACACAAGTGACATGTGGAAGCGCTTTTTGACAGGGCACATTACATTTGGCAGAGTTTATAGCTACACAGTGGTCCCAAGGACCAAGAATTTAAGAAAATTTAGAAGTGGTAAGCTGTGCTATTTGTTGTGCACCCAGAAAGACTGAATGTAAGTCGGACTTTTTTTCTGCGTTACGATAGCTGTCCAAAAGCCCTTGGCCCTGATCCCTTTTGGGTCACCCACATATTAGAGTAGATGTAGAGATCAGGAATGCTGCAGATCCTCTTTCACATTTTTTGTGTGCAACACTGAAACCAGATGCTGCTTTCCTTTTGGTTTCAGGCAAGCAAAAAATGTCAAAAATTCCATTTATCTCCTACCTCGGCCACTCTATAGACTGCAGGAAATCAATAAGGTCAATATAAGAAAAACTATTAAACAAATAAATAAATAAATAAACAAACCATCTGTAGATAAAGGCAGTGTTAACGCTTACGACCTACTTCTGAGTTTAAAAATTCAGTCTTCTTCCTCTGCAGAAGAGCTCAAACGTGCAGTAATAACTTCAATGCTGAAAATTGTGTACAGGATCTAGCTATATAAGCTATATAAGCTATATATATGTGCTTTTTCTTTTTGATAAATCTATAAGCTGGACAGAAGAGCTACACCAGCGCTTTTATCCCCAGAGCTGCTTCTTAAAATGAGACGCAGCTTCAGGTTACGCTGAAACATCTCTTGGAGGTGCACGCAGTGACAGCGCTAATCCCCTTCCGCGCTACAAACGGCAGAAAAATCCTTCCCGGAAGACTAACAATAACAATAAAACCCGCAAATACGAGCTCCAGATCCACGGGAAAGAGGGCAAAGAGGCTCCCGACGGGCCGGGCCGGGCGCTGCTGCCGCCACAAGCGTCGCGCAGGGGAAATGGCGGCTTAAAAAGTGGGGGGCCCCTTTTCCTTCCCCCCCCCCACCGCCTTATTTGACAGTAAATGACAAGAGACAAACATTTGTATCTCGGGAAAAAAAGTTTTTCTATTACTCATTATTATTATTATTATTGCCGTTTTTGCTGTTGTTATTTGTTATTTCTTACTATTTAACTCCGCTCCCGGAGGCGCAGGGGCGCGCGGCCTGCACGGTTGCCATGGGGACGGCCCAGCCGACAGGCCCCGCCCCCCACTTTTCCCAAGGCCCATGTCGGGCTGCCCAAACCACTGCCTGAAAACCCGAGGGAGGAATCCGGAAGGGCCGCGCATCTCGGTAGCCGTTCTCCGAGACAGCACGGCCGTGAAGATGAAGGGCGGAGAGAGCGTTTTGGGATAGATGGCCCCGTGGCCGCAAACGGAGAGGAGGTGGGAGGAGGGAGATCAGGCGTTCGCTGTGGCATGTCCCCAACTGGCGCGGGCTCCCCGCTCCGCTTGAGGTCCCCAGCAAGGAGCGCCTGAGGGAGACGGCGGCGGCGGCGGCTGTTGCTGCTGCTATGGCGGGGTTGGGCGTTGTGATGGCGGCGCCGCTGTTGCTGCTGTGTGCGGCCGGCGGGCGGTGTGAGTGAGTGCGGCGTTTGGAGGCTCATTCCGGGGGTTGCCCTTCCCGCTCGCCCGGCGTGTCCTGCAGGCGCCTGCTGGAGCTGTCTGGGGGGCGATCACAGCCGCGGCGAACGCGCCTCCGCGTGGGCTGTGACGGCCTCGAGGTCTTGTCAGAGCGGCCTGAGGTCGGGCTGAAGGCAGCAGGGTTGGCCCGAGCGCTGTGTCAGCTGCTCTCGGTTAGAGCTTAGCCCAGCTTCCTTTCAGATAGTGCTGGGTGAGCAAAGCTAACTGTGTGTGTGTGTGTGTGTGTGTGTGTGTGTGTGTGTGTGTGTGTGTGTGTAAATAATTAAGAAGTAATGTGTAAACAAAGCTGAAGTAAGTGAACAAAAATGTCTTAGGTGCGCAGGCTGTTTGTCAGGATGCCATGGTCACCCAACAGCTTCTACAAGAGGGGTTCCACAGGTAAGCTGCTGACCGGGGCTCTGTCGAGATAGTCTGTGCTTTGTTTGAGTGGGTGAAAAAAGCTCATTTAGGATCACTGTATGGTTGTGTCAGCTCACTGAGCCCTATGAAGTGGGGATATATGTGGCTTAACACTAGCTACGTGAATACTGTAGAAGAGCAGGGTTTTTGTCCTGGCTAGAGGACAGGTTATATACCCAAATTCTGGGTATGTACTATGTAGTACAAATATGCAAGAGCTACATCAGATCGCTGTGTGTTTGGGAGCATGTCTTTTTTGAGGGGGAGAAGATTCGTGACATCTTTGGAAATGCAAGTGTAAGCATTTTCCTTCTGTTGCTTGTTTTAAGGGACCTTTTGCTGCAGGTGGAGCTTGGTGCAACCAGGGAGGATCTAGGAAGATGCACGGTGGCGGCTAGGACGCGTCTTCCGTCGGGAATCTACGTGGATCCCTACGAGCTGGCGTCCCTGCAGCGCCACAACCTCACAAAGGTAACGTGTGTCAAAAGTTGAGATGAGGTGAGGAAGGAGGTGCTGCCAAGTGTCAGATTGTTGGCGTTTCCTTATATCTTTGAGCCTTGTCAGCCCTGCTTTATGTAGAGCGTATTTTGTGTCACTTATCTGCTTGGTCTCTTTATCAAGGCAGTGTAAGTTCCAAAGTCTTCCAATGAGCAACGCAGTGACTTCTCTGATGCAGTTTGAATAGTTTCTGTTTCATCGCAGCTTCCTCTGTTGTTTTCCAGTATTTACGTTCTAATTTTGAGAAGAAATGAGATAAAGACTAGGGGACTCCCATTTAGTTCTTAATTCACTTAAAATGCATGGATACAAAGACACTTGACAACTTCCAGTGCTGATGTTTGTGTGTGTCATTCCGCCCTTATTAATGGCTTGCTTGCATTGTAAACACTTCAGTTTTAAGGATAGCTCCTTGGACAGGGACTTGAAAAGTTATTTTGGAGCAACTCACAGACAGAACTTCTGATCTGATGCTTCTGACATGGATCCAGGCCTAATGTTTGAAATAAGCATGAGGAGGAAGGTGGTTCTCCTGAGAATTTTGTTGTAATAACCTGTCATTTATAATTATTATTATAATTAGATAGGTATTTCCCAGAATCTAACTGTCTAACTGCATTCTCTGTCTATATATTACTACATAATTCTACACTAATATGGAACTAGGGAAAGAAGTTCTGAAAAAGAAACTAATTCATTCACACTGGAAAGTTTGCCTGTTTGAAACCCGCATATCTGGGGAAACAGTTTTTCCTAGCACTCCAGAGAAGGAGTCAGAAATAAGGAAAAACAAGCAACTTGGACAAGTGGAGAGAAGGAGAACTGAGCTTGGATCCTTTACCAGGAAAACTACCATGCAATTCAAGTGCCAAAATAGTATTGAGAGATTTAGACTGAATTCTGGGCTCCACTATGGGCTACTCAAATTGCCAGTCCTCAGTTCTCCCTCTTTAAATCAGGCCTAGACAGTGCTTCCTGCCTCCTGCTATTTTGCTATTTAAGAAACAATCATAAAACTGTGTTTTATCCCCCGTGTTGGCTCTGGTGGCACTCGTGTCCGTGTCTTTTTCCTCTCACAGGCTCTGGTAATTCCCGATGCTGTTGATGTGGAGGCACCTGAGTACTTGGCCCCGGAGCTTGTTGTTTTCCTGTACATGACCCCCGACCCACGGTGCTCCGGATGTTTTACAGCCACTTTGCCTGTGCACGGGCGGTACCACCGGCCAGCAGAAAACAACGGGGCAGCGCTGGTTACTCTGAAGAGTCCAGAAATACTGATCTGCTGCTGTGACAGTGAGATTCTCCTTGCACTTACTTTGGGAGAGAGAGGAATAACAGTGGGATCTGGCTCTCTTTGAACTGAAGCTCGTAGCAGTCACATGAAAACAGCAGGAAGATGATGGCCTTAATACAGGGCCTGTCGTCTTCCTCTTTGCGTTTGCTGTATTAGGATGTGCATTGTGTATTGGGATGAATGCTGCTGCTGCCTGACCAAAAGCAGATTAATTATTAAGAGGCATGTGGTATTTTTTTTATTTTGTTTTGTTTAGAAGCAGGGCGTATTTAATATTTAGAATTTGTTACTTGAAGAACTGAATCATTTTCATGGTTCCAACCCTCTCCTCCTGCATTTGTATAGGGAAAAATGTAGAAAACTGCCTTTCCAAAGGGTGGAATGATTGGAACCTCAGACTTGTCCGAAACAAGAATCTCGTATTCCCTGAAAACTAATACTTTAAGTAATGTAACTAACAAAATCCCCCATTTTTGCTACAAATGGTGTTTCCTTTTATGAAATTCTTCTTGCTAGCTGCCAAGTCAAATGTTCTAGTACAACTTGGCTTCTTGAGCATGATTTGAACAATTATTTTCTGGGAAAAGGGAAAGGAAGAGAGGGCTGCCCTGGTTAATAACAAAGGGATTCCCATTCTTCTGTGTCATGTGTGAGCACTAAAACCTACTTTTTGCTAACGAAAGAATGTGTAAAGTAAGTGAGGCAAGTCCTAGCCTGTGACAGCGGTCTGCCGACCAGGAGAAACAAAACAATGTCATCATTCTGTCCTGCAGAAAGAGAAATTGTAGCTTTGTGGCTGGGTTTGGGCAGGTTTCCAGACCAGCAATGAATCCTTTGCCCCGTTAAAGACAGAGGGGCCCGAACATCATGTGAGTGCGGGTTGTTGCTTGGACTCCTGCTATCTTGGGAACAAAAGAGGTAGAAAATTCCTTGAAAAAAAACGTTCCAGCAGTACTTTGAACATGAGGCTTATCTGGTACACTTCTGTCACTACCTGTTATTTCCCCTTTTGGCTTTTAGTGAGTTGCTGCTGTCGAGCTTTTGAAGGAAAGATACCTCATTTGGAGAAGTCTTGCAGGTCACACGGCTTTGTCCTAGCTGGATGTTTGATGACGCGTTCCTATGTTTTGTAGATCACCTGTCGACTGAGTGCTGGAAGCCTTCGGATGTGGAAGCTGCCTGTTTGGGGAAAAGCAGCTACCCCTGTCAGTGGTACAGTGTAAAGCACAAACCTGTGAGTCCTGATTTCTCCTCATTTCCATATCAAGGCTGTTTTCTTCCTTTCCAGCTAGCAGGCATCATTCTGACGTGTCTAATATTTTCTGTGCTCTTCTACCCCTTGGTGGCAGGGTTGGGCTTTTTTTTGTTCGTTAGTTTTGTGTGTGTGTGTGCACTTTTTTTTTTTTTTGGTTTTATTTTCCTTAGTAGTTTTGTGGGAATCTGAGGATACAGTTGACACTGGGTGATTCAAGAAGGGCCTTGGCAATACAGATGCCTCAGACAAGAAACAATGTGGAAAACAGTGTTATGATCTGATTGAAAAATGGGAGGCAAAACCTCAAATCCTTAAAGAATTGCATCTCAAAAGGCCAGTTCTGTTGATCTGGTTGTTATTTGATTGGCAAAATGCCTAAGGAACATGGACTGCTTTAGTCTCAGTTCTGAGAGATGTAACATTGAATCTTAAGTGTGGTCAGAAATCACCTTTGAAACATGAAAGGGTTGCAGTCAAAAAGAAAAAGCTCGTTAAATACATGTTTTAACTTGTTTTTCTTTGTAGGTAAATGAGGAATTGATCATGCAGATTCCAGTGGGGCTCAGACAACACAGTTTGATGGTGTGTGTCACGACTCTTCTCGCCACGGTCCTCTGTTCCAGCATGATCCTTGCAGCTGCCTGCAGATATAGACACTCCTCCCTGGAGACTTGCTCAGGACAGAAGTACAGAAGTATGAAGTGACAGAGCTCAGTGCAGGAGAACTAAGAATATTGGTTGCATCTGCATCCTGAAGGAATTCTATTCTAATGATATTTATCTTTTGGCAGCGTCTGAGGGTTCCGTAATGGATTATGGTTCTCTTGGCCTTATTTTTTTTTTAATGTTTATATTACTTGAATTTAAATGAACTGACTGAGGGGATGGTTATTACGGGTATGAAAAACTTTATCTAGTCATTAAAGTTTCTGACTTTTAAGCTTGTTTACACAGTTGAGCTTGATTATCTGTGACTTTGTGAGGAGACAATTCTGTGCTTACCTGGGACAGTATAAGACAAGTCCCCCTCCCTCATTCATTTTTCACCCTTTTTAAATTTATTTAAAGGCAGAGGTTTCATGACTTGTTCAAATCGGTCAGATTTGAATGATTTGAGGTATTTGAGGATTTGAGGTTTTGAAAAGTTGAGGTTTAAAAAAAAAAAAAAAAAAGGTATCTCTAAATCTGGACAAATAGTCTTTAGAAGACCAGAGCTGGTAAAGAGATCCTAACTGGAAGCAAATATTTAGACGACTTGCAGTCGGTCACGAGAGAGTTGATAAATACAAGGAAATGGAGAGGAAATTGCTTCACTAATGGAAAAACTGAGTGGCTCGGGGTCGACAGAGTAGCTTGTTGTCAGTAGGTGGCGTCGTGAGCCCAAAAGAACTGCGAAAAGAACGGATTATATTCCTTATAAATTCAGAATTATTAAAAGCAGGTGATCTTGGTGTTGGGGGAGGTGAAAGAAAATCCATGCTTGCAAATTCTGCCCTTCCTTTTGAGACCTTTATGTGCAGCTCAGGTGTCTCCTTGGCAGAACCAGCCTGTCAGTGTCGTCCAGCTGCAGCCTCGGGCTGCCCTGGCCGTCCCGTCCTTCCCCTGCTCCTGCTGCGCCCCGGCGGACGGCTCGTCTTGTGATTCCGCCCGCCGCAGGGTGACGAGCGCCCTCACACTGGCCCCTTGTTCTCCCTCGTCCGCGCTGAACGCAGCTGCCCGCGCTAGGCCGCCGTCGGCCGCTCGGCGCGTGACGCTGCTGCATCTGCCCGCCAGCAATCGCGGAGGCACTCGGTGACGGAGCGAACTGCACCGTAGCGCGGACGGGCTGCGAAGCGGCAGCGAAACCCTGAGCGGGGGAGATTTTTGTTCTTATTCCTCCCCAAACTGGGGTGGTTCTTGTGCTCCCTCAAGCACAAGGTAGGTAATGCATCCCACATCACCACTCACCTCTGGCAGGTTGTTTGCTTCCAAAAGCTTCCTTTTTTAATTATTTTTTATTTTTTTATATATATATTTTTTTCAGTGGTGGATAACATCATTTGAAAAGCTGCAGTTCGAATTACTTGGGTGAAACGAGCTGCTTGAGAGCCAAATCCAGGGGAGGAAAAGGCTGTATTGCTTGTGATGAGTAAAAGAGCACTGTGGCAAACACAATGAGGGGCTGTTTTAGAAATCGTACGTGTGAATTACGAGATTTTTAGGTGTATTTTAGGGTTTTGGCCCCGGCAAACGGTGGGGAGGCTGGTTTGGAAGTCGGTGCAAGGCAGGGAGAGGGAGAGGAGGGTGCGAAACCAGGTGGCCCTCGCGCTGGCGACGCCCAGGGACTACAAGTCCCATGGTGCTGCGCGCTCGCCTCGCCGCCCCCGTTGGCTTCCGGCGGCGCCGCGCTGCCCGCCGGGAGTTGTAGTCCTCGCGTGACGGCGCCCCGCCTCCTGCCCGCCCTCGCGGGCTGTGGCCGCGCGCGGCGGTTCCGCTTCCCCCTCCGGC
>JAWLRI010000264.1:414579-471072 GCA_034781795.1 Crypturellus tataupa
TCCCCCGGGCGGCCGGGACGGGGCTGCGGGAGAGCGAGGTGGACCCCAAGGAACGACCTGAGAGCAGGAAGCAGCTGCTCGAGGAGCGCGGCGCTCGCCCTGAGCCCTGTCGGGGCGTCCCGGCTCCCCCGCCCGGAGACCCTCACGGACGTCCCGCGCCGCCTGCCCCCCGTGCTCGGGTGTCTCCCTTGGGGAGGGCCGGCGCTGGCCCCGCGCGCCGGGATCGCTGAGAAGCAGGTGGAGAAACACCCGAACGGCCCGTCCTGCCTTGGCGTCCCCGGCGGGCTGAGGAAGGAGGCGTTTTGGGGCCAATCCCAGCAGAAGAGGAGCAGCAGGAAGCTGCAAACATTGCCGGGGCCTCCGTGACCGCGCGGCACGATGCCCCGGCAGCGCCAGCGCCGGTACCTGCGTGGCTGGTTCCATTGGGAGTTGTTTTCCCAACCACCTGCCGCTGTTTGCCCCTCGGAGCGCGTGGGGGGATGCTGTGCCTGTGCAGGGCAGAGCTCACCCGCTGGCTTTAAAAAACACCTTGGAAATACGGTTTGCCTTGTCCAAACGAGCCTTCCATTTACGTTCAAAAGGAAAAGCTCCTCAAGCTGCTTTACTTCCTAAATAACCTTAAGATAAATATTTAAGGGCCTTGATGATGCTAATTTCATTCTTCAGGTAATTGGAAAAGCTGCAGGAGCCTGCATATAAGCCTGTATTTTACTAATAGTAGCTGCCTCTGTTTACCTTTTTTTTTTTTTTCCTTTTTTCCACCTTTCGTATATTTTTCCGTGTGTATTTTTCATACAGCCCTTCCTAAGGATCCTTAGTGCACTAGATATTTGGAATTAGGATTGCTGGAGGATGCTATGCTGTAAGACTGTTCTGGGTTTTTATTTGGTTTGTATTTTTGGGGTTGTATTTTTTGCAAGCACCTGTTTGCATCTGAATCCAGGTGGGTTTGAATCCTGCGTGTTTTGACCTGAGAATATTGGAGCACCTGGTGAACTCCCTCACTGGGGACCGGGCTGTTACAGGTAACCAGAGCTTGCCAGGTCTATCCAGCCCTTGCACCACTCAAGGTTCCTGCAATCACGAAGGGTGATTTCGTGATTTGATTTGGAAAATAATGTGCATTTAGGTGCTTGTGTTTTGGCTGATGTGGTGGACAGTGCCCGCCATTGAAGCGCTGGTTTTGATCTCAATTCTGTATCTGGTTTGCACGTTATTTGTGTAAATTGCTTTTTCCCAGCTCGGAGTTGTCAGGCTTTGAAACTGTCCCACCTGGTGAGGCAGGGAGAAGTTTCCTGTCTCGGAGCTGCATCTGGAGAGTCCTGCCCTGCGAGAGCCTGTTTGCTCCTTGCTCTTCCTCCTCAGCTCGGCTGCCCTAGGGAGGAAGGTCAGGCCCTTTCTGCAGGCGGGTGTCATCCTGGTTCCCCTTCTCTGCGCAGCTGCAGGACTGCGTTTGCAGGAAGGAGCCGTGGCGGCATTACCGCTGCTCCCCGTAAGCTTGTGAACAGGCCTCCACGTGGGCAGGAGCTTCGTTTCTGATCCCTGGATTGAAATTCCAGCTGGTGGTTAGCATTTTTGGACTTGCTTTTGGGAGAAGCAGTAGCCATTGATTATTAAATTTACTCAAGAGCACCTCTAGCTTCGAGAAAGACAAAACCTCTCTGCCGCAGCCATGGAGATGGGTTTTGTAGAGCCCATACCTTACCATGGCAAATTTCCATCATCCTTCCTGTCAGATTTAACTATTATTTAGGCCTGGATCAGCAAGGGTCTTGTGCTGTGTTCATGTATGGAAACTTTCAGCATAACCTGAACCAGAACGAGGACAGGTGCATTAAAGGATGGCAATCCACTTGAAAGGTCTTTCCAGTGCAGCTTCTGCTTTTCTGTGAAGTTTTTGGCTTCCTGTTTAGGTGCTGGATGTTTGACTCATCACGTGCCTGCGAGAATGTACAACTGTCAGTGCTCGCGTGCTTCCCCCTCGCAGCTTTAAATGAATGAAGTTGGTATTTGTGCCGGTAGCATGGGGTTGATTTTGGAAACCAATGTAAGACCTTCTGCACCAAGTCGTGTGTGTTCTTCTCTTGCAATCTTTGTGAATCTGTCATGGAAAAGGTAGAAAAAAAGCAGCTTCTGAACAACGTTTTGTGAAATTTGCTTTGAATGATAAAGCTTTTTCCCTTGGAAAGGTCTCTGGTAGATTGGGAGCCGAACTGGTAGATTCGGTAGATTAGAAGGTCTCTGGTAGATTGGGAGAAGAGCTTTCGACAGTATCTTAAGCTTCATCTATCCCAAGGTCAGGCAAGATGCGGCTGGGTAGTTTCTTGTGGACATAGCTGTTTAGAAAGTGCTGAATTGGAAGCATTTTTACCTTGTTTATTATTATTTTTAAGGGAGCTGGAAATATGCTTTACTATGTTTTTTAAATGAGTAATTTTTAAAATTTCAGAATATTGCCTGAAAGGTAGGAGAAGATAAACCCTTTCTTAGAAAAAAAAAAGAAATCCAGGAGAAACAATTGAGGTGCTGCAGCAAGAGCATCCCTGGAAGCTGGATGTAGCTCCTGGGAAGGATCCCCCTCTCCCGAGACGTCCTCATCGCATCTATCTGCCAGCACCCAGGTGCCACTTGTGCGGGGCCACCTACAATGCGTGAGTGCCCTTTGAAGGGACTGACCTGTCCAAACCCAACCACGGAGGGTCAGGAGTGGCTCTTTGCGGTAAGAAGAGCCCCGAGGGCCGCAGGACAGGCAGGAAATGGGTGCGAGTGCCTCCCCCTGCTTTACCTTTTTGTGGGGTGGAGACTTTGCCACAGTAACCAAAGCACGAGGTGACAGGGCACTAGTGACTCCTAGCTAGTACCTTGGCCAACGCTGCCTTTGCTTTCCTGCCCTTCTTTCTAGGCTTATTTTTGAGGGTTTTATATAGGTAGTATAATAATTATGAGCCTTTTTTTTAATTATTTTTATTTTTGAGAATCAATGCTGCAAGTTTCAGATATATTTTTTTCCTAGGTGGTTGCTGCAAGTAGAAAGTAAAAATTTGGAGCTGTTCAGTTAGTTTGGATGTGTGCTACATAGGCAGGTCTAAGCATTTTACTTTTTTGTTTGGGTGTCTTTTAATAATTATTTCATTTTTAAGACACATTACCATGGAGAAGTATAATTCTCCTTGCCTTCTTCTGCATCCTCTAGGAAGTCTCTTGTTTTGTCACAGGAGAAGCAAATAAACTCGTCTTTGGTAAATTTTATTAGGAGTATTTCTCATGTGGACTCAGTTAAAACACCTGCTAAAACAATATGGTAGTACATACGTAATAATATTAGTAGAGCTGAAACATCCAAAGTAATAACATTTTAGTTCTTTTAGGAGAATATTAGAAGCAACAGCAGGGAAGGATAAACTTTAAAAATGGAGAATAAGTGAAAATACTATGGTGAAATGGCATCTAAATAGTATTTGGTTTAATTTGTGTTCTTCATGGTTGTGTTTTTCTGGAATAGCAAAATCTCTATTACCTTTTTTTAACGTGATTTAAATCATTTTGGTTTCGTTCCCTCATTGCTCCAAGGAGATGGTTGTCAGATGCGCTGCTGACAGTGGCTTTCATCATGTTACACTTTCCCTTTATGTCTTCTGCTGTTTTGGTGAGTGTTGCCCTCACCTCAAGTTTGGAAACCTTTGGAAATTGCTCTCCAGAGTGTTCTCATGGTGATAGACCTGTGTTGAAGTTGATTTTTTTATGGACTTTCTCTTCATTTTCAAGTTTAATAGAGAGCTGTAGCTCTATGCAACTCCTTTGAAATGGCTTGCTGAGATTCGCTTCCTTTCTTTTCATAGCAGAATTAAAAGGATCTGAGAGAATTTTCCTTTAGTTGAGAAGTTCTTAGAAAATAGATGAGTTCTAGGGGCATTATATTATGGATATATTTATTTAAACTGTTACCATAACTTTTTGAAGATGGTCTCAGCTCTCTTCTTGGGTGCTATCTGTTGTTATCACTTCAATATTTATCTCACCCACCTTATGGGAGTTATTTGCACTATTTCACTGAAACATTATCGTTCTTCTCTTAAGAATTGAATTTATTTCATATTAAACTGCTATATAATTATGGCATGTAGAGCTGCTTAATTTTAAACTTCTCCGAGTGCTGTCTGGTGGCGACCCTATTTCCATTTCTTAATAACATGTGGTCCAAACCTTGTCTAACTTGTGTTTCTCCCTTTAGCTATGTTATTTTTTAAGTTCTTTCTAAGACAGGCTATTTTCAAGAAAGAATGAAGGATTTATTATCTCTTTGCCGTATTACAGGTCACTTAAAACATTCTTGTTTGTGTGTTCTGCTTCTATGTTTTGTGAAGACCTACTCAAAGGTCTTCTCTTGTCAGTTGGCCAACTACTTCCACCTCTTGATTTGCTCAAGAGTCCTGTAATGAGGACGACCCTTTTCTAGCTTTCTATCTCAAGCAAAATGAAGTAAGTTCAGTTTTAGGTTCCCGTTCTTCCCCCCACTGAAAAGAAGCCAAAAACCCCTTAAAACCCTCATGACCTTGCTTAGCAGTTCTGTAGTTTCCTTGCCTGGATAGTGTAGCCCTTAACTGTGATTAATAGATATGTTAATAGACTTTAATATAGACAAATTAATAAAATTAAAAAAACCCACATTGGATTAATGTGTTTCACAGCAACATTTACTATTGCTTAACATCTTATATATATTCTTAGGCAAGTTGGTATATGGACACTCAAAGACAACTTGTTACCCGCAATGCATAAAATTGGACACGATATTTACTCTCACATTTTGAACCAAGCTTCCTTTGCCTTGTTTTGTAATAGACTTTTTTTAAGGTCTTTTGAAGCTTCCCATATTTGCCGTTCTGTTTAAATATTATTTTAATGCAATGGCCTATTTTGGAATTTCCACTGCTTGGCAAAGTGTTGGTTACCCTGCTCTAATTTTCCCTGTGCTCGTGTGTATAAACTTGCTAGGAATTTTCTTCATTTTACTTCATTTTATTTCACTTAAGAGAAAAAATTTGAAAATATATTCTTTTATTTTTTTTTAAATGCTTATTTCCAGCATCCAGCTTATTGGATACAAATTGTTGAAAGTCGCATTCTTGATGTACCTTGCAGCAATATTTTTTTTTTTTTTTGGTTCCCAGAAAGACATACAAGAACATTTGTCTGAATTTCTGGGATTTATTGTATTAAATCTTGGAGTCCTGTGTATGCCTGTATCTTTAAAAGTAATTTTAAAATAGAAGGTAGTATTTTAAAATAATAAAGTGGGTCCCGGAGTATGGATGCTAAAGAGTGGTTTACTGAGGAGGTTGGTTTCACCCAGAGCAGGTTGGTTTAAGCCACTTTTTCATATTTTTATGTATTATAGTGTACTGGTGATGTATGCATTTCTGTGACATGTCTCAAATTTTATATGTATGAAGAAATTTAAAGTCTGTGTTGGTTTGAGGTGTGATGCTGCAGTTTGCACTTGCTGTGCCCTTGGTGCTTGAGGGGATTGGGAAGGAATGGCCATAACTGCAGGGTCGGCTGTGTGTACTCCATCTGTGGTCTTTAACTCACCTGGTGGAGTTAAACATGATAGGAAGAACGTGTTAATGGTAGTCACTCATCTGTGCCATTTGTAACTTCAAATACTTAGTCAAAATGAACTTTCCTGACTGGTGGCAAATGAATTTTGCTTGCGCAGAAGCAGGTAGGAACTTGTGGCTCTGAAGCCATCACTGCGGCAGTCAGTGGTTGTGCAAATGGAATCTAGTTTTCGCAGTTTTCCTGTGAGAAATGGCATATAATTTGCAGCTTTATGTTTTTAATCTGAATGTTTCTGCTCTTGCTGGCGAATCCCAGGCTGCCCATTCAAATGGGCAGTCCAAGTCTTCGTTAAGGGTCTTGCTGTTGTTCAAAAATAATTGGGAAGGTTGAAAACGGACTTTGTTTCCTAAGATCTTCTCCCAGGGGTTGCCCTACAGCACCGCAGGAGGCTGCTGGTTTTAGACGTGAATGTTGTGCTGTGCGATGACTTCAAACTGCTGCGGATGCTATTAGGAATCTGAGAATGCAGCAAGCTGTAGAGATAAGTGGTGCCCAGTGCAGCACCCTTTACTCGGATGACTTCTGCTCTGGGATGCCTGATCTCTCGCTGCCGCTAAATGCTACGTTTAATTAAGGGAGAAGCTCAAGGATGAGTTAAAGGCTTGAATTCGCTCTCCAGCTTTCCCTACTTGGCTCTTCCCTCACTTTCCTTTGATCTCAGCAAACCTCAGCCCAGGAAAACTGAGTTCAAGAGTGCTCTCCCCATTCATGAAACATGAGTAAGCACAAAGCCCTCCGCTCTCCGATCACATGGGATACGGGCGCTCCAGGCTGTCCTTTCTTTCTTCATTCCGCTCTCTTTTAAAGCCGCTGGAGCAGGGATGAGTAATTCCTTGCTGAGGGCCAAGCAGGCTTTTCTCAGCCCTTTGAGTTCGCTTATCATGGGCAAGCTTGCCTTGTCGTTACACAGCGTCGCACCACGCTTCGTTGAAGAAAATGCACTCTGTCTGTGGGCTGAATGGTTATTTTTCAATCCCAAAATGTAATTTATAATAAGCTATTTCCCCTTTCTACTGAAAACCTTAAGGATTGAAAAATGAGGAGGAAAAATTGGCCTTACCAAGGGATGTGCTCGCTACTGTTTGGATTAAGCTGGACATTCAGACTTGGAGCTGTTATAATAACAAAGTTGTTTTTGATGGTTCCTGTGCAGAGAAGTGAAGATGTCTCAATGACAAGCACTGAGCTTGATAAGTACTGAGGAATGAAGAAGTAATAGGCCAAATCCCTTTGCTTGTCAGCTGCCTTCTCTTGACAACACGAAGCCGATGTCTCCTATTGATGTCTCAGTAGAGTACTGGAATCCAATGTTATGTCTAATACATGATTTTAACAGGCTGCTCATTTCTAGCACAAGGCTTGCACGTCTGCCGAGTACCTGAAGAAAGGAAATAACCAAACTACTTGCAACCTAAAGCCTTTTGGTTGAAGCAGATCCTTCTTGAGAAGATCTACCAACGTCTTATAACTCATTCAGATGCAATGGGACATTTATTTGTCTCATGTGATTTGGTCCACAGCAAGTGTCTCATTATGGTTTTGGAGACTCTTCTTTGGTGCAAAAGCTTGAAGTTTCTTTGCCATTCTGCTTTGTATATTATTTCTTCTGCCTTGGCCATTTTTTTTTTTTCTTTTTAATTGCCTTCTTTATTTGGCAATTGGCTGCCAGCTTTTTTTTTTTTATCTGTGTTGTGGTTTCCTTTTTTGAGTGAGCAAAAGTCATAAGGAGTTTGGAGGATCTGAAAAATAAGATGGAAGTTTAGTCCGATTGGTGTAATACTGAGGTTCTCCTGTGCCACCTGTAGGGTAAGAATATGTGGTATCCCTGTTGCAGGTAGCAGGCAAAGGCACAAGAGCAGGAAAAAGCCTCTTTAGCAATTTTGCAGTCGCATTTTAAGTTCTTGACACCACTCGGGGTTATTAATTTTGTGAAAAAGCCCCTGCAATTTATCTGCCTCAGTAGTGAACAGGATTGATTAATCGATGTCCTTGTATTTACCTGCATGAAAAATGAAGATTTGAGCCACCTGGGTTTCGTTATCTGTTGGTTTTGATCCATTTTCTCAGTTATGATTTGAAGGGTGATCTTGCTTCGTTGTGCTTGCAAGTTAGGGGGTCCAGTGCGAACACGGGAGATAGGTCTGTTTCCCTCCTCCTTTCCCATAACAGGAAACTGAGCAAAGGTAACTGTTACCTTTTGTATGCGGTTTGACATTGCTGAAACACTTATTTTGTGGGAGACCACTTGAAGCTGAGAAGATGTTTCAGGAAGTCTCGTCAAGATCGATGCCCACCGTTGGAGCACGTGCAGGATTGGAGAGCTCCGTGTTGTATCACAGCAGCTGCACTCCATTTCAACACATATTAAATGGTACTTGTTACCATCCAGCTCTTGATGGACGTTAGGAAAGTCATTCCAATACTTGCTTTTGCCCGAGTCCTCTCTTGGCAGGCTGAAGATTCGAGACTGCATTTCCCAGGTCTGAGAGAACATCATTCCAGCTTTTCCATATTGAAGATCTGTACCCCTCATGGTGTGAAGGTAACCTGTTGTTGCAGAAGAATCCTTTTGGGGTCAGACAACTCTCATGGAGCCTTTTTTTTCCAACCTTTGACTTGGAAAGCAAAATCTCAAGAGACGTTGGTGCCACTTTCCAGCTGCTGGAGCTCTCCTGGATCCGTGAAGGTTCTTCTCCAGCGGCCAAGGCGCTGAAAGCGGATTAGTGGCCGACCCACGGCCCTGCCTTGGCGCTGGGGCAGGAAGCGAGCAGCGCGTAGGTAAAAACCCTTGTCCGAAAGCCGCTTTCAGCTGAACCCGGGGAGGAAGTGAGCTATAAGCAGCAGCCAGTGAGCTAATCGCAGGAAACCTATTGCTCAACGGGAGCCTTCAAAAAGTGGGGGAAGGCATGAAAGAAAAACACCCGGCGGGCTCCGTTCTGCTTTTGTGCTTGAATCTGGCTCATCTAGGAAAGCCAACCATGAGATAAAACAACAGAGCTGCATGACACTGATGGCCCTTCTTTTTTTTTTGGAAGATCTGTTTACCTTTTCTTCTTATAGAAGAAGCCAGAATCAAGTCTCCTCCAAAAACACAGCAGGAAGTTTTTTTTTTTTTTTTAATTTTTTTCCAGAAATTAAAAGCTGGGGAGCTTTGAGGTCAAGCTGGTGATCGAACTCACGGGGCGCCTGGGTGAGTGGGTTGAGTTTCCTGATGTTTTAAAGAAGCATTTTTATCATACCAGCTTGCTGGTAGAGTGTGAGTATCTTGTCAGTATCTTGACTATCTCCTTGTGCCAGGTTTTCTGGTTGCACAGCGCTGCGGTTGGAGTTTGTAGTGTCACCTCTCTCTATTATTTTTAAAAAAACTCCCTGACTTGCTTCTTTGGGCATCTTCTGTCTTGGATGTTGATCTGTGCAGCACCTGCCTGTTGCAGAGCCACTTCTTGCACGTGAAGGATGTGACCTGTAGCACCTCGAAGGCTCTGAGGAAGCCAGCGGACAACAGCCCCTGTGTCAATGGCTGTGGGGATAACTTTCTCCCAACCCTCGGACGAGGAAATACACTTCGGATCCAGGCTTTCCCAGCAGATGGTTTTGCCTTCTCGCTTTCCAGCCGTGCTTAGACGTCTTGTGGGCTTCCTTGGACCAGTTCGATCGCACCAAAGTCCTGCACCCTCAGTGGTGCATCCGAGAGGATGATTTCAAAAGCCCCAAGTGGTTGTGTTTCTCTGCGTAGCATTAATCTGGAATCAGCTACTTCTGCTTTCTCGGCCAGCCCCGCAGAAGAGCCTTACGTTGGCCTCGCTCCTTTGGGCTGCGTTGCCAGTAGGAAACAGGTTGAGTCGTTTTGAGCTGCATGAAGCAGAGCTGAAGGCGATTCGCGGCTCCAGGATCCAGCGGGTAAGTCCATAGGTTGGATGTGCTTTACCGCGCTGGGAGCAGTGTTGTCGCTCCGCTGAGATCTGCCGCTTAAGTAGATTTCCTGCATAATTAAAATCAAATCTGCCAAAGTACCAGCGCTTGAGGAAAAACGCGACTGAGCAGCAAAGCGGAGAGGAAGACGCTCGTCCTCTGTTTCATTTGATTTCCCTTTTAGCCCCGCTGAAAACACGTTTGAGCAGAAAAAGTTAAAAAGTTTGTCTTTTTCCTTCTGTTTTTCCAGAAGCGAGAGGTGGTAAATAGCAAAACCGTGGCAGAGAGGGGCCTGCGCGGCCGCCCCGGTCCTGAGGGAGGGCTGTGCTTAGGAAGCTCATCAGGAAGCCGCTCGCTCTCAGCTCACGCAAGCGTGGAGGGGAATTAAAAGTCCAAAAGGCCTCCTGCTTTCTTGCTTTACCTCCCCATCACCTTTTGCTCCCTCTCAGTGTTAGTTGCGGGTGTTTTTCCCCAGCTTGCGGTGGCAGGAAACGCTGAGGTCTCTTTTGCAGCCCGGCACCTCCGTAGGTCTCGGGCAGAGCTGCCTCCCACGGCGTCGCTCTCAACATGACCCGGCGAGCGCGTGTGCGGAGCAGTGACTGCCGCTCTGCTCGGCGACGAGGAGGACGGGTGAATGCGCGTGCCTCTCTCTGCCTTTCTTGCCCCAGCCTCTCTGGGTGCAGGAGGGAAGAGCTGCCCTTTGGCAGAAGCCATCCTGAAGCCGTGATCCTGGATAATCCAAGAGGTCTCAGCACCTGGCTCGCCCTCTCTACCCTCTTGTTGCAGGAGGCAGCGTGCGCTCGCCCTGCAGCTCCTTGCGCTGCGGCGGTGCCCAGGACCGGAAAGGAGGAAGGGAAACGTTTCCGCTTTCACTGCCCCCAGCCAGGGCAGCAAACCAGTGCCCGAGGACAAGGGAACAGCCACAGCGTGTCACGGCGTAAACTAGTGACAAGCCCTGAGGATGCTGCTTCCCGTTAGCAGCCTGCAATGCCCCTGTTTCGGAGATTAAAATCCTCTAACTAGCGATAGGAGGTGGGGAGGCTGCTCTGCGCTTGAAATTCACTATTGATGGTGTTACCTTAGCTGGCTGAGTGAATGCCTGTGCTTTTACATACATAACCTGTGCTTTTCCTGCCCTCTTTCTGCCAGGTTTAGCGTGGCTGGCGCAGGGAACAGCCACCAAAGCGAAAAAGAGGAACGTGCCGGCTACTGTGAAAGAGAAACGGGGACTTGGCACCAGCTTGGCTAATACGCAGGCGCTTCCGCAGGTGCTGGAAAAAAAAAGAAATGAAATTCCAGCAGTTCTTGCAATTCCCTGCACGAGCCAGGGCTCGGCAGGGCAGTGGAATGTGCAACCGGGTGCGAGTGGTAATGCTGAGCTCCCGTGAAACGAGGCTGGCTCCTTTTCCTGGCCGTGGCAGGGATGGAATAGAAAAGGAGCTGCAGGATGTGTTTGCACTCTTTTTTTTTTTTTTTTTTTTTTTTTTTTTTTTTTTTTTTTTTTTTAATTTATTTATTCCCCCTAGTCATTGCACCCCGTGCCAAATGTCTCCAGCAGTTTCAAAAGCGCTTCCTGACTCGGTGGAAACTTTCCCTGCGTTATGAGCACAGAGTAAGCATAGGAGGGAGCTGCCTTTTTCTTCAGCCCTGAGATATCGGAAGGAATCCAGCTGTTTGCATTTAAACCTGTGCTGCAGAATGATTGCTTTTTATGGTATTTATTTTTAAACTTCCCGTGATGACTGAAGGATCACATTTATTTATTATTGCTATTTTACATGCCTTATTTTCTGGTTGAATAGAACGAGTTTTGTGTTTTCCTACTTCCGTCTTGATTTTAGAGCTTTACCGTTTCTTCCCTGGAAAATGCAAAGCTCTGGGGAATAACTCCCTTTGGATCCAGGAGCCTTAATGCCAAGCTCATGAGCAGCTGGCCTGAGCTGCTTGGGCTACTGAAAAAGAAAACCCTGCATTTTTACTTAGCAAGAAAAGTGATTGCTGTGATTGCTTCATCCCTCGTTGCTCCCACCTGCTTCAGAGCTGCATCAGCCGCCACAGACCCTCACTACTGCCTTCTCTTGATGCCGTCTCCAAAGCTGGTCCACATGGCTAACATTATCTATCTGACTGGGTAGCTTAGGCTGTCAAAATTCTAAAATGGGATAGGAAATCTGAATGTCTCAAATGGGAATAAACTTTGTGCGAACAATCCCTGTTGTCAGGAAAGTAGCGTGAGTTAAAATCCCTCCAGGCTGACTTCTTGGGCCTGTCATTAAATTCCAGGGATGCTTAATTTTTTTTTCTGTGTTGTAGCTCAGATTCTGGGAAATACAGAAGATCCTGCAGATATCTTGCACCATCTGAAAGAATAATTACTGAGCACATTCGGAAGAGCATTGGAAGGTGGAAATTGTGTCCCAAGCTCCTGAATCATAGAATTACTATGGTTTGAAAAGACCTTCAAGGTCATCAAGTCCGATCATAAACTCGTGCCTGCTAAACCATGTCCCTAAGTGCCCGTTCATCTACATGTCCCTAAGTGCCCATTCATCTACATGTTCCTTGAACAATGCTGGGGATGGTGACTCAGTCTGCTCAGACTAAAGCCTACAGTTAGAGTTACACTAGCATGAGGGCACCAGTCAGAATCACAGAATGGTTGAGATTGGAAGGGAACTTACAGCCGAGACCAGGAAGAGATTGGCCCCGTCCCCTTTACGTTCTCCTCTCAGGTATTTGTACATGTTGATCAGATTCCCTCTCAATCTGCTCTTCTCCAGGCTAAACAGGTCCCGTTCGCTCAGTCTCTCCTCACACGGTCGATGCTCCAGTCCCTTCATCATCTTCGTGGCTCTGCGCTGGCCCCTCTCCAGCAGCTCCATGTCCCTCTTGTCCTGGGGAGCCCAGAGCTGCCCCCAACACTCCAGGTGCCTCCCCAGAGCAGGGCAGAGGGGCCTCCCTGGCCCTGCTGGCAACGCTCCTCCTGCTGCAGCCAGGAGCCCATTGGCCTCCTTGGCCACGAGGGCCCATTGCTGCCTCATGGGCAACTTGGTGCCAACCAGAATTCCAAAATTCCTCTGCGAATGTGTGGGTCATCCTTATGCTGACAGTCTTGCTTAGTGCTATGTCCGTCTCTGAAGCTCTTGGTACAGAAATGATATTCTTTGGGCAGTAATTGACTTTAATATTGTGAGTGTCTTGGCCAAAAACTCTCTTCTGCTGCTTGAATTTTGGCTGCTAACCTGCTTTGCTCTCCTAGTTGGTATTTGCTGAGACTTGTTTGTGCCGTGTGACGGTAAGGGATGGCACCCACCTCTTTCTAACTGGGGGTAAGCCCATGCCATGAAAGGTGCACGTTGTATACAGGGATTTTATGCAGTGCATTGCCTGTACTTTGGAAATAAAGCATCCTCAGCAGTCTTCTCCTAACTTTTAAAAATGTCATTAAAAAGAGTTGCTCCAGTTGTGCACCTGGACCCGAGTTGTGCTTTGGGACTATGTTGGACAGCGGGCAAACACTGTTCCTTTCCAGAAGTGTTGGAGATAGGTAGACAAGGTACATGTTGATCCCATGTCGAAGTCATGAGATAGGGAGATATCCCCTTTGATAGCTGATATCTCCAGTAAATCGAGAAGTGAAAGGTGTATGTTTTTCCACCAAGGGGTGGCTTCTGGATATTTCTCATCATGTAATTCACTGTCTAGCAGGGGGCTTCATCCTTCGTAGTGATAAAACTCCTAGGATATTATGGGGACAGAGGAAAGATCGGAGTGGACGTTTTTGAATCGTGGGATGTGTCGTGCTGATGCTCTGTGTGCTATTTAGTGGTAGCAACTAGTTGTAGATCCAGTAGATCCCAATTCCATTTTTTAATATATGCTTTTTTAATATATGCTGTGAGTAGAGGTGTTCTTAGTACTCCTTCATGTTGACAAATATTATTTAACGTTGACAGTGTGCTGAGCTGTGTCTTCCCACATTCCTCCCCAAGATCTTGTCCCCTAATGATGGCAAACAGCTAAAACTATAATTTTTGCCTGGGTTAGTGCCTATGCTGAAACAAGTGTTTCTATTGTAGTGCCTTTGCTAGCGATTGAGAACCATGTCTGACAATGGAGAACTGGAAGACAAGCCACCAGCGCCTCCTGTCCGGATGAGCAGTGTTATCTTCAGTGGAGTGGGCAAAGACCAGTTTTCTGTCAACCACAGCTTGAAACCCCTGCCCTCTGTGCCAGAAGAGAGAAAACCTAGGTATAAAATCATCTCCATATTCTCCATCAATGAAAAAGGTAAGAGGCTTCCGTTTTCCACTGTTATGACCTGTCATCCTTTACTCTTCCTGTAAGTTTTGGTAGTGCTTTAGAGGTTTGAGCCCATCTTTTGCACTTCATGGTTGTGGAATTTCCTTCTAAACATATCAAATGTTCAGGACAGGAGAGAAATGCTGAGTTTGGCACCTGTGTTCAGTGAGCTGGGCGCTTCTTTTCCATTTACCACTGGATGCACGAAGATGGGAATGTAAAAGACAACAAATTAAATAACTCATTGAGGAAAACCTCTGCCTACTGCTTCTCAAATTTGCTGCCCAATTTAAAACTCCAACACCGCACTTTTCTATCACCCTAAATATTACTGATTCCTGGGTATTATTTGCCATTTTACTATACTAAACACAGGCTTTTGGTTTGGACTGAAGTGTGTGTATTCCGATGACAAACAAAACAGTGCATAGAAAATCTAGGAGAGATCCTACATATTCTAACATCTGGAAGGGTGAAATGGTAGGGAGAGTTATTAACACACCCTTAAACTGCTATGCGTTTTATCAGCCTATGCCAGTTATCATTTTTGATAAATATTGATGAATTTCGATGAATATCAAGTTGTATTCCCAACAGAAATTAATGCTAAATATTAACCCACGTTGATATAATTTATCTTTTGGGTTCATTCTGAAGATGTTGCAAACTTAATTATTGATTATAGCCCGGTCCCTCTCCTCCCTTTTTTAAAACTTACATTTGCTACAGATGTATTTACAAATTCTAGGAAATCCGTTACAAAATCACAGCTTGTAAAACTTGTGGAAGAGCGAATACTTAGGTAGAAAGATAAGGTTTTTATATATGCACCTCTCATGGTTGGAAACAGAGGATTGCATATCATGGAGAAAGCCTTAATCTTCGTAATATCTTCTAGTTCTGTTTTCAGTTTCCTATGTCTCATGGTAGGTAAGTGGTAGGCAGGACTGATTCAACTGTGCTGACACAGGTTTGACTATTTCAAAAGACTTTGCTCCAGTTGCATATTCACTTTCCTAAGTATGTTCCCCAGGGCTGGTTTTTATTCCTACTTGGGTTTCCAAACTATCCCACAGCAGCTCTGCCTCACGCCAGAGGCGAACACTGCACGTGGGCATCCTTGGCTCCAGAAGATGGGTTTCCATTACCTGGTGGGCTCCGAATGATGAGTGAAATAACCCACTGTGCTGTTGAGTTAGAGCAACGCTGGTGCTGGCTTCTCTTTGAGGATCGGAAGAAGTGTTAAAGAGAGATACCTGAAAGAGAGCAGGAGAAGTTGCTGTAGGTTCATGGTCACAAACTGAGACTCAAGACCTCTGAGCTTTGTGCAGGCAGTAAATCCTAGTCTGTTCATTGCAGCAGCTGTTTTTGTCTGGAGCAGGTTCTAGCTCAGCCCTTCAGTGCTGCAAAACCTGCTATTTATTATATTGTTGGTCGTGGGAGGAGACACATAGAAATTGATTAGGTGAGCTCAGTAAGAAAATCTGGTGGAAGATTCCCATCTTCTCAATGGGATAACGGATTCTGCTGATGCCTCGTGGAGGAGCTGGCAGGCGCTTGCGGCTCTACCATTGCCGAGAGGGACATCAGAACATCTTAAACCTGTTTTATCAGACGGGCTACAATGAAATAGAAGGTGAACACAAAACAAGAGAAAGTCTTTGCTGCTCTGAATTGGTAATATTGAGCAAGGGCTCACTTGTGTTGTGCAACATTAATATGTTGAAGCACCTGAAAAGATGGAGAGATGGATACTCCTGCAGAATTAACAGGAATTTCTTAGAGGTAGTTTACAGTCCAAAATGGTCTGTCTGTAGGTGTTCCTCCTGCCCGTCTTCAGTGGGTTTATGAAGTGCCTGGAATGACTGGAAAGGTGATAACTCCAGCAGCTGCACCAAAACGTGTCTAAAGTTGTGTTCACCTGTCTCAAATTGTTTAAAAACCCAGTTACTTATTGCAGACCCCTTTATAGTGAATGGTGTGCACCGCGTGTATGGAAGCTCTTTGCACACTTGCTTAGCCTATGTCTGCATACCTAGTGATGCCTGCTAAAAATGGAAGAAACCATTTCAGCCAAAAAGAGTACTTTTTTGAGACCATTGTGCCTGTTCAACTTTTTTGAATGCTAAAAAAAAAAATATTTGAAGGAATGTCTTATTCTGAAAAAAAAAAATAAAAGGTTTTACAACTTGCAAGGTAATAGAAAACTGTTAATTGGATGAAGCCATCTGAAAGATGTCTTTTTTAATTTGGAATAACACCTTGTGAAGTGGCTGACGTGCACAATGGTAACGTAAATGTGGGGCAAAATGCTCTGAGCCCTCACTGAGGATCGTCTGTCAAGCACAAGCAGAGAATAAATGGACACAGGGACTTTCTGGCACCAAAACAATAGGCTGATGTTGGTTGTTTTGTTCACTAGCTTGGCTGAGACTCCCCCTTGCCAGAAATGCCCATTCAAATATCTCCTTTCTATTCTGCTGCTGGTAACCTCGACAGAAATATTAGATTCCTGCTTGTTTCTTTTTTTAAGAATTTGGATTGTATGCCAATTGGATTGTTAACCTGACTCTATTTCAAGTAGATTGCTTTTCAATGGAAGGATTTCTCCCTGCTCCGGTACAAAGCTCAACAAGTTAGAACAGCAAGGATAAATTCTCCTTTTCATCCAATGAAGGCATGTCCTACAAGGAGACCTACGAGGCTCCTGCAGCAGGGAAGAATTGTGTACGTTCTGCTTGGATTTGCCTTGGGAGAAGCCCAAGGATGGGTTGTTGCAAGTGCTGAAGCCCATTGTGTGGAATCAAAAGGCAAAGAGCATCAGTTTCCTATGCTGTTTAGTTGCCTCCCAGCTTCAAGATACACTAATAGCATCATCCTACCTATTGCAACAGCCCTGCTTCCCCTACTGCTCCCTTTGGAGGTTTCTCTACCTCTAGGAGGTCTGGTTGAGGAGATGGTGAGATTTGGGGGACTAACCTTGGCTGGTGAGGTTTAAAATATTCCAGATGCAAAGCTTCTGCCCCGAGACAGAGCTAGTCCTGCAGTGAATTAACCACAAGAGCTTAAAGATATCATTTAACGACCCAGGGGTGGAGGCTTTTTTCCCACTTCCAATCTTGAAGATGCATGATGAGATGGTCACCTTTCTGCTGTCCTACTCAGCTGCCACCAATTTCCTTGCCTGGTCTTCTGACATGGAATGAACCCACATGGATGTTCTTTTGGAAAGCTCTAAAAAAAGGATGAGCAGGATGAGAGCAGGACTTAGTGACCGAGGTTCTGGGGTCTACCCAAGACCAGCACAACCACGCGGCGGGCTCAAGCTCTCTGCCTCGGTACGGTTTTGGTGGGGGTTCAGCCGGGATTTGGTAGCAAAAACCATCTTGAGCCACGTGCCTGCTGTGCCCGGCTTGTTTCTTGCTTTCTTTATGGAGGTTGATGTGAGCACGCGTTAGTGAGTGACACGGTGTTCATAGGGAGTGACGCTTGGGGAGGAACCTCACGGTTGGGCTGCTGTGTTTCTCCATCACTGTGGTTTCATTTAGGGCAGAGTTTTGCTGTATTTGAAGTGCATTTTAGTCGGATTCTCCTCTTTTGGGGGGGGAACCTCTTTGAAGGAACATATTCCCCTGTCCAATTTGAAACAGGGCTCCTTGCAGGGCCTGCAAGCCCACCCAAACTATAGGAGCCGGGCACCGCACCTTAAGTCCTTCTGTGTCTCCACACGAGCATCCTCGTTCCGTAAAGGGATCCCTGCTCCTGCCGGGAGCCGTGGGGCGAGCGGGTTCACTACAGCGTGGCCTCCCGGCGGCCTCTCCGCGCGGTTCTGCGCTGCCAAAACCGTGACTCACCCTGGCCCGCGCTCGCCCCCAGCGCCTCCGCGATCGGATATCCCCGGCAGCCCAGGAGCAGCTTCCTAGGCTCCTGCCTACGGTCCCGCAAACACAGGCGATTCTGCAAGGTGAGCGTTTATTTGCACCACACATTCCCGAGGATTTGAGCGCCAAATCCCGTCCCCCAGAACCCTAGTGCTCACTTGAGTCTTCCTGAGCAGCAGAGCTTTTTCTTTGTTTCTTTTTTTTTATTTTTTTCCCCTTGCAACAACTGCTAGAGGTCGGGGAGAAACGGTGCTTTTCCTTAAGCGCTCGCACGTAAGCCAGGCTTCTCCGAGCCCGCGACGGAAATATCTTAATGAGGCCGCTTGACGATCCGCTGCCGCGTTGGCTCCGGCCGGCGCAGCCATGTTCAAAATATCCTGTTTATAATAGCGGTGTCTTTCCCCCGCATTGTTCGCCTCGCGGCGGCCCGCCGTGGGCTTTCCATCCCGGAGCATTGTCTCCGTCGTCTTCCTTTCCCGCCCCTGGGAAGTCGTTTTGGAAAGATCCCCTGGCTCCACTTGAGGAGTATGAGGTGCATTTCCCCCTGCCGCCCGCACCTTTTTACAGCTTTTTGAGCTGATTTTTCACTCCGTAAAACTTCGTGCTCTGCTGCCAGGTCTCCGCTTTGCAGCAGAAGGCTGCAAGTTGGGAGTGGGAGCACCAGGTTTCCACTTGGAAAACCAGAGAAGAAAGCAAGACACCGTCCCAACCCCTAACTTAGGGCTATTTAAAGGGGCTGCAAAGGTTTATAATTAATGGTAACTTTATCCCAGAATTTGCCATAAAAATGAAAATTGGAGATACTTTGATTATATCCTCCTTGTCAGAAAAATGGTGAAGAAATAAAAGGCCCCAGCCCGTTCTTTATAAAACATCTTATGGGTTTAATTGGATCTAGGCAGGATTGGTCAGGTGGTCCTTCTCTGTCTGTGTTTCTGGGACTTATTCTGGTGCCTTTTTTTCTTTTAGTTTAATTTAGGTAGTTGGTCTATGGCTAGAAACACTTTATTGCAGGAGGTGCTAAGATGGTGTTAACTAACTGGAACTGAAGCAGTAAACAGCTCAATTTTCACTGTCTTCAGTGAGATCTTGGGTTTGAAATGAAAGTCATCTTCAATGTTGTTATAAATCTATATTGGAATATTTATTTTTATTTGTGTGTGTGTGTGTGTTGCAGAGCTCCTTGCACTGCAAGATACTTATTCTCCTGAGTATACGTGACCTCTGCTGTATTATAAATGACTTTTATTAAAGGAGTTTTTGACTCTTATGTGCCAAATTGAAAGTACAAAAGCACTGTTTTGCCTATATAAATGCATGTGTCCGTGAAATGGAATAATAGTTATATTCATCTGAAATGTTTTAATATTTAAATTTTGTTTTGTTGTATGGGGAAAATACGTTTTTAAAGCTCTACTCAGTAGATCTTTCCATACTTTTTTTTCCAGGAAGCAAGAAAAAAGAAAAGGAAAGGCCTGAAATCTCCCCTCCATCAGATTTTGAACATACCATCCACGTTGGCTTCGATGCAGTTACTGGAGAGTTTACTGTGAGTATACCTGACCTCTCGGTGCAAACAGCTGGGGGTCTGACGCAGAGAAACCCTTGAGGTTTTTAAAATGAAGTGTGAGATGGTCTATCTTTCTCTGTAAATAAATAATTTTCGTACGTGTTTGCATGACGTTTGCATGAGCAGCGACTGACCTCGCAGTGCTTCTGCAAGGTGAAAGTCAGATCTAAAGTTTTCCTTCATTTGGGAGCGACTTCCTCCCTGCTGTGGAAAGCACCCTTTTTGGTTCACTTTCATAGCTGGTTCCCTCGGGTGTTTTAGCATTCCTGTTCCTCACTTACCTGGTTTAATACACCGGAAGGCAGTGGCATCGTGTTGACTTAATAGGTTGGAGGCACTGCTGGGTTTGAGGATGCTCGAGATGTTGAGCAGTTGGGAGGTATTTCAGTTGTGGCTTGGTTTTATACTGCACCAACAACATCATTACCACAGCATCAAATGGGAATGCTGAAACACTCTCCTTCCCGCTCAGATGTTTAGGGCTTCGTGTGAATGAAGGAAATTTGTTTTGCCTTTCTTTTTTTTTAATAACTCTTTAATATACTGGAAGGATGCCTCAACAGCCTGCTATTTCAGGGAATGCCGGAGCAATGGGCTCGCTTGCTACAGACCTCAAATATCACCAAGTTAGAACAGAAGAAAAATCCCCAGGCGGTACTAGACGTGCTGAAGTTCTACGACTCCAAAGACACAGCAAAACAGAAGTATCTGAGTTTCTCCGCTCCAGGTGAGATGCACAAGTGTGCAAGGCATAGTGGAGGCAGGGAGGAGGAATCGGGCTTTGGAACATGGTCTTCATCTCTGTTGGATTCATAAAACAGCCTCAAAGGATGGAAGAGCAAGTGACTTCTCAATGGGGAAGGAACATTTGCAGATGGATTTAAAGCTTACTGGAAACCAGCTTTGTCCAGTTGATTTCCTGTTTTAAATGGAGACGGGAAGAAGTGGGACTGGATAATTCAAAATAGCAGCTAGAATTAACTTTAATGAGCTCTGTATCTGAAGCTGCTCTCTGAGACTATATGGAGAGGAATGGCTGTCCTGCAAACATATGTGCTTCCTTTTATTTAGTTCTCCTCCAAATTATTTCCATTCTGAAAATAGCTTAGTAACAAGACTTTGTAATATCCTTGCTTCAAAACACTGTTAGAGGAACAGAAATACCAATTTGATCTTAAATTCCATCTCAGGGCAATAGAGCATGCAAGCATGGGAAGCAGTATTCAGTTTAAAAAACAGCTTGTGGATACTAGGGTGAGGTTAAGCAATAGAACAAGTTGGTGGTTTTAACCGACCCTTAGGAGATGATTTTAGTTTATCTCATTTGTTATTGTGAATTTTTGCTTTTTTTCCTGAGCTACTCTGTAAAGTACTTTTTTTTTTTATTTAATATTCTTTATTCTGCCGATTTAATGATTTTTATTGTTTGTTCTCTTTAGAAAAAGACGGTTTCCCTTCAGGAGCACCAACGGTGAGTGTTTTTGCTCCTCTTTGTAACTTACAGAAGATGGGGAAATTTTCTTCCGTATTTGTTATACTAAATCCTGCAACATAAAGGAAATTGAGAACTTCTTGTGGGATAAAAAAACTAAAAAGGAGGGTGGAACTCAACATGTTTTACTAGAGAAATAGTGTTTGAATCTTGTAATAAAATGCATTAGGACACTTGAACTCGAGTTATCCTTTTCTTTTGACATCAATAACAATTCTTTTATCTTCTTATAAAAAAAGTAATGCTTTTTGAATGGATACAATTTTATTTATACTGTTTTTAACATCAATGTAGACGAATGCCAAAGGTTCAGAGCCATCAGTGGCTGTAGCTGATGATGACGAAGAAGATGATGATGAAGAGGTTCCTCCTCCTGTTATTGCTCCACGGCCAGATCACACAAAATCGGTGAGATGTTCTTATGTTCTGTTTTGTTTATTTGTTTGTTTTTTCTTGGAAAAAATATATATTTCATTCAAAATAATCAGTATTGTGTTGAAAAATGAAAAGTTTATGAAGACTTACCTAACTATTAGCACCCTGTGCGCCCTGTTTACAGAGTCCTGGGGATGTTACCTACTCCAGCTCCTTCTTTGACTCCTTGTAGGTGTATGTATTGCTGCTCTGCTGCCCACTGGAGTCTTATTTTTGTTCCAGGGGCATAGATAGGAATTATTTATGCAGTGACACGGCTTTTAGCATTGCATACTCAGGGTATGTAAATATATATATATATACAGGGTAGCAGTGTATTGCTGTAAAACTTAGTAGTTTCTTCAAATGCAAGGCACATGGAACAGCTTAGTGGGAAATGCCCAGAATTGTGGGGAGAAATCCACAGGTCTGTGCTCTTTTCATGAGGAAGCACAAATCTTTTTACCTTTAAATTTATAGGAGTGCTTTCTCAGTAAGTTGCCAGCATCTCGACTTACTGGAATTAAATGCTTTTTGGTTTAATTTCTGGCATCAAGGTATTATGTATAATGGTGCTTAGTGATCTTTTCTAAGTGTGGCCTGTTTTGAACTGAAAGTTGGGGATCACAAAGAGGATACTCAAGTAAATGGTCTCTCTTAACAACAGATTTACACACGGTCTGTGATCGACCCCATCCCTGCACCTGCTGGTGACACGACTGTCGACCATGCGACCAAATCAGGGGATAAACAGAAAAAGAAGACCAAAATGTCAGATGAGGAGATCATGGAAAAGCTACGTAGGTGTTTCTTATTTTGTATAACAAAGTCTCTAGGATTGGGTTCAGTCTCGTTTGCTTTTGGCTTAAGAGATTTGGGGCAGTTATGATCAGTCCTGCGTTCTGAGTAGAAATACCTGTGAGACAGCTACGAGGCAGGTGATCGTGATTGACCAAAACCTGCTCATGGAATGGCTTGTGCTTCTCTACTGATACTTCGGATAGTTTACCCAGAAAGCTGTCTTCAAAGAGAGATGTTAGTGGGAAATAAATAACCCACCAACATTCAGAGTCAGACCTGGCATAACGATGGTTTGAGACTGGGCCATTTGTAGCTGGAATGAAATCAGGAAGCTTTGGCTCTCAGTGCATCAACCTTTTCACTGCTTGAGCTGACTCATACTCAGAGCTATCCTGGCTAAACAGGGACGGGGGGAACGGCATGTATTCTTAACATGAGTAGACAGAAACAGTTTGCTGTGTTGTGATAGCAAAGAACGTTTTTTAAAGCAATGACTCTTCTAAAAATTCCTATGGAGTGTTATGGAAATGTTCCTGTTTTTTATTATTTTTTTTAGGTACTATTGTGAGCATAGGTGATCCCAAGAAAAAATACACCAGATATGAAAAAATTGGGCAGGGGTAAGTGTTACCCTGACTGTTATTCACAGTGAGTGAGTGTTAAAGGCTGTTGCTGTCTGCTACTACCGTGTAGACACTACCTCACTGAAGCAGGCAGAAAAGTTTGCTGTATTACATTATGACAAACAGATGCTGAAGACTTGATATCATGGTGCAGTTATCCTTTCTTAGTCCTCTTTTAGTAACACAGTCACTGTTTCTGCAGTCTGACTACTGACAAAAAGCTTGAGGGTATCTCAGAAGGCTTTTTGTGTGATGGGCTAACAGTACTTCTAACCGTGTTACTCTTACCAAGTTCCTATGAATTCTTTTGAATAAAAAAAAATCACTTTAAAAATATATGAGAGAGTAGTCTATTAGTAGCTTCTTATTATTTCAGCATGACTCGTATTGTCTGTCCCTTCCTGAATATTTCCATGTGCATTTGTGGGAGAGCTTCCCCTGGACTGAAGTGAAAAGTAATATCTCCTACAGAAAAGCTGGTCCAACTTCTCTGATCTTAGGAAAAAGCACAAGTTTTGGGGGCTTGAAAGATGGGGTTTTATCTCAGAACAGACAAAGTGCAAGTGAACTTGCATTAGTTTGCTTTGAGTAAACTGGCAGGCATTTCTTGGATACCACTTACTTTTAACAGCCTTCTTTTGGCTACATCCCAAAGTGCCACCCTTGCAACATCCAAAGCTGAAGGAGTTTTGTGTTTGTGAGCCGTCTGTTTGCGTGCGTGTGAGACAGAGATGTTACCTGGCTGCAAGATTGTTCCTTTTCTTCACAGGGCTTCAGGGACAGTTTTCACGGCTATTGATGTGGCAACGGGGCAGGAGGTAAGATTTCTGTGCTCCTCAAACTGAGAATGCCTTTACACTAGAAATGCTCCTCTGTAGGTGGTCAGAGTGATCTAACCAAGTTGTGTTTTGTGCCTTCCATCTCTCCTATCACCTTGTAGACTAGTGTTTGTCCTAGTTGCTGGTTACAGTGTGTGCCTTGTTTCGTAGTAATGAAAGCTAAAAATAGGGTTTTGTATTTCCAGTGAGAAGCAGAGAGAGTGAGATGTTCCAGATACAGCTTCTGAAAACAGTTTATCCTTCAAGTACTGTAGGCAACCGTGTTCTGGATTGTTGTTCTGGATTGTCGGCAGTAAATCTTCTTTTAGTCTTAACACAGGTAGTTACTAGGCCCATTTCAGCAGTGGTGACTGAGACATCTATTTGTCCCCACATGATTCTTTGCTTTAGTTAGAAAGTCTCCTGCACATCCTTGTTTTTACTGCTTAGGGCATCCACACTGTCTGGTGAAGGTGATGACACCAGTAAAATGCTACCTCCTTGTAATGCGCTGATCATCTCTCATTCCCCAAGATTAAAATTTTAGCAGTTACATCTTTCACATTTTATTTTATTTTATTTCACATTTCACATTGCACTCACATTTTCTTATTTTTCCCTTAAAAGTCCAAAGTTAGCCATTCTTTAGGTCAGTGATAAGTAACTTTTTTCATCAGTGACTGCTACATCTCCCAGTGCTGCAGTACCACAGTACTCTCTACCCCCTGCTGTACTTGTCGTCTTACTGCCTGCAGGGTAAATCTTGCAGCTCGATTCCTTTTTTAGACCTTCTTGTTCGGCATGCGATAACAGCCGCCTGCTTGCAGTCTCTCCCTTCATCCATTAAACAGATCCAGCACGCTGGCCTCCTCACTGCTCACTATCTGAGGAAGAGGAGGAAGTTCTGATGACAGAATTAATTTTATTTGGTGGTAAGAGAGGGCTAAAGGAGGATTTTTATTGCTTCAACAGCAGAGCAAAGGGGAAATTGAAGTTAGAGCATTGCAGGCAACAGATAAAATGCAGTAGGTGAGATTGTTTAGATGCATTTATATATATTTTTCTCCCCACAAAGAGCGAGAGAGTGGTCGGTCATTTAACAGGGGCCTAGATTGGTGGTGGTGTCTCCACCTTTGAGATCTCCATTCAGAGCTTACCTGGACAAGACCTTCTACAACCTGCTCTGAGGTGGCCCAGCTTTGAGCAGGGCCTTTGGACCAGATGATCTGCAGAGGTCCCTTTTGGTCTTGGCTGTTGTGTGACTCTGTGTCACAAGTTCTATTCTTTTAATGCTCGTGGTGTTATGATGGTGAATGTTTCTTCATTGGGTTCTTGTGGTACCGCCTTGGTTTTGGACTCGTCCATGTGTTGAAAACCTAAATGTCTCCTGAAAATGATACTAGTGACAGAACAGGCTCAGGGCAATTTTTCATTGTAAAGTCTGAAAGAATTATTCTGGTTTAGTTATTCCTTGGACTAGGCGGTTCTTTATTTTCCCTTCTACTTCAGGGATGGTCTATAGGCTTTGATTGCTTGGAGGAAGTTATCTCCTAGTTTCTCTTTCCCCTAAAAACCTGGTCTCATGACAATATTTTTCCTACAATTGTCACTCCAGCCATCTGACATTTCTGCTTTGCTTACCTTAACCACACCACTACCTGCCTACAACTTACTGACAGCGTCAGGGCTCTGAAGACTGCTCTTGCCGTCGATCAGCAACTGATTCACTTGTCTCCCATCTTGAGTTCTCTCTCAGACTTGCATTGATTTTTGTCACCCTTCTTCCTTATTTTGCTGTTGTTTTGAACATTCCCACTGTTGGATATCTTGCTGTTTCTTCCTCTTCAAAACTTCCTTTGCTGGATTGCACTTTCAGTCTTCCTGATTTTCTTTTCAACTACTAATAAAGTTACATGTTAATGAGAAAATACCCTACCAACTGCAAGTCATTTCTGTGCTAAGCTGCTTTAATGATCTCACAAAATCTCTTTTCTAACCTGTTCCCGTATCGAGAATGATTGCAAGTTTTTTGATATTCAAGTTGGAATTATTAACATTTCCTTTGGCCCTCCTCAGGTTGCTATCAAACAGATAAATCTGCAGAAACAGCCCAAGAAGGAGTTGATCATTAATGAAATCTTGGTCATGAAGGAGCTAAAGAACCCCAACATAGTCAACTTCCTGGACAGGTAAATGCAGGCAGCTGGCTGAACCTTTCATCCCCAGGGTGTTTCGAGAGTTTTTAACTTGATATTCCTCTATAGGCCCAGAGTGTCGATAACCTTGAGTTCTTATAGACAATTGACAGATGGTATTTAAATTGAGAAGAGAAATGCTGGAAATGCTGTGTTCTCTGAGAGGTGCAGGGTGTTTTCCTGACCATCTAGGTCAAGAGACACGTGGCTCTTGTTGTCAGCATATTACTTTATTACATACTAAGGTACCTGCCTGCTTTCTTCACTGCTTGTCGTGAGATGTTCGTGAATCGTTTCCTGGATCAGTTGTCACGATGCTCTCGCCCATCATTTCGCAGCTCTCTGTCTCTCTTGATGGCCCCCGGGCATGCTTTTCATTTTTTGTTTGTAGTTACCTTGTAGGAGATGAATTGTTTGTGGTGATGGAGTATTTAGCTGGAGGCTCACTAACAGATGTGGTCACAGAAACATGCATGGATGAAGCACAGATCGCTGCTGTTTGCAGAGAGGTGAGTGCAGAGAAATGAGGGCACATTCCATTCCTTGGGGGTTTTTGGTACATTTATGTTACAAATAATTGCAATAAGTGCCATTGAGAACATTCAGCTGGGGAGAATTAATGATACTAGGAACAGAAGGAGCAGAAATTAATATTAAAGTCGGGAATAAACTCATTATGTTGCACCCCCTCCCCAACCAAACCAGCCAAAACTGCATTTTCCTATTCTCTATCAAACGCTTATACCCAGAGGAAGGAGTAGAAATGGATCATTCAGTAGCAGAGAATGCAGGGCTGAGAAGTGAGCTGCACATGAAACATCACTGCATATTTAACGTGGCTTTGCAATGTGTAACACAAAAGAGCTGTCATGATTGGAGCTGGATATTTGAGCATACTAAAAGATGGAGCAAAAAGAAGTAAAAAGTAACTTATGTCACAGCTTATCAACGTTTTTTCCCTTGAGTCAGCTGGTCAGCAACTCCTTCAGACTCGGTTTATTATGGGAACAGGAGAAGAAATTGCATTACCCAGTGGGCGGGAAAAGCTTAGGCTTTTAAAAAGCCATTTGGCTACCTCAGCATGACATCTGCTTTTGATGACTCACCTAAAGGGAGAGGATAAAAAGCAAAATGGATTAACATGCACCAACAGGTAATGGTTTCCCAAGGACCCGGAGCTGGAAGCAGAGAACTAAAACTAACTTGACAGTAGTTAACCCTCTTGAGGGACAGTCAATATTAAACTCTTGCACTTGGTCAAAATGCTGCTGCCCAGAACATCACATATTTTCTTATGCAAATCAGCACCATTTCGCTAAAGTAAATAGAGGCAAAAATGCTCAGGATCCTGTCCATGCCAAGTTAAAATGGTAAATCTTTTGTTTATATTAAAAAATATTTGTGAATGGTGGTGTTGCTTTTTCTCAAATAGCAAAACTAAGTTTCATGTCGTTTTTAAGCCAAAACGTAGTATGGAAGGTTATAATGAAAAAATAACTCAAAAACAGTTTTGGGGAGTTTAGTTTTAGTGGGTGATTAGGGGGAACATCTTAGGGATGAAGATTTTAATGGACTAGTTCTATAAAATGAGAGAGAAACGTCATAGCTGAGTGATTTTTTTTTTTTTTTTTTTGATTTCTGACTTCTGGCAAATATATATATATTTTAGCCCAAGAGCTTCCTCTACTGGTTACTTTAAAAAATACCTGCTATATTTTCAGATGTGGAGGCTGGAAACACTTTGAATTTTTGTTCACGTGTGCAAATTGTGTTTGCAAATTGTGCATCGTGTGTACAAATTGTGTTGCATAGGCTAAACATTTTTGTTTTTTTCTTTTCCTCTCTCTCCCATCCAGTGCTTGCAAGCGCTTGAATTCCTACATGCCAACCAGGTCATCCACAGAGACATAAAGAGTGACAACGTGCTGTTAGGAATGGACGGATCCGTTAAACTCAGTAAGTACCAGCCAATTGTTTCAATTATCTGATTTTTCTCTTCCTGGTACACTTTGCCTTGAGAGTCTGAGCTGATAAAAGGTTGCTTGGCAGGATATCTGAGAAGCCTTTTTTCCGCAAATGTGGGCAACAGGATTTTGTTCTGTCTTCTAAAATCCATAACTTGCAAATGGCAGGTGTTGAAAATGGGAGACACTGTAAGGCTGTGAGCATGTAAAGCTGGCAGGACGTTGAAGCAAGCATATTGCCACGTTATTGCATTGGTAAATCTGAAATAACTGGGAAGGTGTTAGTGGACACAAGGTAAAAGCACAGCTAACGCTAGTGGCTCTACAAACTTCTCAGGCTGCCATTATTTGCTTTTAATGATTTGCCTTTTTCACTTAGAAGGTAACTTAATAGGAAATTATACGTTATTACTTGTTTATGTTGCGAGCTAGTCTGCAGCTGTACTTTGCTGTCTGCTTTGCTTGGACTGAAATTGTAACTCACTTGCACTAATAAAATTGGGAAATGAGAAAAGAAGCAACTTTTCAGGTAGCTGCCCTGTGTGCCTCCTGCCTGTGCAGTAAGTCAGGTTTTGGAAGGTATGAAAGTGTAGCAATGAAAGAGCCAGAGGCTTTTGAAGTGGGAGACCCCATTTCAAAACGCAGAAGGTTTTGGGATTGTTCAATGAGGGACGTGTTATCCATTGCCTTGGTGCCTAGAAATGCCCAAAGTATAAAGCTACCACAGAGCGAAGGGAGGGTGTTTTTACAGTTGGGTAAGAATGTGGAATGCCACGGGGAAAAAAAAAAGCATCTTTCAGCAGTATTCCTGACTGCTGGATGCCGTGTGGTCTCCTGTCTGGCATGAGGTGCAGTGTGAAGAAGGGTTATAACCAACCTGGCTTGTTTAACCGACTCGTTGAGTGAAATATTGCCTTGTTGGCCATGTAAAGAGCAGTGGAGAAGGGACAGGGTAAGGGGCATTGAGGGAGCCACCAGCGTGAAGAAGCATCAGCCCCAAGAGATTGGGGGAAAATAAAGAGAGGGTGAAGATGGGATGAGTTAGCTGTGAAAAGGTGCTTTGTGAAGGAGGAATACCAGGCTTGAGACCTGCCTTTGTTGATGTGTGGTTAAAGAAGTTGGGGTGAGTGAGGTATAAGCTGAACTTTCTTCAACCCCTTCCTTTGCTCCGGAGGACAGTGGCTTCAGGGAAACCTCTGATAGGAAGAGATGACGCTGATCTGCCTGTCACCTGAGCAGGTGTGACTTTTTAGGGGTGACTTTTCAGCATTTGGACGCATGATATGATGGCACCTTTTGGAAGAAGGCAACATCTAGCTGAGGCTGCCCATTCCCTGGGCACATCTTGGAAAAGCTGCCCTCACTGCTAATTTTCCTGCATTTGCTGCTGGGATCTGCTTGTAGAGGAAGGGATGGACCTGCCAGAAGTGTTTGCTTGTCTTTATTTCTCCCCACTGGTGCCATGGTGCTGAAAATGCTGTCCATACATCATGAGAAAACCTGCTGCTTCTCTGATGTGTGTGCTGAAGTAGGCTGTTCTCTGCTTTGAATATGATGCCAAAAGTCCCTAATTAGGGACTACTGTGTTTGCTTTGCTCAAGGCAGTATTTTGATGGTTGGGGTTGGGGCATTTTGTCACTAAAGCCTCCTCCTGCCACCGCTTAGCGCTTTCACAACTGGCTCTTTTTATCAGCACTGCTTTGGCATAACACTTTCCAAAATCGCTTTGAAATTTTACATTCTCTCTCTTTCTTTCTCTCTCTCTCTCAAACTTAGTGTCAATGATAAGGTAAAATCTGGTTCCTGCCTTAACTCTGTTCTTATTGATGCTTTACATGCCTGGGAAGTGGGAGTGCTGCAGCTGGATAAAGTAACATGATGGAACATGCATTGCTGCTGCACCTGAAGGCTATAGGAATAGGTGACTTTTCTTGTTTTCTTGAGTGTGGTTGTTCTCTTCAGTCCTTGCCTTGTGGAAAGGTTTGTTTGTCCAGGTTCCTTCTGCAGAGTAGGGCGATGTTTCACATATCTAAAACCTTATACTCCTGTATCTGTCAGTTGTAGCACCTGTATTTGGTGTCCAAATTACCATGAAACGTTGAACTCAATAGCTGCAGAAATATCTATTTAAGTAGAGCAGAAGCCATGGTTTGGAGATAAATATTTTGTAGTCTAGGCAGTCTAACATACCACATGCAGAACAGTTTTCCTCCGGATTCAGCTTGATATCTTTGGCTGGTAGCAGTCTGGGAATCCTGAAGGAGGGATTGGGAAATACATCATTCTATAGGATAATGTTTATGTACTTGTTCAGGGGACAAAAAGGCTTATCTTCATTCCATGGAAGTCTGCCTTACTTTAACACCTCAGGTTTTATATCTATCTTCTGCATTGAATCTTGTCATATGGAGAATATAGCTTAAAAACAAACCCAAATAAACCCCAACCTTCTTGCCACCCCTTTGCCCCAAACCTTTCAAGTGCCGAGGAGTAAAATATATTTGTAGTAATAGAGAAGTCTTCTAAGAGCCCCGCGTCCCGGAATGCTCTGAATTAACCTTTATCTCTGTTTTTCCGCAGCCGACTTTGGTTTCTGTGCTCAGATCACCCCAGAGCAGAGCAAACGCAGCACTATGGTCGGCACTCCGTACTGGATGGCTCCTGAGGTGGTCACGCGGAAAGCGTACGGTCCCAAAGTGGATATCTGGTCTCTGGGAATCATGGCTATTGAGATGGTGGAAGGAGAACCCCCATACCTCAATGAAAACCCTCTGCGGGTAAGAATGCCACGCGTAGCTAGAACTGTTTACCTGGTAAACACCCACAATTATTTTCAGTGGATTAATGTGTTTTCTCTTGCACAGCATCTATGTTTTAAAAAAGAAAAATATAAGCTTCAGCAATGCAGGAAGGTTCCCCCAGAAAGGGATGAGTTGTCTTGAATTTAGTGTCAGCCTTTCCCTGAATGCTTGATGAAGCCTTTTCAGAGGATGAGGGAGGCTACTAATTGTACCTGCTTTTACCTAAAAGATTACACTTTAAGAATCCTTCTGTCTTTATTTTTCTGCAATTAAGACTGCTAAATCCATTAGGTTATGTAAAACACTGCTTGGCTCTCTCTGCTGTGGTATATAGATGTCTTGTAAGTATCTGTTGCTGAAAGGTTTTGAACATCTGCAGTCGTTTTGCTATTAAGAAGAATGGGCCACAACTGCCTAAAATTGTGTGGTGGAAAAATAGGTTGTAGATCTCTACTTAATCCAGATGCTGCCTGTGACATCTCTTAAACATTCAGCTTGGTTATACAATGTTCCTTATTTTACAGGCTTTATATTTGATAGCAACTAATGGCACACCGGAACTGCAGAATCCTGAGAAGCTGTCGCCAATATTCCGGGATTTCTTAAACAGATGTTTGGAGATGGATGTAGAAAAAAGAGGATCAGCCAAAGAACTGTTGCAGGTAAGAGTCACTTCTCATCAATCCCAAAGACACAGAGGTCAGCAGTGAAGTAAAACCATGATAAATGTCAGTGTAGACTGTCTTCTTTCTACCACTACTAAATTATCCAACAGTAGATCAACAGGTTGCAATACACTCATTGAAATGAGCAGAATAGGAAAGAAGAAAGATATCTGAGAAGGGAACTTTTTTTGTAGTGAATTATTGGAGAAGGAAAAACCTGTTTCTGGAAAGGGAGGGATACCTGGAGGGCTGTAGCTGCTATGAGCCACTGCATTCCCTGGGCCTGTCCCCTCTCCAGGAGCTGTGCATTGGTGGTGTCTTGCAGTGCTTTTCATATCCTGGAATCAAAATCACTGTGTAGATAATGTGACTTATACTTTATTTTCCCCTTTAACTTGTTTTTTAGTAATCTATTCTGTTTCTCTCTTCCTGGCAGCATCCCTTCTTGAAACTGGCCAAACCCCTGTCTAGCTTGACGCCACTGATCCTAGCAGCCAAAGACGCAATGAAGAATAACCGCTAACATTATTGCCATGGCCTCCATCCTTTTGTGGTGTTTTTTTTTTTTTTTTTTTTTTTACAAATCTTTATAATATATGAAATTTTTACTCTTACGGTGGGAGGGAAGGGGTTTGGGGAAAAAGACGTCTGCAAAAGGGAAGAAAGTCTTATCCAGAAGATACCCAAGATAAATTGCGGTGACTCTAGTGAACCCTTTCTGCGATCCAGAAGGAATTGAGGACTGAATTACTGGCCTTTTCTCTTTTTATCTTTTAGTTTTTTTTTGCAGACAGCCAAGAAAAGCCACTCACTATACCCAGTGTTTTAAGGGTTTTTGATGACTTTGCTGTAACAGCTCCCATTCATCATACCCTTCTGGGTACTTTCAATACTTGAATGACAGATTCAAGCTTTCAAGAGAGCAGCACTAATTTTGCCTGCTCATCTCTTTCGTTCTCCTCTTCTTCCCCTGTTAACCTTTAAATCGCTCCAGTAAGCCCTTGTATGACTAGACTAACAGCAAGACAGACAAATGTGAAGGTACATCTTGCCTCTCCTTCCCTTTTACAGATTAGCTGTTCGCTGTGCTGTAGAATTAACAGCTTGGCTACTCCAGAAATCATCATGTGTTAAGATATTTCTTTGTAGAATGGGGAGAGGGGGAAGAGAAGTATTCACCATTTCTTATGTGCCTCTGTGGATCTTCTCATCAGAGGTGGGACTTCTTGTAGAAACTTCGTGATCAGTCAAGACGTTGGATGTCAGGTTATGGATACATGGAGAGAGGCCAGAGACTTCACTTATGATCAAACCATCAATTCAAGTTAGGGCAAGAAAAACATTTCAGCTCTCTTCCTGTCTGCTCATTTTTTAATCCTGTTAGACTTGCCGGCCAGAAGCTTATGGGATATTTTGCTTTGGGTGGTGGGTGGTTCAAAGACACGTATCTGTACTCTGACTTGGGCTTTGAGAGTTATACTGGTGCCTTTGACTATTTTTATTTTACATTTCCCTTCTTTGTATCAAATACATTTTTGTATATGTTGTAATTCCCCTTCCCCAGCAGATAATGCATCAACCTATGGAGTTGTCAGAATTTTAAGTATTAGAGCTATTTTTTTCCATTTTTGTATGTGCTCCATTTGTACTAATGAAATCAAAAGAACAAATAACAAGATCGGAGGACACTGAAGATGCAGGATTTTTAAAAACAGAAGATTACAAACACCTGGAGATGTCAGTACTGTTCTGTGATGACACGTTGGGAGCAGAGAACAGTGCTGCCAGATGTTCCTGAGGCTCATTTGACTAATCCAAGGCTGAAGAGACTTGTTACACTGGTCCTTTCTCACTGACGACGCTTTACCAGCTAGAATGGCTGAAGTCAAATGTTCAGTGCAAGAAAAACTGCAAGAAAAACAGTGAGTGAACAGCTTAAGTGGTTGAATGCTTGGGGTATTAAGAAGCAACTGTAGAAGAATCCATGGCCCCTGGCTACTTCTAGTGCTACAGGCTATGCACTTCAACCTCCAGAACAGCCTCGCCAAGAGCCAACTGCAGTTGTGATGTGCCAAATGATTTGGTGAAAGAGCAGCCAGTAATTTCACGGGAATCTGCGGTTTGTTGCATTCCCAGTTGGACAAATCCATGCATGGGTAGGGTAATGGTTGGATATGGACGAAGGACCCCGAACTAAAGCTTTCATGCACTTTTGCAGCCGTTGCTGGCAGAAGATAAAGTCGTCACTTTAGGTGATTGCGGTGTTCACATGGAGACAGAACTAATGATTTTGGGGGGATTGGTAGCCAAGATTTGACTAAACTTGACTTCCAGGATTCGAGTGGCTGGGCCAGACCAGCAGAGCCTGTTGTGTTTGTGAGGAAGGAGGAGCAAGGCAAGGCTCTCGGTTTATTGCTGCTGCTTTGTACCAACACGATGCCTTATTTTGTAAGGAACCACAGTACCATGGTTCGGTGTGTGTTCTGGTAACCTCTTCCGTGGTAAGTACCCGAGGAAGTTGCACCATGAAAGGAATAAATACCCTTGTAGCTGTAAGCACACCAGCATTCCTGGTTTTTCAGTGCAAGAAAGGATCCGTTTCCAGGGAATGAGCTCCCCAAATGCCTTAAGCACAACATCAACGCTGTGGCTTCCCGGTGGAAAGAGTAACAAGGAGTCTTGGTTAAGAGGTTAAGATTTAAAGCAAGACCAAACCTTTCTGATTGATCCTTCCCTCTATGTCCATTGCTGGCAATGGACTTTTGGAAACTCCTTTTGCCAGAGTTAAACTGGGAGCTTTTCCCTTTTTCCACCCCTTTTCCCCCCTTTTGATGGCATGGTCTAAGCAGCGAGATAAGTATAGCTTGTGCTGAATTTATAATTTTTTAAATAGAAAAAGAAAAACATGAAATCTTAAGTAATTTTAACTTATTAGTTCACTTTTATTGATAAATGAGAATGTTTTTAATCTTGTATTACAACATTTGTCTGCTAGGAGATGATTAGGAGCCTACTTAGGAGGTGATTTCTGAACTTGAAGTCATTTTATCAAACCAAAAAAAAAAAAATTTGCCTATTTGAGGAGCTACCAAAACATATCTCGGTGCTTGCTGTATGATTGGGAATAGGATTTAGCAGCACACGTGGAAAGGATATGGCTCTCCCCTTCCCTCCCCAGCAGCCTTAGGGCCAGACTGGTGGATTTCTTAATACCTGCTGCGAAATTAGGGTCAGAGATGGAGCGAGGTAGTAACTGAGTTGGAAGAGGAAAGTAGGAAGATGCTGTGCTGTGATTTCTGCACGCTGGTGGGTTGCACATCGCCTTTGCCGCGACAGGATCTGCAGGCATGCACAAAAGCCAAAAATGCAGTATTTTTCTTGCCCCCGCTCAAAGGGGAGCATTTGTAAAACCTTCTGTTTCTCCTTCAGCTCGGTCGAATGGAGAAGTGTCAGAGCTGGGGCAGCTGCTGCAAAGGAGGATTTTGCTTCTGGAACCCCAAATGTCCTGCTCTCCCGCTTGGGTTCCAGCGTAAGATCAACCTGTAATCAAATATCCATGCCAGGAATATAGCCGAGGTGTTACGTGCAGTGGCACTATGAGCTGTATACAGGGTGCTGGGCAACTTGGGGCTCACGTTGGTGATTCCTAAATTCTTACCTTGCTGTAGAATAACGTGGGCTTCCCATGGGGAGTCAGCACAGCATTGAGCACGAGTGTTTCCATCTGCCAAGCTGGGAGCAGGATGCAGGGAGTTGTGCTTAGACCGGGTCTGAGAAGGGGGTGGCTTTGCAGGGGGCACAGTAGGCAGATTGGGAAGGGAGCGAGATGTCCGAGGTCTCCACAGCTGGAAATGAATAAAAGTCTTTGGTTTGTTTTCCCTTTGTTCCTCTACGTTAGCAATGGAAATGGAAGCAGGTGCAAACTTTTTTTTTAATCTGTCTTCAGATTTTAATGTTGCCTTCTTGTGTAATTTAATCCCATTATGTTATTTAATTATTACTGCAATATTAACTACTGTATTTGTTGACTTTGTTTAATAACTGTTCTTTCAGGGCTAAAAATAAACTTTAAAAAAAAAAAGTGTTTTGTTTCGCCCCTCCCCCTCCATCCTCTGTCTGGGTTGGTACCTTCTTTGGAAAGAGGAAACATTTCACTATTTTAATGAGATTGGCAGAATGTATTTGTTTGTCATTAGGTTTCTTACCAAGATATGATGGAAATAATTTTATACCATGCTGGTCTATCCTGTTTCTTCTTAATTTTTTTTACTCTTAAGTGTCTATACCAAGCTCATGGGGTACCTGCAAGCTTTTCTTGTCGCTGCTCATTGCTAGCAGTCACTCCTGTCTCCTGCAAAATGCTCCCAACCACTGAGTGAGGAGAGCCAGACTGGAAACATCCCGTTTCCCCATCGTGTACCAGATCTATCTTGCTCTCTTTACTTGCAAAGCAGCAGCGTCTCAAAGAGGAGGCTGGTTGGTCTGGTCCTCTACCTTCCAAACACCATAAATAGTGGTTTGTTGGTGACCCGCTGGGCCAGGGCGAATGCGTTGTCCTGTCACCTGTTTGGAAGACGTGGCCACTGCTTGTGCGCCCTCCCCTCTGATGAGTGTTTGATGGCCAGAGCTGATCTGAGAGAGGAGTTTGGATGCAGACAACCAACCTGGGCTTTGGGATGTCAGTAGTGCGTCTCTTGGTAGGCTTTGGGGACTAGCTAAAGAAGACATGAAAAAGAATTTACTTTGAGATGAGGATTGCTTCAGCTGAAGTGCAGGCGTAGTCCTGCCTTGGCTGTGGATGTCATGGTCATCCGATTGGGTTTTCCCATGTGGCAATACTGGGAAATCATCTCTTCCTTAAATGCTATACAAGATTTGCTCCTACCACTGGCAAAGAAAATGAAGAAGCAGCTTTTTTCAAAAGTGTTTTCAATAAGATACTAAAATGTTGTTTTGCACAAAGCACCAGCCCTTTGGGTCCATTACCTCATTAATATATCTTTGTGTTCGCGTATCATGACCCTTTGTGCATTTAAACTGCTGGTCTCTATCACCACCTTGAAGTGATGTTTGCATTTAATTTATTGGGGGGGGGGGGAGAAATTGCTCTGTGGAACTCACTGTTTCACTTGGATGTCAGTGTCGATGCTGCTTTAAAGTGAGTGGGATTTTGCCTGAATGCAGTTTGCACAGCTGAGACATTTTGACTTCTTGCTTGATAAGGACAGATATAATACAGTGATTTGGGGTTTTTTTTATGCACATATCTGGTCTAAATGAACAAGAACATCCTCTCATCTTTTCGGTTGCTTTATTCAAGATTGATAAAAATGGTAAATCAAGTTAAAGCAGAGCAGTACGGCTCTAAAGTCAGAGGCAATGAGGATGATTTAAGTTACCCCAGCAGTAACAGGTGAACAGTGGGGGGAAAAAAGTGTTCATTTTTAATTGGCATTTATGTAGAGGTGCATGAAGACAAGTGTTGGGTTTCAGGTGTGATTATGTGGCTCATATAATCAAAGGGGTGGTTGAGATGTGACTGCTTGCAGTGATTTGTGCAACTACTTCTTCCCACCACCCCATTCTCATCACTTCCATTTTGCAGCATAGTGGATCACTTGAATCCCTGTGCGGATTCTTGGTGATCACAGTCATCCTGGCCAGGCCTCACAATGTCCCACAGCCCTCACTCATGTGGCAAAGGTAGGTAAAGCTCCACCAAGCTCAGCTGTGGTCTCGATGATGTCTCCAGATGCGCGGATGAAGCAGATCTTCTCAAGAACTTCCCCCTACTTTGAGCTCCAACCAAAGACAGCATTTTCTATGCAATAATAACAAGTAGAAACAATGAATTGCTGACTCATAACTATACTATAGCTTTGCTACCAGGAAAGAAAGCTGTAATTTGTTGAGAGCAAGGAGAGTCATGGTGATGGAGCTGGAGCACAGCAGTGATGGTGTTGCTTCTATCGGTTCCTCTATCAGCCGAGGTTTGAAGGGAGAGCATCTTCCAGTGTGTTTCACCATTTTAGGAATCCATTTACCTCTTATATAGAATCCTGGAATCAGGATTTGGGTCTTTACCCAAAGCCAATGAGTGACCTTTTGGGATGTCTTGCTGCTTGTAGCTATTTGGCAAGGCATTTGTGCACACGGTTTCTGATATCACACAGCCTGCGCACAGGTGGAGCTGTTGTTGGATTTTGGAAAAGAATTGTCTTACCTAGGGGAAATCACCTTAAATAGCCTAAGTGTAAACCAAATTCAGCTGAAATTTTTACGTTTTGGGGTTTGAAAATAGCATGATAGGGGGAGCTAGTGTGTTACGCTTTGGATAGTGATGCTCTTCAATATGATGTCCTGGCCATATTTTTATTATTTATTTATTTTACGAAATACCTTGGAAGAAAACAACTTCTTTTCCTCCCAAATGCTGCTTTTTATCCAGTGACACCCTGGGAAAATGGACAGTGAAGACTTCCCACAGGCTGTGAGCTTCTGTAGCACCCAGTGCTCGGATCTGCTGCTGTTCTTCAAATCCCCAGCAAAAAGCAGCACAAGTTTAACGGGAGCAAACCAGCTGCTTGTGGGTCTGGGTCCCTTCTTATTAGAGCTGGCAGCCTTTTAAAAATGCTTGAAAAGGAATGGGGGCAATAGGTTCCCATGGGAAGGAACAGATCTTGGGTTCTGACTTTTCAGATTTTGCATCACGACATGGTTTTCTCTGCCATGGCTGTAGCTTTTGGGAGCAGGGGAAGAGCATTTTCCTGCTTTTTAGACACTAACATGTGGCAGTCAGGCTTTGCGTGGCTTTTTCTTGTAGTGATAGTTAGAAATACTTCGTTTTTCTGTGAAAGCTCATTTTTGTAGATCTCTACAAGCCTTCCTCAGTGGCTGTGCTTACACTGGTGCTAACACCACTTTGGGCTGGGGCAGGAGGGACAGACAAACTCTTTGCTCTTTGTTGTTTATATTTCTGGTGGACTTTTGGTCGCTTATCAAATCCCTCACACGTTCAAAGACTGAAGACATATACGTTAAAGTTGGGTTGGGTTGCAAAAGTTGGATAATAATGACACTACGACTTTTCTTATGCACTCTTTTTACAAAGAAATATTCCCTGCATTTATGGTAGGGAGAACCATGGTGTAACTGCCTGTTGGTCTGGGAGAAGGTCTCGGATGCTAATGCCAGTACGCGTGTTAGTGTCCTCCGCAGGAAGTGTTGAAACATTTAATTACTATTATTGACTCTTGTCTGTGGCTTATCCTGGTTATGGGCTATTTTTGAGGGTGCCCAAAATGCTGGGGAGAAAAAAAATGTAATACATCTCTTGCTCACTTAAAAAGGAACAGGGAAGCTGTGTCATTGGGTTTAACTTCCATTTTTATAAAAATACCCAGACAGCAGAAGATGACAGGGAGACAAATACAGTCGCTGTGGATTTATCACCGTCAGGGATGGGGCCCAGAAAGTCCGGTCAGGAATGCATCACTGTTGTGTGTTAACAGTGTGGATTGCAGCACCCAAGGATTTGTGAAGTCAGTGTCACCCATGTGGAGAAATCTACATGTGGGAAAGAGACTAGAGGGTTGGACATGATCGTGACTAAGCAGCAACGTGGTTCAAGAACCGTTGGGATAGGGTTAGAAGTCACAGGCTGAAGTTTAAGGGAATTAGGGTTCAGGTTACACATGAAGGACCATTCTTAGTGTAAAGTGATGTTCTTTAAAAACAGATTAGGCAAACATACCCCCCCGCCCAAGGAATAATATATGTAGAACTGGCTCTTCCTTGGGGCAGAGCACTGCTCTCAAGGTCCCACCTTCCTATACTTGGGAGCTGCTGCCCTATTTGTGGGTTCCTACCACCCCACTGACCCATTTTAGGAGGAGGAGGGATGAAATTCATGAGCCTGATTTTTACCTGATTTATAAGCGATTTTGCGCTCTCTGCAGCACTTAGAGTCTTCTCTTGGATGCGAGGGGAGAGCTGGCAAGGGAGACATGAACTTCTCGCCTCCTCCGAGCAAGGCTTGCTCAGCCCTCCTTGGCTTTCCAAGGAAAGTCCCTTTGCCTCCCAGCCTTGGAGCGGAGGAGTGTGTTCTGGTTTATGGTCTGCAGTGAGAACTAATTTATTTATTTATTTTGTTTCCCTTTTAAAACCTGACCAGCTCCAGAGAACAGCCACAAGCTCTTGATAAAAACGTTGACAGGGAAATGAGAGGGGTCAGTGCCTACCAGGTGGAGGTGACGTGAAGCATTCATGGTTGCACAAAATCGGAAGCTGCCTGATGATGCAGCTGCAGATACGTCTGACTTGGGGAGCAGCAAACATTGCTCCGCGAAGGAGAGGTTGCTGCGACCTGAGGGATGTCTTCTCTCTGGCAGGGTAGGAGGTTCTGGTGGATAGAGAGGAGCAGGCACTGATATTTCTTGCAGGTATTTCATATTCTCGCAGGTGATACAGCAGGGCAGCACATGGGGCTTTTCTCAAGGACTCCCTTGGCAGCCGACAGGGTGCCTGTGAGGCTGTGCCACGTTTGCTCAAATACAACTTTATAAAGAGGAGGTGCAGAAGCCCTCCCAGCTTTCGCTGTGCCTGCTGAAAGCAGCCCAGGCTCTTCCTCGTGTGCCCTGCGCAATGGCAGGCTTGAATGTTTCTATTGCCTTTCTTTTCCTCACCGTAGGCCTCTGCGAGGCGGGCAGGCAGCTGGCCAAAAGACTTCTCTCCCTTGGAGCGTACTGTTCTCTGGCCAGAGAACTGGCTGGCTCATTGCAGTTGTGCGCGGGCTCCCTCGAACTGAGGATGCTGATGGAGCTCGGCCTGTGGGGGGGTGGCTTTGGCCCGGACGTGACGCTCACTCTGCTCTTCCTTCTCTTCGTGGCTCACGGTGCCTCGTTCGATGGAGCATCTGCCAACCTGACCGTCTCTCTGCAGGAATTCCTGGTCCGGGACTCCAGCTTAGCAGCGACTGCTGCCAAGCTTCTCGCGCAGTTCCTGGGCATGGGGCTGGGACGGGTTTTCACTAAGTACTACTGGTCCTGGGAGCTGACGGATTTCCACCTCATCCAGAACCTCATGTCTCTGGAGTGCAGTTCCTCCCTCCACACGTCCTTGTCTCGCGGCGTCTTGGTGGAAGGTGGCTGCTCTTTTGTCTTCCATCTAGTTATTCTCAAGTTCCACCACAGTCGCCCAATGTACCGTGTTCCTGTCCTGGCGGCAACTGTCACCTTGCTGGCTTATATAGGTGAGTAACTCTTCTCTTCTTTGCCTTCTGCAATGTCACGTAGACAGAAAATGTCAAGGAAAATCACCTTATTTGAGGGGAAGGAATAGTGCCAGTGTAGGATTCCCTGAAGATCTTCTGGACCTTGATGACTCTGGTTTGGTACATCTGCCACACTTGGCTTGGTCAAGCTGCTAGGGGGGGATATGGACAGGAATGTGGGAATGGTGGGCAACTCTTTGGAAATCACATCCTGGAAATACGGACCAAAAGCAACCTTAACATGAGACGTTAGAGAAGGAGAGGTGGGGACCTGTTTCCAGAGCAGTGTGGAAACAAGGCTGCTCTGACTCTGGCCAGTGCCAGTCTTGAGAATAACACATGTGCAAACGAGACCAATTGCTCTGCTTCTTTCCCACACAGCTGGACCGTTCACAGGGGCCTTCTTCAACCCTGTCCTTGCCACGGCTGTCACCTTCCCCTGCGTGGGGAGCAGCCTGCAGGAGTACGTCCAGGTTTACTGGCTGGGGCCCCTTGCAGGTAAGATTTGCCCGCGAAGTGCTGCTCTCTCCATAGCGCTAAGGACAGTTTGGGTGGGAGGTTTGGGGAGGATTGGGCATCTCGCCTTGTCTTCTGGTGGCCTGCAAGGAGGAAATGCTGTTGATGAAATCTTCTCAGTGTTGCCCGTGGCAAATGCTCTTCTTCATTCCCCTTTCCTGTCACTTGAGTTGTTCTTTTACTACGTTTTAGCCTAATCCTACATGGTGTAGAGACAAAATCTCCCTCAAGCCAAAGTCTGCCCAGCCTGGGGAGATTCACCCCAAGACATTTTAGGAAATGATAGGTTGAGCTCTGTTTTTTGAGGTCATCTGCCACTTCAGTTCGCCCACAGTAAACTAGATTCTTGCTGCCTGGAGTGCAGAAAGCAGGAGAGGAGAGTGACAGTCAAAGAACTGGTGTGTTTTAACCCTCTCGGGTCAAAGCAAGTCTTGCTTTTACTTTAGGACCCGATGGCTGAACTCTCTTTAAAGCAACATAGCAAAGCCCTCCTAGATGCTGCTGGTGGGGGGGTTAGCTGTGCTGAGATGAATTTTGGTCACGCGCAGCTTTGCGGCAGGGATCTCCAAGTAACCCTTAGCCGCGGGGAGGACAGGCGGACGGGCGCGTTGATACATTCAAGCTAAAGGGCATGGCCTCCCCTCATTGCAGGGATGCTCGCTGCCATCCTGCTGTACCAAGGGAACATCCCAAGGCTCTTCCAGAGAAACCTGCTGTACAGCCAGAAGAGCAAATACAGGATACCCAAGGCGAGAGCGGCCCATGGATCCGGAGACAACAAGGAGCAGGGGCAGAAGAAGAAAGGGGAGAAGAGCAACGTGGAGACAAGTGCCTGAGCTGCAACCCCTGCGATGGGACTGGTTTTCCCATGGATTTTGCAGGCTCAGCCATGCACAGGGTGTGTGCTCATTGCTGCAGGTTTCTGGGCCAGGCTGACTGCACTGCAGGAGCTGCGATAGGATGTGCAGGGGCTGCGCATCTCGCCCAAGCACCAGGCCTGGCTGCGGGGTCGCCGGAGGCAGGGCTGCGGGGGGAGGTTTTTAAGGCTTCCTATGGGGTTTGGACAAAGTAACCTTAATAGGATGTCTGAATTCCTTTAGGCTTCATTAAAAAATGCCCAGAGAGTTTCCGAACCTGGAAAGTTTGAAACCCGCCGTGTTGGCTCAATGGGGAAAATGAAGGTATTTGCATAACTTGCTTTGTTGCGTCTGGTATTTGGGAAGTATATGGAAACTGAGAGCCATTACGTGGGTTTACTTGAGCAACTCCCAGCTTATTGCGTTGTCCCACTGTGTCCCTCGCCGTTGTAAAACCAGGGCAAACCCCAACAACCGTCCTGGATGCAGTCAGGGTTTCGGGGCCTCCTTCCTGAAGCAGTTGCTCAACCTGTTTCATGTGCTCTTGGCGAGCCACAAGGCATGCAGAAATGGTGCATTAAATGTTCTGATTTAGTTGTTTATTTTTTAAATAACCCCAGAGAGGTGTGTGAGCACCTGCAGACTGTGAGGGGGACCTAGCCCTGGGCAACTCTAAGGGTCTAAATGAAATATTTCTAGTGGTAAAAACAATGGTTAGGGGAAGTAGAGATTGAAAACGGTTAACTGAGCGGTGTCATTCCTTGCATACCTCAGCTACAGACCAAAAAAATACACACACACACACACACACACACACATATATGGTCCAGGTGATTCTTTCTTTTCCAAGAAGGTCAGTGGTCCTTTCCAGCCTGCTTACTTGCTCATTTCCATTGCTCAGCCTGCTTGCACAATGCTGGATGAGGAAAAACTGGCCACAGGATAACAAGCCTCCAGCTATATTCCTCCTGGTTGCACACACCTTCCCATTTTTGTTGGAGGGGAAAGTGCTGGGAAGAGGAGAGACCTTCTGCAGGGTCTCTGGAAGCCTCTGGGGCTTCCAGAGGATGCGATGGCAAAATTAGGATGAACCTACTGTGTCAGAGCTGGGCTGGACGTGACCACTCTGATGAGGCTGAGCCCATCTCCAGTGCTGCAACCTCATGAGATTCTTGGAGATTTTGAGAGGGTAGAGAAAAAATAGGGACACCTCCACTGAGTGGGGAATATGACTCACTGCTTTCCTCCCTGAATGGATGAAAAGCAACAAAATACCAGTTCTACATGAAAAAAAATGGGAGAATCCTGTGTAGAAGGATCTATATGTCCTACTTTAGTGCTGTAGTGCGTTTGGCTGTCCTGAACTGTGGCATTTCCCTCCATGGCATGTGCAGGAAACCCCAGCTCCTGTCTACTCTTCCCTGCATCATCTCTTGCTCCTGCTCTTCCCCCTGGGCGGACTCTCCATTTGCCAGCCAAGACCTGGGGGCTTTGGCCAGGCTCCTTCTACAGTCCTTCGAGGAGCAATTTGTCCCGGGAGGACATGACACCATGGTCATAAAAGTGTCCCCTACCTTGTTGCCTCTGTAGGAGCCGAGTTGGTTGAGTCTGAGCATCCTTCTGTGTTGATGGGGACCTGCTCCTGCCTTCCAAGACTCTTCCCTTGTAACAGCAGGGAGACCCAGCCCTATTTATTTTGGTTACAAATAGTGAGTAAGGAAATGGCATCTGATTACGTTGTGTGAGATTTTGAATGAATTAAGAGCCTGTGAGCATGGTAGATCCAGGTTTGGTACCTGGACAAGTAGTCCCCTTTGCCCCAGGTGTCAGCCCTAGTCTTCTGTGTTTCTCCCTGGGTTGAGGAATTGGACCTCAGTTCTCCCTGAGTTGAGGAATTGGAAATGGTGAGTCCCAACAGGGAAGGAACCAATACAATGACACTTTATACATTGCCTTAGAAGTGAAATTTTATGGAAAAAGCAATGCCCAGAAAATAATGCAGCAACTCAAACCAGCAGTACCCTAGACCAGCCTCTATATTGTGTCCATGTTGTCTATATTGTGGAAACTTTGCACTATTCAGCCTTTTCTGGGAAAGAGCAGCTGGGAACACTAATAGCAACAAGTATTATGTAACCCTGAGCTTTCTTTTGCAAACAGTTTGTACGGAAGCTGAAAACTTTTAGGCTCTGTACAGCTGGCCAAATGGAAGCTTGAAGGCTTCAGTTCCTCGGTCATTTTTTCCCCAAACCTCTTAAATTTGGAAATCAGGCTGAAAATCTTGAGATGGAACCTCCTTGTTAGGAAAAGGAGGCAGGAAAAAGCTCTCCCTCTCCAAAACAGTGTTTCCACATGGCCAAAATGTCTGTCTTTTGGGTTGCTGATGTAACGAAGGAGGAATTCAATAGGAGTCACAGTAGATGTTGTTATTTTTAATTAACAGGAGGTTGCTCCTGCTCCTGTAGCATTAAGGCTTAGCAGAGGGGATCTGCAGCTGGCAGCATTCCCAAATTGCAAACCAGGCTATGCTTGGTGGCATCTGCCTCATTTACAGCCGGTATCCGTGCGTTGTCCCTTGATGCCAGGTCACTGAGGCAGCGCAAGAGCCCTGGGCAAAAGGTGGGGTGGAAAAATAGTGGAAACCCAACCCTGCACTAGTGTTTGGTTTGGAATCTGCTCTGCAGGTGGATGCAGATGTGTGTGTTTGGGAGCAGGACTGTACCTCGCCACACTCCTCTACCTTGTGTGGAGGAAGGGGCCTCTGGTGCTGCCTGTGGAGGGTGTCCCCGCTGAGGACTGGCCTTGGCACGGTTGTCCCCAAGACTCCTCCCCGCAGCCACCAACCCTGAGGTGGGGAACACCCCTCTGGGGCAGGGGATATGCTGGCAAGGGGCAGTGCTGGTTACACTTCACCTCCCCGGCCTGCGGGGCAAGAACCAGACTCCCCGTGGTGCTTTCACGAGCCTTGTGTTTAATTCCTCTCAGACGTCGTACGCGCAACAGACAGACACAGCTGTCGGAGAGGAGCGCCCGCCCCGCCATGGAGAGCCGAGGTTGTGTGTGCCGCCATGGCCGAGCACGGCCTGCCCCTTTCCTGCCTCCCCCCGAGCTGTATCCAGCTCCACCACAGCCTGAAGCCTCCTGGTAGCTGCCCCGTCTGCTCCTGTCCCCTGTGCTGGCTCCTCCGATGCTCTGAGGCAGGAATCCTGCCCTGTTGTCCAGCGCCTGCCCTGGGAGTGTCTTGTCATGGTAAGACCCTGGGACCTGCTGCTGCGCTCAAGGCTCCACACTTGAGGAGTCCTGCAGGGACAGAGGTTTCCAGGGGCTCCGTCAAATCTCAGGGGCACCAAGCTGCCAGCTTGTGGGCTCCCTGGGGGAAGAAACACCTTACTTAATGCCAGGGCACCTGCACTGAGCTTGGGCTTCCTCCCCACGGCTGGACAGTCGCACCAAGCAAGGCCTTGCTGTACCCGGCCAAGGGAGGCAAAGGAGGAAGACCGGAGAGGACGAGTTCGCTCAGTTTCGGGTCCCCTCCAGCCTACACCTTAGGTCCCCGCAAGGCGCTGCCCCGCGGTGAGGGAGCTGCCCGGCGGGTCTGGTGTTTCGCGCCAAACTGCTGCTTGTACAACGCGCTGCTGTACTGCAGCTCCGGCGTCACCAGCCGCCGGCACATGTGCTCCATCTTCTTGTCCAAGCCCTGCTTGATGTTATAGCCTAGGATCTTGGCATTGCCATACTGCAGTGGCATTAGGGAAGAGTCCTTGATTTCCTTAGGGGCGACGCTTCCTCTTCCTTGCAGGCAGATGTTGGCCAGCTCTGCTTGCCGCTGCTGGAGCGCCCTCACCTCCTGCCGCATGCGCTCCTGGCCGATGTCGCGGTCGATCCTCTCCCAGAAGGTCTTGTTGAAATGGGTGTAGATTTCCCAGTCCAACCTGTTCCAATTCTTTATCTTCTCCACCAGGCTGTCCGAGAGGGAGGACCTGGTGCTGCTGTCCCTGATGTTGAGTGGGAAGGACACGACACTGTCCAGGTCCCAGCACAACGTCTCCTTCAGCAGCACCATGGACTCGTCGAAGTACTCGGAGATAAGGAGCAGGTCGAAGGACGCCTCGATGGCTTTAAGCATGAGGTGCACCCGCTTCGGCGTGACGTCTCCATCAGGATTGAAGCCAAAGTCGAAGGTCATGAGGTTCTTGGCGTAGTGGCTGTCACCAAGCTTTGGATTGTAGAAGCGGTAGGGCTGGCGGAGGAACTCCTCCAGGCTGCGGGCGCGGGAGAAGGACGACGTGGCCTTGTAGTACGCGAAGGCAGACTCCATGAGCTGCACTGGGTTTCTCAGGATGGAGAAATAGACAGTTGTGCTTGGTACCACTTTCTGCACCTGTGCACGGATGAAAGGAAGTGTAAAGGCAGGAAGGAAGGGAGAATGAGCCTGTCTGCTTGTGCCCAAGGGGACACTCTGGGGTTTGAGATGATGGGTGCTGCAGAGGATGGGAGAGGGTTTCAGGGAATGACTCATCCAATAAGTTTTCCAAGGACTCATCCAAGGACTGTTTATGGGGCTGTTTTAATGGGCCTGTTAAAAAGTGCTGTTCAGAAGGATGAATGTTGGGCTAGGTTGCAATGCCTTAATGTTGTTCCCCTCTTGTAGCTAGTCCTGTCTAGGGAACAAGACTTCCTCTAAGAACCACTGGACAAGAATGAGAGGAGAGTTGCTGACAGCTATAGACCCCTTCCTTGGGCCTATCCCAAGACAGTGCCTCAGCTTCCAGCACAACTATCTATCAAATCCATTTACAGAAACTCTTAGGAGCTGGAACTAACACACAGGGTACCAGTGGGCAACCCCCTCTCCTTTGCTTTACCCTGGAAGAGTCCGCCTTTCTTAAGGGTGTCCCACCTTGTTCCACGCCAGCCCCTTTCGCTCTACACTTTCCTCCCACTCCCAAGACGTTGGGGCTCTGCCCCTTACCTCTGGGTGGAGGAAGCGCATGTGGTGGCAGAGGATGTTGAACTGCGGAGCACTCCCGGGGGAGAACCCCTGCACGAATTTGGCCATGAAGTGGCGTGGGTAGGAGAGCTGGCTGCCACCATTGAGAGGGAAGGCGAAGGTGAGGTTGTGCATCTCCCCAAAGCGGAAGAGGATGTTCATGACTGTGCTGCTGGCACTCTTATGGACCTTCAGAAAAACAACGTTGGTCTTGGGTTTGCATGTTGGTTCTTGATAAGAGGTCACTTCAACTTTGTGGCTTTCTTCAAGTGAGGGCTTTTCAACCGTAGGTGCTTCTGTCCAGCTTGGGAGCAATCCCCTTTGCACACCTGTCCCATTATACTCTTCTGCGTGTAGGGTTTGAGCTGGATATGTCATATCCTGTTTAGGTGAGCTGAGCCATCGAGGAGGGAGAGAACCTGTGGCTTGAAATGTTGCCTGCATCGTCCTGGGTGATGCTGTTACAGTCTCTTCTGCAGTGATGCTGTTTGTGAAGGTTGGTGTCTTTCCAATGCTGTCGGCATCCTCTCTCGTAACTGTGGAGATGCTCCCAAGAATACTTGGAGAAGGACCCTCTTCGACTGCTTTTCTAGGGCCAAGAAGTGGGAATTTCAATATCTTGGATGAAAGACGGCTTTTCATCTTCTTCTTCCTTTCTAGAGACTGCTTTGTCCAGAACCCTGTTTCACTGTCTGGGCTGCTTTCCAGCAGTGTTGTCTGGCTCAAGTTTGGCCGCAGCTGAAAGATGTATCGGATGCTCTTTGTTGAGGTGGGGTCTGGCATGGTTTTCTTCTGCCTGTGTGGAGGAACGGCCTTCCCTAGTGGCTCAGGAATCTGTAGGCTATGGCTGGACCTCTTCTGGTTCCTGCCTGTGCTCTGCTGTAGGGCATTTTCCAGCTCACACCGGCAGTTTCTGTAAAAGGGAAGCCAAGAGCTGTCAACACCATGCAGACTGTCAGCCCTACCCTATCCAGCACCCGCTTAGTCTCCCAGTCTGGCATGAGCTGGAAGGATCATCACGATGAAGCACAGGAGGAGCTGAACAGCCTCGGACACACAAGGGCTGGACCATGATGGACCTTCTGCTGCTGCACTCCAGGGTGTAGAAATAGTGATGTTAAGAAATATGTTTTAGCTCTTGATCTTAATATTAGCTAACTGCTTGTGAGGAAAGAGTGACCTTTATGGTACCCATCACATGAGCTGGCAGTGAGGACTTGTTTTGGGAGCAGTGAGCGCACTGCTCTGGCAGAGCACTGGAGGAGCACTAGAGCTGGGGATAATGATCTACTGCTTCGGGGATGCTGCTTGGAAATTGCCTCAGCCCATCACCATTCTTCCCAAGCACGTGGGAGTTCAGCCCATGGAGCCATTGGAGCAGTTCACCACAGCACCCAGGGCCTTTGAAGGCTACAAATATACAAGGGAAGGAAGGAGCATATAAAGAATTTAGCCTCGCTGCAGCCCAACAACCCCCTGCTGCAGAGATCCTAAAGGAGCTCTTCCATTTCTCTTGTGCTGAGAGTCACAGCAGTGGGTGCACAATTGACCACTTTGCACTCTTGCCTTCGGGCAGCTGGAGGAAGAGAAGGCCAAGCTGGGACCATGCGATGACTCCTTAGCTGCCATGGAGCACTCCAGGCTGTAGGAAAAGCAAAAGGACAAAGCAAAAGGAAAGGGAGGAGAGAGACTGCAACAAGGCCTGGGGAAACCGGAGGAAAGTTTTCAGATGGCCTTGAACTGGGAGTCAATATACTCCAGGGCAGGACTGCCATCCTGAGAGACCTCGACAAACTCGAGGAACGGACCAACAGCAGCCTAATGAAATTCAACAAGGACAAATGCCTGGTCCTGCCCTTAGGAAGGAAGAGCCCTTGGGGCTGGGTTGGAGGTTGCCTGGTCTGCTGGAAATGGCCTGGGAGTCTTTGCAGACAGAAGCTGAACACGAGACAGCAACATACCCTGACAGCAGAGAAGATGAACAGCATCATGGGCTGTATGAACAGGGACATGTTCAGGGGATCCAGGGAACTGATCATCCCCCTCTAGCCAACACTTGCTAGAGCACATCTAGATAATATATATGGATTTGAGCCCTCAAATCCAAGGAAGGCGTGGATAAAAGGAAGCGGGTTCAGCAAAGGGCCACCAAGATGGCTAGTGGCTGGAGCACTTGTCCTGTGACGAGAGGCTGAGGGACTAGAGCTCGTTCAGCCTCAAGAAGGGACAGCTTCAACAACTGCTCGCCAGTACCTAGAGGAGAGCATCAGAAAGGGCAGGTGGGCCAAGGAGGCTGTGCAGTCCTCTATCCTGAGGTTCTCAAGACTTGTTGGGAGAAAGCCAGGAGCAGCTGGGTTTGGCCCTGGAACAGGTCCTATAAAGGGCAGGGATTGGACAAGACATCCCTGGAGGTTCCTTCCCCCCTGAATGATTTTGCCATTCACAAGAGGAGACTTTGAGGATGGCAGCTTGGAGCCCATCTCAGCTGTCAGTAAAAGACTAGAGGACACAGGTGCAGGTTTACAATCCTGCTTATAACCTACTTGGCAGGCTGCAGCTTCTCCACAACTTGAAGCGTGACCAGGAGGAGAACGAGGAGGCTGAAGGAGATCCAGAGCCGACTAAGCTGACATCTGTACATTGTTTTTAATTTCCTGCAAGGAAGCAGACATTTTAGATCATTAGCTACATTGTATGGATAGAAGGAATGCGTGCGAGGCAAAAACAAGGGTCAGATATCAGTGTTTTGTTTTGCTTTTTAAGCATAAGGTCACATTTTCATGGCTGGAAGGAGGTGCAGAGGCAGCAATAACTGATAAACCTCAAAGGCCGTGCTCAAGGAATGCAGCCTAGTGGAATTTTCCAGACAGGACACGAATATCACACCAAAAAGTAAACAGTGATAACCATTAAGTCACTTGGTTGCTCGGGAGTGTCTTACCATCTTTACTTACCATCTTTACTTTAGCTGCTTACATTTGCATGACCTGCAGGTACTGGGGCCCTATCTCTATAAACAGACCCGATAAACCTGTATTTTCCTCATGCCCCACATCTGGATTTTTGACTTTGGAGACGTACTTGGGCAAAGGGTTAATGCCCAGCATAGACTTTGTGGATGCAGACACGGGCATAGGGGAAACGGGTCTTGTCTCTCTTGGGAAGCCAGAGCATACACATTTCTGGAGTCGAGGAGCAGTGTTTTAACTAAAACCCACTATGTACTAAAGATCACTTATTTGTGGATGGTGTCACGACAGATCACTGCTGGGTGGTGAGCTGGATTGTCCCCTCCAGTTGGCAATATGGCTTTGCCCGAGGAAGGAAAGGAATTGATCTGGATCTCTGGTTTCTGCTCTGGGGATCATTTCCAAGCGAAATCAGAACTGCAGGAATCTGGGAGAGAGCGCTGCAGCCTATTTCTAAGCCTGTCCTCTGAGTTCGTACTGGCAACATCAAGTCTTCCCTGATTTCCCCCATGCTGCTCAGGGAGTCATTGGCACTATGTGATGGGGCTTCGGATCTCTGTTGTTTTTGAGCAACCTCAGGCCCTGCAAACCATCTCTGCAGGATTCTTATTGTCCTTAAGGGTCATTGTCAGCTCCACTGATTTGGAGCTCGTCCTTACGCTTGCTAGCACAAAGCAGTCATTTTGCAGAGTGCAGCCGCTGGAAGGCTGAGCTTCCTGGAAAAAAAGATTAGCTTGCATTTCATTTCCTGTGATTTCTGCTGGAAAGTCTTAGGTCACGTCAGTGCTGCTGAGGAAGCTTCAAAAGGCATGTAATTACTACCATGGTGCAATGAATACGCTGGTCATTGCAGCATCTCCAAAATCTGATGCCCACCTGGAGGTGTCCATGGTCTCGTTGGTTGGGGCACTGGTGATGGTAGAAATACCTGCACCTGGGAGAAACCAGGGGCCTGGGGTGAGCACCACCAATGAAGATGCAGAAGTCACTGGCTGTGCAAAACTCGAGCTCTATTTGAGATAAAACATTGAGTCACTTTGTGGCAAAAGCCAAGAAATGGCTGGAGATCATGCTTGGTGCTGCTTATTTTAGCCTTGAAGAGCAGACTGCATATAGCAAATTAAGACTGGAAAATAAGTACAGAATGTGCCATCTAGGCTCTGGGCCATATGGGTGCGAATATCAGTCCTGATAAACTGTTAGATTGTTAGTAGCAGATGCACAAGGGTAAGGAAAAGCTTAGACAAGAGCCAAGCACGCAAACAACACGCTGCTCAGCTATGCAAAACAGCCCAAGGACAACCCTGTGCCATCAAAGATCAATCAATATTACAAGAAAAATGCCAAATGTTCGGAGTGCCAAGACATAGCTTAATAGTTTGCAGTGTTGAAAACAGCCAAGTAATGACACTTCACAGTGATGGTGGCCTTGGAAGACTGATCGATTCAATGGTAGTTTTAAACTGCTGGAACCGTTCATCACCTTCCATCTCTTCTGGAGAACTGGGTTGCCTCAGAGCTATCGCCAAAGTATCCCAGTAGGGAAGATCACTGATGTTCAGACAGACTTTTTATCCTAAGGATAAGTGGCTCCAGGATGAGGTAACACCTGTTGCAGGTTGGAAAGATTTTAATTGTCACAGTTACAATATGGTCTTTCTCGGTTTCAGTCTTGGCTGGAGTAATGAACACTAGTGATGCTGGAAGGTTCTTGTAGGAGATTTGATCTGACTCTCACATCACTCAAGGAGCAGCTGATTGAGTTCTGCAGCCTGGTGAGGCCAGGAAAAGCGGCAAGAAGGGAGTCAAGACCTGTGGTGTTTAACTAACACATAGCTAAAATGTCCTGTGTGTCTGCTCTTGGTGGACCTTTGGGACATCTGCAAAAACGCAGAGCAAGAATAATGCAACACCTTCCTGGCAAAGGATGGAGAGCTGAGAACACCATGCACTGCTCGTATTAAGTATTTTATGCAGTTCTACTTCTGGACTTGGTTCTAAAGTGTTTTCTGGGCAGTGCTAAATTTTCAACTTGTGGTGATTCAGATTCTGTGTAAGATCGAGGTCATTTTGCTGCTTGTCTGCCAATTCTTTGCAGATGACAACATGTTGGATGAACATGCAACATATTGCTGGCTGTTTCGGTATTGCTCAGAGCTGGCTGTTTGCATAGAGACAGACCCCTGTCCGACTATGGTGGGATGTGTAAAGACCAAGGAGTATACACTGAGCAAGCGCCGTTTTATCCAAAAGAAGCTCATGTGATTTCCTTCTTTCTCCTTGCTTTACTATGACAGGATGAGATCACGGGTGCAGCAATAAATCACTGAGATCAAAGTGCTGCGAAAATGAACGCTGGAAGGTGTCCAAAAGGGTCCGAAACTGCTCTGTAGGATGAGTCAGATCACGAATGCTGGGAGGGTGACTCATAGTCTTGGAAAATGCCTCCAACTGCTGGTGGACTTTAAGCAAAGAGCCCCATACAGTCAGGGACTGCACACTGTCATCTCCAAGGATGGCATTGCTTCGTCTTTGAGGGTGCAAAGGTGGCTGCACCACCCCAAATGATGTGCCTTCGGATTTAAAGCTGAGCTAAATTCTGAGCTGAATTTGGCTCAGCGGATTTCACCAAAAGCCATTTTGTTGTTTAGTTACAAGGGGTGAGACCTCAGCCCAGAGGTGCCCAAAACTGATTTCACTGCATGGGCAGGTGGTAGAACACAACTTCACTAATTTGCCGGGGCCAGATAAACTCCACACAGCGAGAGGTGCTACACAGAGAATTAACTGAGAAGAGAACAAAACCCTGGTTCCTCTGAACAGCAACTGCAGCTGCTTTCTTTACACACGTAGTAAAGAGCTAATAGCGACACTGTCTGGGGGATGCTCATTGGAAGATAAGGAAATGGTCCCTTTCATTCCAGCATGAGTAGAAGGGCTTGCTTGTCTTGAAACCAGCAGGTTGGGAAAATCATTGAGAACACCCCATTCCATTCTGGCACATGGCAGCAGTGTGTCCAGCACCCCGGACACTGCAGATATGTGGGATGTGGCTTCTTGCCTGGAGATGCACTCAGTGAGCAAGCAGGTTGCCAAAGGACAGAGCCATGAACTCAGTCAAGCCTTGCTCTCCTCTCCTCCTCATCTGTCCCCTGCGAAATAGACCCTCTGGAGGAAGGCAGGTCACTCCAGATGCATTACCTGGCATTACCCTGTAAACAATTTCCACGGGGCTGCATTTCTACTCCCCAATTCCTCTGCAAGCAGCATGAACAGCTGAGAGCAGCATGCTCCTGCCTGCAATGAGACGGAGGGAAGCGGCATCCTGCTCACCCTGCTGAGGTCTTTGCAGCTCCTCTTACTTTGTAGCATCAGGCCTTGCAAAAGATAATATCCCTGCTCAGCATGCAGGGGAGAAATGCCACTCTGGGAATTTCAGTAGGAGAGAAAGTGCAGTTGAGACAGGCTTCCCTGCATCTACAATTTCATCATCTCTTTAATCTCTAACCATATCTCAGCATAAAGAGCCCTCCAGGGATGTGACCAGATCTGGTGATGGGAGCAGCTAACCTCATATCAAGAAAAGCTTTGGTTTTCTTCAAAGGAAATAGTATTTTACTAAAAAAAAAAAAAAATTCACTTACGTGATGAGGTGCCTTTTGAATTTCAGCATGGTGAGCGAAGCGTTGGCTGAGGGGCGAGCGGTTATCGCGCTCTCAGTGTGGAGGCTGGGAGAGTAGAAAGCAAATACTCGGTGCCGGGCTGGAGCGCCTGTATCCGCTGGCTCCTCCCTAGGTGCCTGGCGTGGCAAGGCTGGAGCAGACGGTCACGCCGGTGCCCCATTCTCCAGCGCCTGCCCCCGGGGAGTGATCTCGCACTTGGAGTGGCCAAGTTCCAGGGCAGGCCTGTTGCGAATCACTGCTGTCTCTAGAGACCGTGGGCAGAGCGTCCTGGAAGCCTTGGTGGCCGGAGGGAGTAGGTGGTGGCTGGCTGTACCACTCGTTTTTTGCATCCCTTCCTTTCCCCTCAGGGTCACTCCAGGATACAGCTGTTGATGCATCTTGTTCCTCTTGCATCCTCCCGGCTCTGCTCTTCATGAGACAGCTTTGCCTCTTTCTATGCCTTCTTGCCTTATCCCCCTTACCAAAGTTGAGGTTGGGAGTGCCTGTCCCTTGGTAGTCACTCTGCTGCCACGGTCTCTGGTCTGTGTTGTGGAGAGGGCTGCGGAGCCTGGATCACATCTGCACGGCGCAGGGCCAACCCTCTCCAAAACAGCCAGGCTTCATCTGTGCTCGAAGCACCCTGTGCTTCTCCCCCTTGTTACTTGGTGCTCTGGGCACAGCCCTCAACGTGCTTGAGAAGTGTTTGGTACGCCAGGCAATTCAACCGGCCTCCTACCTTGTCCATAGTCACCTCCCTCCCATTCTCTGTCAGGATAACCAGCAGTGGGGCACATCTGGTAGGAAGCTGGTTCTCTCTCTCACGTGCCCGTAGCAGCAGAGAAGTGACTCACAGGGTCTGCTCCCTCCTGGCTGGTAGACAAGGCAAGACACCTCAACAGGGAAGCAGAAGGCTGCCCTACATGACAAAGATCTACAGCTGATCCTTTCCCTCAATGTCTCTTCTCCTTACAGTAGCTCTTCCTCTGCATCCTTCTCCTCCAAGGCTTATCCTAGCATCTCCCAGAGCATCAGCAAGGACACAGTCATGGCTTTGTAGACCAAGGATGCCAAAGCCATGGCCTTGTAGAGCAAGGATGGCAGGATGACAAGGAACCACATACTTAGGGGGTGATGGAGATGGAGGAGGTGGTTGTGACATCTGCAATGAGGATCATCAAGGATCCGTTCTGCCCTTAAGAGTCTCAGCAGACCAAGTTGCCCTTGTACATGGTCTGTTATTGGTTGAAGGACCCTGCAGGGCATGTTTTGCTGTTGCTTGTTCTTATCAGAAAAAGCCCAGCAGGTTGTTACACCCGCCTGAGCTCCCTTCCAGCCACAACGTCCTCCTTTAGCCACTCTTGAGCCATTTTTCCTCCTCTCCCTCCTGCAAGAAGTGCGCCAGCGAGGCAGCTTGTTCCCCACTTCCCTGGCACAGGGAGGCGCCGCCTCTCCCCGTCCACCTCATCCAAACCGCAAGTTTACTGTAGGATTGTTGTGCTCTCCACCCATCCTGTGCTGCCGCTATCTGCTGTGGTTGGGAGTTTATCTTGGAACCTGGGGCAGGGTGAGACAGCCCGGCTTACCTTTTGCATGAGTCAAATCCCTTTGCTGCTGCTGTCTTCCACTAAATGGGATGTCTGGATTGTGTGTCGGTGTTTCTTAGAGCTCTTCACTGCAAGTGCAATCGTGTCTCGCACTATCTGAGGTGGATACGCCTGGTTTTGGAACCATGGTGCAGGTGGCTGGGGTCTGTGAGCATCTCAAGGCAGGGGTTGGATGATCCATTCCTAGGAGCATCTACACAGGCACACTGGGAATGAGAAGCCCAGGAATATGAAGGTACCCAGGCAGGGTACCTGATCCTATTTGATTCCCCTCTGTGGAACAGCTTGTGAGATTTGTCACTTCTTCAGCTCCACTGTGTCCATAAGAACATAAGAATGGTTACAGGGGGTCATCATGAGAGACCCAGTTTTGGTGTGCAACCAGGTTCAGCAGCTCCTGTCTTCCCATTTGCTTCCTCACAGCCTGTTTCCTGGGCATAACTTGATGCATCTGTGAAGGAGAAATTCAAAAAGCAAGACTGTCCTCAGCAAGGTCTGGTGACAGGACACACCAAATCGTGACGTCTGGGTGCGAGCAGCTCTCTTGGAATACAGATGACAATTGCCCTCCAAATACACTGTTGAGTATGACAATGTGACCACAAGTGTTATTGAGAGGGATGTGATGGTGATGTCCTGCTGCCCATTTCCACGAGGTTTTGAGTGGAGGCAAATGGAAACAATTTCTCTCAGGAATTGGGAGATGAGCCAAAATGATGAGCCAGGAGGCTTCAGCTTGCCTCAGGGCACTCAGGACTGCTGCTATCTCTGGAAGGGCCAGCCTGTAGGATTTTGGGACAGTGGTTGGCCTTTTCCTTTGGGGTTGTGGAGCAAACTGTACCCATGTTTGAAAATTATGGCTCTGTGGTCCCTTTTCAAGACTCAATGTGAGGTTGATGTTTGGAAAGGTGAGGAGGAAAGGAGTATTGTGACCAGGACCTCCAACCACTGGTCACCCAGCAAGGACTCCCCACAGCACGACCCACTTGGAGACTTATCACAACTCCTGTTGCCGCAGAAAGGTCCATGCTGCATTGTTAATATCTAACAAGGCCAGGCAAGCCCCAAATTACTAACCATATCCTCCTCAAACAAACAGCTCAGCTCTGAAAGGACCTTTTTATTTTCTTCGGTCTGTTGTTTATCAAATGCTGATTGACCAATCTTGTTCTCCTTCCACTTTACAATGTGGCCAGTGTGTTGGGAAGGGTGTGGTGGAACCACTCCATTGAGCTCAGTTAGCGGCAGCTGGTGCTCCTTTAGCAGCAACCTCCTTCCCACCCGGCTCCATCTCCCTTGCACCAGCACTGACCCTCCTTGGCTTCCAGGAATCCTTGTCAGGGATTGCACTGATGGAAAACCCTTGTGGGCCTCGTGTTTCCTTACTCGCTTCCCTAAGGGGGCTGAGTCAGATGGGTGCCAGCACAGAAAGTAGCAGAGAAGGAGAAGGGTGAAGGAGAGGAGTGGGATTTGAGGCTGGTTGTAGCATCTGCTCACTTTCTCCCTTCCTTCCTCTGCAACTTTTCCCTTCCCTTCCCTTCCCTTCCCTTCCCTTCCCTGCCCG
>JAWLRI010000264.1:481246-492911 GCA_034781795.1 Crypturellus tataupa
GGCCCCTGATCATCCTCATGGCCCTGCGCTGGACTCTCTCCAGCAGCTCCACATCCCTCTTGTACTGGGGGGCCCAGCACTGGACATATCCCTGCTGTGGTGGTGTAGATCACTCTCTGAAGCCTTCTACGTGCTTGGAATGAGAGAGAAAGCCTCATTTTAACTTTCAGAGAACTAAAGTAGGGTGAGATGATTCCTTCTGGTTTCTCCAAACCCCATTTGGCAAGTGTTCTGAATAAGTTATTAATTCTTCTGTTACACAGGGAGCCTGGAAGTGCTGCTATGATAGAAGTTAATAAGTGAAAGCTGTTTTGTTTTTCTTTTGTGCAGTCCTCTTACATTTATCCTAGCATCCTTTGGGAGGCAGGCAAGGAGGCCCTGGCTGGTGAAGGACGGTGTTATGGCATTTACTGGACGAATATTGCAGCTACCATGAAGTCCTCTCATTACACAAGTCTGATGTCCTTGATTAAAGGCCAACCTTGTCTCCTCCTGGGGATTTCCTGCTTCGAGTGGAATGTGCTAGAACAAATATTTTGTTTGCAATAGGATCCTCATAAAGCCTATCCCACTCTTTCTTCATGTTTTTACTACATGGCTTATTTAGAGAAGACAGTGACCATGTCAGCTCAACGCTGTGGAGCCACATGGCATGACTTCAGGAGGCAGCACTCAGCAGATACTGTTGGTACCATTTCAGCGGGATGCATTTACTGTCACATATATAAAAATGCCTAGAGTAGTGTGGGCTATAAGTGATTGCTGCATTAGCTCACTGTCTTACAAGACAATTGACGTGTTGTTTTTCATTCCCTTGTCTAGCCACAAGATAGCTTTGTATTGCCCTCTTCTGTATATCAGGACACTGCATGGGATGGTGGCACTGGGAGCTGGTGGCAGTGGAGACTTCCTGTGGCAGCAGGGGCAGGACCTCACAACCAGAGACTGTTGAGGATGTCCCACTGCCCCACGAGGGGTGTGGGGCAGCCTCCAGCCCCAGGCATCTCCATGGGAATGAAGCCAGTCCAGGCTTGTGGGTCAGGGTCCAACTCTGCTCCAGGGATCATTGGGCAGGTCCGCAGTGATGAGGCAAGACTGAGCTCAACCCGGGAAGGGAGCTTGCGGGTCCAAGTGAGGCCCAGGTCCAGCAGCCACCAGGCAGGTCCACAGTGTCGAGGCAGGACCAAGATCAAGCCAGGAAGTCAATCCACACGTCCAGATCAGGATCAAAGGAGCCCATGGCTCGGCACAGACCTTCACCCCTCAGCCCAGGCAGGGAGTGAAGGCCCTGGGTCGACCTCGAATAGGCTAAATGGGCTGGAGAGAGGTCTCAGGTGAGGCTGTTTTGGGCCATTAAGGCCTATTAGTGCCCTCAGGCTCCTGATATTGCAGCATTTTTGGCTTTGGTATGTATGGCTAAAAGAAAAAAAAAAGGAGAGAGCAGAGGGGTGATAGGTGCTGATGAGCTTCAGTGAAGGACATTTCTTGTAGCACTGCATGGTGGCCCTTAGGCCTATCTGTTTTTCTTGCTGTCTTCTCCCCTCAGCACATGGACCCCAGAATTGTGGCTGCTGCTACGTCCACCCCAGGTGTGAATAGCAGGACAAAGAAACGGATTTCAACCCAGAGCTGATGAATGAGATGTGAAAAAGAGGATGGTGTTCAAAGAAGCACGTGGTAAAGCACAAAAGTGCTGGTAGAGGGACAAAAGAAAGGATGGGGCCAAAACAGCAGATCTGGGCTCCAGTGTTTCAGACGTGGGGTGAGATCCACTTTCACTTCCAGCAGCCAGTTGCTCCTGGCTGGTGCTAGAAACCCCCGCAGGAGTTAATTTTCCTTGGTGATTAGACCTGTGGCATGAGGCTATTTCTCCCCACCGAGCATACAGTATCCTCTGTGTGTAACACGGCCAATCACCAGACCTCCAGAGCAAACCATGTTCCCTCCTCACCTTATGCAACTGTCAGTAAAACATGTGAAGCAAGACACTCTTGTAGTTCCTTCCTTATTCTTCTAACAGCTTTAGGAGCTGTTAGGATCACCTTGCACTAACTGGACTTTCTCCAGTGCTGAGATGCTGATGTGCAAGGCACAGGGTGGCCTGGCCACTCCAGGGGCTAACGAACTGCAGGAGCCCTGGAAGACCACCTGGAAGTCCTGTCCAAACTAGAGTGAGAGACTTATTTCTTGCATGACAAAATCGTTTGCCAGTTTTCTTCTATCTGAGCAATATCTCCTTTAGGTTTGATCTGAATTGAAATAAATAACAACAAAGTGGGTGATTTGACACCCTTTCTAAAAGCAGGATATGGGCAAGAAGGAGAAAACAAAGATGAGGCAGAAAAAGAAGGGAAAATCTTTTCTTGCTTCTGGCAAAGGATTCAGGTGAAGGCAAACAGGTAGGTGGCCAACAGCAACCACAGCTCTCCCTGTTTTATGGTCATACCCCAAACTTCTCCTTCTCCTCCTTACTACCCCATTCCAGAGCTCACTTCTAGGGGCCAGACACATGCCCTGGAACCTACCCAGGTCCCTGCACTTCCATCTAGGACTTCAGGTACTTGTCTGCACAGCTGGAAACACTGAGCGGATTAAACAGCCAAGGGAGCCTGAAAACCTTCAGGAGGGGGGCTGAAACCTTCTTAGCTTGGCCTTTTGTCTCCCCTGCTTTGCTCCTCCCCGGTTTCCTAATATCCCTGAGAATTTTATTATTTTCCATATTGCAAAACAGCAATTACTGAAGGGTACAAGGAAGCTGGCGAGCCACAGCCCAGCAGTGCCCATAAAGCCGTGCCAAGCCAGGGTGGCCAGGGATCAGAGTGGCCAGAACAGGAGGAGTCGCTGCCCTGGCCCACTCGTGCCAGCATTTTATCCTGGTGAGAACATCCTGACTGACAGGCCAGCAAATTAATTTCTGGGCTTCTTGGGAGGGAGGTGGAGACTGGAAAGTCAAGTCTGCCTTTGGCCTTAGTAGAGATCCCGCACCGAGGTGAGGTCTTTCACTAATGATACGGTGGTCACCAGTGTGGCCAGAGAAGAGGATCCTCCTGGCTCCTCTCTGCTTGCCAGGCAAGAACTGCGGGGCTATTGGGGGTAATGTATCTTGTAGGCGAAGGTAGGTGAGGGCACAACAGGAAGGTTTGGTCTGCCACACCTGAAAGCAACCAGGGCATGGTAGAAAAACCAAGGTGCATCCTCACACCAGCACATACCACCACGGCCTGGCTCACTGACTTGCACTGGATCCTTCTTCCCCTTCTCCCTTTGCAAAGTGCAGCACGAGGCTGTGATCTGCATCCGGGCCTGGGAACAGAGTACGATTTTAGGTTCTTGGGAAAGCAGAAAGCCTGATGGACCGTTTGCCATAGCTCTACGGGTTCAGGGCAAGAACTGTGGGTGGAATCACAGGTAGTTTTCAAAGGTCACTTTGGCTGTCTAATCTCCAGTCTGTAACGACCCATGTTTTGTGTTTGTTAGCTGTTAAACCAGGCGCTGAGAGCCATGAGTGTCCTTGCCTGTTTACAAAGCCCATTTCACCGTTAATTGTGGAGCTGTGAAGAGTTCTCTGGGCACCCTGGGGTCTTGGCAAGGTGCCTGCTAGGAGCTGGGGGACCTCATGGTGTCCTGCATGGCTGGGATGAGACACTTTACACCAAGGGACAACTGCCAGCACATGCTATTAGTACGCAGGTCTAAGCAGATGTTCCTCAAAGCAAAGGGTAACCATGTCCTGCTTCTTCAGTGATTCTATCCCCCTTCTGAAAACAGTACTAAATGCCTTTTAGGGCTTGATCTCAGCTTTATAGTATCTGGGCATTCAAAACAAAAATTCTTTGATTATATTTTAGTTCACTTTAAATCAAATGAATGCTTTCTGTGAACTCTCCTTATTTTGAGTCTAAAAGGCCCTGTAAATTAATTCCCAGCAGTCAATGAGTTAATGAAGAAATCATGCTTTGCCTCCCCCATTGCATCATTTCTTTTCCAGAAGAAAACACTGCTGCTAGGTTTTCATGGGCTCATATTTAGTCATTGGTGTCTTATTTTTATTAGTTATTTAGTACAGAAGAGTGAGATGTTTGCAATACTCATGACTCTTGACCTGCCGGGTCTCCTCTGAGAAGTTCAAACACAGAGGAAAGACTTCAAGGGCCTCCAATACAGATTAAGCCTTTCTGTTAGTCTGAAATCTCATTTCTACTGATTTATGGTAATGCAGCTTCAAAATGTTTACAGAAAAATGGCAACAGAAGTGCTGCAGGAGGGAGAAATTTCCATAAACAGAGTTTTGGGGTGCTTTTAAAACACATTAATCCACAAGGAAAGTGAACAGTTACAGAACAGTGTTAATATACTACAAAGAGGCTGCAAAGAGGTCTCACAGCTACATGTAGTTGCCACAACCATTCAAAATTACTTATTGTGAGATTCTCTACACGCCAGGGCCTCAGTATTAATGATTACCATGAATCAACTAACTGGAAAGGGGCTGAATGGCAAGAGGTAAAGTTCAGCTTGACCCATAGGTGAGCTGACCCTTTTCCTGTTCATTTAATGCCCAAATCTCTCTCTATTTTAATTATTTATTTTTTTTTGCCAGGGAGTGTGTCAAACAGTTGAGTACAAGGCTTGGCCAAGCTGCTCATGGGCTTGGGAGGATGACAAGAGCTTCAGCCTGCTGCTCCTTGGGTCAGCTCCAGCAACGACTGCTCCTGGCCCGGGGCTCGTGTCGGCTCAAGCCAATAACCTTGGTGGAGAGGCACTTTGTTTGCCTGAGCACGATTTCTGCAGCCCAGTGGCTCTAGGGCACAGGGATCCTTTATGTGACCATAGAAGTTTGCTCTATTGCAAGAGACGGGACCCCCCTGGTCCTTTTGGCCAGCATCCAGTTCCTTTCTCTTAATAGCTTGGATTTCCCTTCATTCTCCTCCTGGGAAAAGCCTGCAAGTCATGAATTCACATGTTTTCCTTCTGCAGCATTTTTCCCTGCTTTCTCCTGTGGTTTCCTTTTGGCTCCCTATCTCTGTGTTCTCAGGGGCAGCTCTGGGCCCACTGCTTGGGCAAAATTACTCTTGGTCCACATAGACCTTCTGTCTCTCCCTCCAGCTCTTGCTGAGCTGTTCCCCTTGCAAACGGGACATTTGCTGGAGGCCTTTTCTGTTCCCTAATTCAATAACATCTGACTGCTGAAGGCAGGTAGCGCCCAAAGCTCCTGCAACATAGGGCCTGGCCAGGTGTCCCATAGCGTTGACTATGGTTCTGGGGCTCTTCTTGGGGACAGACCCCTGCAGAGACCGGCCAGCCCACCTTACAGAGCTCAACACAGCCATTTTATTGACAAAATAGTTGTGCAACTATTTGGCCCTCGCACAGAGTGAGACCTGGACACACAGGCAGCAGAGCTGAGCGTGCTGTGGCCACGCAGAACTGGCATCCCTGCAACTTCCAGACTATTGGTATTTACTGGTTTGTTCCCGTAAGTCTTTGCATAGAGAGAACATGTTTGGAAAACCCCTTGGAAACAGGCACAAATATTATCTGGCTCCAGCAACAGTATTTATAAGTGTCTTCAGTAGCAATGATTAACCTATGGCCTTTTTCTTTTGTTCCCTTCCCAAAGCCCTTGAGAATATTGCAGTTCCCAAAGTTACACGGAGTCACCAGCAACCTCATTAACCTTTGCATTAATTAAGCAAACCAGAATGCTTCATTAGAATCGTAAAATCATTGAATCATTATGATTGGAAAAGACCTTCAAGATCATTGCGTCCAACTGTAAACCCTTCAACACTGTACCTGCTAAACCGTGTCCCTAAGCACCTCATCTACACGTGTCTTGAACACTGCTGGGGATGGTGACTCCACCACTTGCCTGGGCAGCCTGTGCCAATGCTTGACCACTCTTTCCACACAGAAATTCTTGCTAATGTCTAACCTGGACCTCCCCGGCACAACTTGAGGCCGCTTCCTCTTGTTCTATCTGTAGTTATTCTGGAGAAGAGACCAGCCCCCGCCTCGCTACAACCTCCTTTCAGGCAGTTGTAGAGAGTGATAAGGTCTCCCCTGGTCCTTCTCTTCTCCACACTAAATAACGCAGCTCCCTCAGCGGCTTCTTGTAAGGTCTGTGCTGCAGCCCCCTCACCAGCTTCATTGCCCTCCTGTGGACACACTCCAGCTGCTCAATGTCCTTCTTGTAGTGAGGGCCCAAAACTGAAGGCAGTGTTTGAGATATGTCACCAATTAATATCTGATGGGAGTTTCCTTTTGACTTCTGGCTGACAAGAGCATAGATCTCCGCCTACTTCAGGAATGGAGCTGGTCGTTTTTGTGGGAGCTGACAGCAGGGCTGCTTCTTAGCCAAGAAAACCTTCCGTTGAATTTGGGTTGATTGGAACTTGCCAATGTGCAGCATAGGACCATGGGCAGTGACACCTTGCTGTAAAACAAATGTGTGTGGTAGAAAGAGCTCGGTTTCTGGCACTTGGCTATCCTATCCATTAGTTACAGCCCCGAAGAAAAGCCTGTGGTGGGATGACATGGTAAGCGGCTTCAGAAAAGCAACTACAGCCTGTGGATAAGCTTTGAGTTCTGAGCCGGAAGGAGCTCTGTTTGCTCTGTGGTGTTTAGAAGTTGAGCAAGGTTGAGGGGCAAATATTGATTCAGAGATCACCAGCTCCCTCTCTCCTCTGGCCAGTTCAGCTCATCCCAGGTAGAAAACAGTGTATTGCAACACGGGCATAACCTGACACTGAGTATTTTCCCCTAACTGACAGCAAAATGCGTTTGTGGCGTTGCCCGGGAATAAACTAAACACGGTGACTCCGGAGTTGGAGCACAGCCTCAAAATTGGCCCAAGTGTCCAAGTAAAGGACTTCTGGCTAGAGCACCACTGCTCTTCAGGTATTGGAGCAGGTATTTGGGTTTTGGGCCTCATAAGGAATGTACAGTTGGTTCCAGTCCACCATCAGTCATGGACATGCTTGTCAGACTGGGTTTCACATGATACAGCTTACAGCTCATGAAGATCCATCTCTACTGGAGCTCTGGAGAGGAAGCGAAGTAGTCCCCGAGGATCAAGGAGGAGCTTTTTTCCCTCCAGATATTTACATTAAATAGGTAAGTCAACTCTGCAGAAGCCCTCTGACTTCTCTCTGCCCTTCCCAGCACCCACCATCATCTCCTCTAACATGTTGACAGCGACACTTTTGCCAGATAAGAGCCAGTTTGGGTGCTGCTTCCCATCTTGGCTCTGGACAGAGAAGCAGGGAAGAGGTTCTAGAGAAATAGGTTTCCATGGGGCTTCCAATAGTCTTCTCCACCCCAACTCGCTGTGACATGACCTCTGTGGCCAGAAAACAAAGAAAAATTGAGAACTTAAGCCCATTTTCATGGTTGACCAAGTTAGTATATTTTTGCTACCAGCAGACTCCAGTCTTCTCTGAGTCACACCCTAGAAATTCCCATTTCTGAGGGGAAACAGGGTGTATGGATGAGGCAAGTGTCCTGGTGGGTGTGCCAACTCAGTGGGTTTTTTTGGTTTGTTTGTTTGTTTCTTCCTCTTCCTCCTATTTTTAAAGTGTTATTTCCTTAATATCTTGAGGTGAGCGGGGTGTATGTGCAAGCACCAACAATGAGGACCCCTGGAAACAGCAGCACCATCGTCATCGTTAGGCTGACACATCTACAATGAACTAACTGCTCCGAGGAATCGGGTGAGATGCCTGTGTTTGGATGGCATCTTGATCCCAGCTTTTCTCCTCCCTGGCTATGGTTAAGCAGCTGCTCCGTAGGCTTCATGCCAACCTTCGGCCCTAGGCTGAGCTCTGCCATGGAGAGCAGCCAACCCTGAGCCATCTCCCAGGTGGCTGCGCTGGCTCTAACTTCACCCCAGCCTAACCACAATTATGTTCCTTCCTCCGGCTGTAACTAAAACCAGCTAAAGCCAAACAAACCCAGCCTCATTACAACCACAAAACCACAGAGTATACATGTGGATTCATGGTAGTAAGCTTTCCACTGGGAAAAGTAGGAATAAGTCGTATTACTTCACCTTCAATTTTATATAACATGAGGTGGAGCCCTGTTTTTTTCTTGGGGGTCAGATGTGTTTATGCCGCACCATTGGCCTGTGGTCCATGGATGTGTTAATTTGTGTTTCTTCATCATTCGTGTAATTTTTAGCAGCATCCACTTTCTGAAAACGGAGCAGCGGGGATCTGTAATGTCGCAACACAACGGGTTTGTAATGTGCAGTAACCCTGCAACTTGCTTCATGAAGATGTGCTGTAGACAACTGAAGACAACCTAAATAATAAGACCAAAGTCCTTAAGAGGCACTGGCCTAGCTCTTTTCTTTTTGATAATGCTGTTACTGCTTCTGTGAGCCAGAGTTTTGACTTGTTAAATTCCAAGACAACGAGAATTTCTATCTTCAGTAAGAAAAAAGAATTAAAAGAAAAATATGTGAAACCACCTATCACAGCACTGCCACCCCCCCAGAAGATTTACATGGTTCTTTATGTGTCCTTCCATTTCATCTTTCAGGTAGCAAATAACTTTTCTGCTGTGGGTAGTGTTGTAACCACATATTTTATGGAGTCAAAATCCCCCAGGCTCCCTTGGGATTCCCATTAGAAGAGACATCGTAGCACAAACCAACAAAGAACTATGTAAGAAATAGGGTGGCTTCCTGTCAGTCCTTGTGTCACTTGTTCCCATGAATGGAGGTGTTGTTAAGGCCCGGAATTGTGCAAGGATTGGTGAGATCTCCAGGAAGGTGGGGATTGCGAGATCTCCAGGAAGCTCAGTGGGATTTACCTGTCTCAATCGAGGAAGACTCAGAAGGCCACATCTCTCCCAAGGCTGGCCTGAACCTGCTCTTGCTTCAGTAAATACGTATGGGAGAGTGACACTGCTTAGTGGTGGGAGAAGACAGTCCCTGCGTTGAGTACGGTGTATTTGGAGACACCCAAAACACAAGAAGTGCTGGTTTCCTAGGAGAGCAGGGCATGAAGGAATGAGAAACTGGAACCACCCACGCTGAGAGGAGGCTAATGCTGAAGGTTCACTGCTCTGGTATGGAACGACACCTGGCCACCACCAAACACCCACAGGTTTCCGTGCCCTGAGCCAGGCAGGAGGAGGGAGGAGAGCTCACCCGGGGCTTATGTAGGAGATCCAGAACGTCACAAGGGCAGGTTGGTGATCAAGCCTGGGAGCTGTGCATTACCATGGGGTTTCCCTCAGCTGAACGGAGGGTGAGGGTGCAGCATGGTGTCTGCTGCCCCTGGTGACTCAAGGGACCTTCAAGGCAGTTGTCCCATCAGCTGCTCCAGCTGTGTTGGCTCTGCGTGGCTCTGTGGCTTAGGAGTGTGTTCAGAGACAGTCATACACCATGGACAAGGGCTCTCCCAGCATTCCTGATGCCTGGCAGCTCCTGAACAGCTTCGCTGCAGAGGAGGCCAAGGCATGGATCTGGCTGGAAAATGGATAGCAAAAGCCTCTCCTGACCCACGATCCCAGGCTGAGCACAGCCTCCAGCTGTAGTAGGGCAGGAAAACCAGCAACCCTGTGTGTCCTTCACAGTGACATCCTGAAATTGGTGGCTGCTTGTTGGTCACCCTAGTGAATGACCCACTAATGAGTGTTCTTGGTGCCAGTGCTTTCCAGGACAGCACTGCCCCATAATTGTGTAGGGGTATGGGCCAAGGGTGCCAACCCTGGCAGGTGATGGTCAGGGATGCTGCTGGGGCTCGTGGACTAGCTGTTGTGGTCCAGGAACCCCCATTTCTTGTGTGTGTCACAGTCAGTCTGCAATTTGCTTTGCAGCTTACACTGCAGGTCAGGGCACTGAGCCTGCAGCAACATCATCGAGACAGGTCTTAGAAAAGCCTAACCATGACCCTGTATTTCTGGATGCAGGCAGAGAAACCAGGCGTGACAGCAAACCACATCGAGAAGGTTGTCAGGGTAAGAGGAAGAGCAGTACCTACGGGGAGAGAAAAGGGGAACCACCAATTCCAGTATTTCACAAGCGGTAACAACAGTTTAGCAGAGTGTTGATTCCTGCTGGCTGCAGGGTGACAGCTGGTGACCCGATAGCTGCTGCTGTCCCCTTGGCATTGTGCAAGGTGCTTGCCAGGCTGCCAGTGAAGCATGTTTACTGCCTTTGCACTGCGTCTCCATCACCAGGGCAGTGCAAGGGGGAAAAGGCTGTGCTCGGAGTGCTGCAAGCCAGCGGGTGATGAGCACAACAGTTACTGGCAAAGGCACAAAATTCAGGGCTGGGTCACGTCTCGGTAGGGACTTTTGGAGACCAGAGGCTGTGCAAGGCAGGGGGCAGTGGGAACAAAGCGAATAGCCCCTCCTATGGCATGTTAGCCTGCAGGGGGGATTCAGATGTCACAAAGTGGGAATTTTCCATTTGAAGCCCCTTGGAGAAACAAAAACGCACTTTGCTTTGCTCCGGCTCCCACCTGCGTTGGGATTCGGTGCCAAAGTGAAAGGCTTCTTAAAAAAAAAAATGGGCTGATCCAGGAAGGGGGGCGATCTAGGAGCAATTGAGTAACAAGGAAGGACAAACAGTGTTAGGTCATTGCTTTTGCAAACACAGCCCGGGCTCTTGCTCTATAAAAGGGGAAGAAAGCGGTTTCAGAGCCATCACAGACGTGGAGGGGACAGTCTGTGACCAAGGCTGCCGCACTCCCCTCCTGTGCATCTGACTCCCTGGTCAAGCATGAGACTTGTCCTCCCCACCGTGCTGTCCTTCGGGATAGTGGGTAAGTGTCTGCCGAAGGCAGCTGGGGGGATGAGAGGAATCAAAAGCTACCAGGACTCCAGGCTTTACCCCCTAGACCAGGGTGTTTTATAGAGGAAACTGCTCAATGGCAGCAAAAGCAGAACAAATAAAGGGAATCTGCCAGGCTCTTGCTTTGGCAGATGTGGGGGATCTCTCAGCGAAGATGGTATTTTTAACCTCAACGGCTGCAGTATCCTCGCCATGCTTGCCATGGCGCAAGCCGTGGCTACAGGAAGGTCTGCTGCTGTCCCCGGCGGGTGGCCAAGCAAGTAGGGCTGCTCAACAGCCCTGGTTGCAGAAGCCGGAGGGAAGGGAGAGCCTGTGAGAGGTGATCCACTCGCACGGGTGTGCTCCTGGGGCTGCAAAGGGATGAGATGAAAGTCCCTCTTCTCTATCAGGAGAGGTGTTCGGCGGGTGGGAGAGAAACTAGACCTCTCTGCTGAGCCTGCATGTGTGTTGGGTTAAACTTGAAGGCAGCAACGGGAGCTTAAAGAATGCTCACATGAAGGCCGCTGAGGGGCACCTCTGCATGCTCTGCTGCTCCTGCAGAAGGTAGCATGCCACCTTCATGCCACCCTCTCCGAAGGTAGCATGGCTGCTGCAATGTTCTTACATCTCTGCTGGTTCCTGCAGTGGTGCTCCCTCTCGCCACCTCCTGCTGCTGCACCCTTGGCTCTGGGAGACCCCGACAACTCTAAGCGGAAAGACTCATGTCCCACCTTCCACCAGTGGCCTGTCATACTGCCAGTCCTGTTCCACTGGCTCTTTCACCAGTCTTTTCAGTGGTGGCCACTGACAGAACTGGAGGAAATGGCCACAAACTGAAGCACCAAAAGTTCCACAGGAACTTAAGGAAAAATTTCCTGA
>JAWLRI010000264.1:492936-503731 GCA_034781795.1 Crypturellus tataupa
GTCCTGTGCCACGTGCTCTAGGAGACCCTGCGTGTGCAGGGGGGTTGGACTAGATGACCTCTAGAGGTCCCTTCCAACCTTAATGATCCTTTCTATGATTCTATGAGTCTTGGCAGGCTCCTAGACCACCTTTAATAAGTGGAGCTCTGTCCTGCTGCTGTCATTACACTTTACTCACTCCCCGCTGTGTTTTTATGCCCAAATGGTGCCACTGCAGACCTGCCTCTGTTTGAAGCAGATATTTCACTCTTCTCTGTTCACGGTTTTGTGAGGTAATGGTCAGGTAGCCACGTCAGACATTGCTGCTGCCTTCCCTGCCTGGAAAATCGAGACGTAGGGGCTTCTCCTAGCAGAAAGGAGGTGGCAGTCTCTTCTGATCCCTCATAAAACGTGATGATCATTAACGTCCTCCAATAAGAAGGGCTCTTTATGTCACTGGAGTTGCACAGTATTAGCTGAATAACAGCCTGCAGTGATATGTTACCAGCCATGAAGAGTCCTCCTCTTTCTCTACATGGAAGGACATAAGAGGTTGTCCAAAAGCTTGGGGACAGAGGCCATGGTGCTTGGGCTCCCCTTCCCTTCCCAACTTTCACCGCTGCAGCTGGACCAACTAGTGGCCATGAAAAAAGGCAAACACCCCCGTGGCTGGTGCTCTGGATGAAGGTCCATGCCGTGTCTATCTGTGGAGGCCCCAGGTCAGCCTCTGCCCAGAGCAGGACCTTGCCAGGACCTGACTATATCAGGGCAGCTGTGGCTTTGTCCAGCCAGAACTAGAAGTTTAGATTAAGGTAGGAGGAAATGGGGCTAAAATTTCACTCCAATACCAAACTCAGCACCTCCACTGAGAAGAGGGGAAGTGTCTGCTGGTAAAGGTATAGCTCGAAGAGAAAATGAGAGATAAAATTTCAAAGGTGAAAGAGAAAATGGAAATAGCACAGGTTAATTTGAAGATTTTTACATGGTATGTTGCTACCACGGGGAAAGCCGTGCATGTATCCTCTTGGTTCGTACAATCCCGACAAGAAGGGGCAGAGTTAAGGTGAAGTGTAGAGTCTGGGCTAGCAAGAAAGGTGATGTGAAACTGGCCACGTACTTTAACTGCAAGTTTCTAAAGTTTCTGGTGTTTAGGCTGTTGCAATCCTAGTCCATAGTCAGTATCCACCCGAGTCCTTGCTTTGCTCTGGTCTCCCAGAGCAGTATTTTATTAGCTACTATAAAAGAACCCACAGGGGAGAGGGCTGTGGGTACTGTGGAGCCTGTATGGCATCTCCATTGCCAGGGGAGGGAAAGGAGGTGGGAAATAAAGTGTCCTGTGTGCTTTAGGACATGTGCAAGGGACCACGTCCTGTTGTCTGCTCACTTGAGGGCAATGACTGCAGGATAACGGAGATCTTGTGTCCACAGAGATGCTGTTTTCCTCCATTTGTTGCCTCCGTCCCTCTCTTTCTGTTTTCTTGTACAGCTCTGTGTTTTGTGGCTCCTTCCAAGGCCATTGTCAGATGGTGCACAATCTCCTCCCCGGAACAAAAGAAATGCAATGAACTGAAGGAGCGCATGCAACAGGAGAGCCCCGGCTTGGCTTGCGTGCAGAAAACCACCTACTTCGACTGCATAACGGCCACTGCGGTGAGCGGGCAGTGCTGGGGGGCTCTTCAGCAGCCTGTTCCATTGACAAATGTTCCCCTGGGTCCCTGGTTGTTCCCTGTGACCCTGCTATAGAGAAGGAGTCACCCACAAGGATGCAGGAGAGGCTGGTGCTTTCCCTCCTGCGTGCCTGCTCTCTCCTTATCAATTTATATCCTTCTGTTTGTTTATTTAGAGAAATGAAACAGATGCCCTGAGCTTGGATGGTGGTCACATTTATGACGCAGGCCTGAGTCCCTACAAACTGAAGCCCATCGCTGCCGAGGTCTATCAGGGCAGTACAGGTATGGCTTCATGCAGTAGGTGTACGCCAAGCGGTGGTAGCGAACCGAGAGCCCTTCCTTCCCACATGGTCATGTTTCTTCTGGGGGTCTGGGATAGTGCCCCCTACTTTGAAATCCCAGAGGAAATCCCAGAGAAAAGAGAGGCGGTTGGTCACACCAAAATCATGAATGCTCTGCTACTACTCATGGCCACAGGGCCACTGCAATGGAAAGTGGCAGTGTTGAAAGTCATGGGTCACATAGTGGTACCAAGGCCATGGAAGGAGAGACGCACACAGAAAACATGGTGTAAAAACTGTGGGTTTTATGTCAGTATCCACATGATTTTTATGTCTTTATGAAGAGAGCCCAGAGATCTTTTGCTCTCAGGGACCTTGAGGAATGCTGATAATAAACTGAGGTAACAGTGAGTGAGAGAAACTGTGCATCTTCCTCCAAATGGCCCTCAAGATAAAAGAGATTAAAGAAAGATAACGACATGACCATTATCATTAATGCCATTAATGGCATTACTAGATATTACCAGGAATATCTAGTTGAGCTGACTAAGGCAAAAGGACCAGGCAATGCATGGAGAAATGAAGAACAGCAGAAAAAAAAAAAAAAAAGATAAATGTAATTATGGAACAATCCCATTTGTTATGAATTAGCTCTGATGCTTCATCCCTACTCAATCTCACACCTCATTCCTACCCTCTCCTGCAGCCTGATGGACACTATTCCTCTGTTTTTGTCATTATTGCCTCATACAGTCACACCACATCCAAGCTCCCAACTTCTTTGGGAAGAACATAAACACATAAAGAAACATGTAAATCTGCCCTGGAGATTGTCCTGTTTGTGTACGTTGTTCAGGATCAAAGAAACAACAGGGTTATTCCCAGTGTGATACTTAGGAAATACAAATATTAAATTCAAGGCTGTCTCTAGCACCCCTAAAACTCAGTCATTTTATCCATACATAATAAATCTAAAATCAGGGTTTCAAATGCACAGCATTCCTGCCTTCTCAGTGCTCTCCTCCTTGCATTACAGGACCCACAACCTACTACTATGCTGTGGCTGTCGTGAAGAAAGGAACAGGCTTCACCATAAACGACCTGAAAGGCAAGACGTCCTGCCACACAGGCCTGGGCAAGTCCGCGGGCTGGATTATTCCCATTGGGACACTTGTTCGCCGAGGAGACATTCCATGGGATGGCATCGACTCTGGCTCCATCGAGCAAGGTGAGATGGGAAAGCATGAGATGATGCTAAAAAAAATGGGATGAGGTTAAAAGCAGTGGTGTGGGGAGATGGAAGTGATGCCTGGTCTTCTGCAGAGAGTCAGTGGAGATGCACAGAGCATGGACATTCCCTATCTTGCTCTTTCTCCTCTGCCTCCTCCATCCCAAATATACCAGGAGCACCTTCATTTAGGAATCTCATCCTATGCCCAAGCACAGAAACTCACTGTGCTGCACATAGTTAAGTTTGTTAATGCTCCACTCTGCTACATACCACAGGAGGGGGAAGATCAAATCATTAAGTTTTATTATGGAGTTGAGACCCTTCCCCTAAGGGATGCCTTCCCATCACAGACCCTCTCAGCTTCTTGCAAAACTGATTTTTCAAGTAACTCTCATGTGTTTCTCTTCCACAGAGGCGGCCAAATTTTTCTCGGCCAGCTGCGTGCCCGGTGCCACTGAAAAAAACCTGTGTCGTCAGTGCAAGGGAGATCCGAAAACCAAATGTGGCCGCTCGTCACTTTATTCAGGATATTCTGGAGCTTTTCTGTGAGTGAAGGTTATTTTTCTTTGTGAAAATATCCTTACACAAACAAGTTTTCATTATCCTGAGGACTGCTGTGCTGCAACTAAGGGCCCTGATGAGATTGAATTTACGCAGCAGCTGGGACTTTTGGTAATGGAAGATTCAATTTTTTTGAATTTGTAATAAATGGAGGCTTGGAGTTCCAGTAGGCAGCTGTGGGATCAAAGAGGGTTGTATGATTTCATTTGGACTGTTAGGAATACACAGCATTTTGCTAAGTCTACCTAGGTGTCTTATGAATTACTTCTCTGCCTTTACATTTTCTCCCCCACTAGTGTAGATTTTGGGGACAATGACTGTTCTGTGTTTGGAGACTGTGCCAAAGTAACTCACTGAAACAGGAGATAGGGAACTGCAGTGTCCTATTTGTTTAATGTCTCTTCTGCTTCCTCCCACCTGCAGATGTCTGAAAGACGGAAATGGAGAAGTAGCTTTTGTGAAACACACAACTGTTGAGGGTAGGTTTGTTCAATCACTCTTATTTTTCCTTCCTAGTCCAACCTTCCTAGTCCAACTCCATCCTATAGTTTAGTCTACACTGTGGCCACCTTCATTCCCCTCCGTATTTCCCCCAAACCTCTTCCTCGTTCATTTCTAGAAGCACCAGATGCATTAGTTAACTAGCTCATCCTTGTTCTTGAAAAATATGACCGTGGTGGGGTGTCGCTCAGATGTCCCTTCTCTGAAGAATGAAAACCTGGAAGTTACCTGCTTGGTTTAAGCTCAGCAATGGAATTTGTGACATATTACAGAGCCAGCTGTAGTATTTTCACTGTAATGGCAGAGTGAGCAATAATTACCCACTCTTCCCAGACCCATCCAGTCTTCTGGGAGACACGTTTGGAGGGAATTTAGCCTACAGAAATTATTCACTAGCTTGGCACCTTTCATGGAGGGAAGGTGACTGTACTTAGAGCACTTGCTGGCACTCAGGAGACCTTTGATGAGTTCAGTGGAGGGCCTTCAAGATAGTCAAGGGACAAGAACACTTGCCCTGCAAGAACAGGCTGAGGGAGATGGGGTTGTTCAGTCTGGACAAGAGATGACCTTGCGGGGGGCTTCATAGTAGCCTCTCAGTATCTACAAGGAGGCTTCCAAGAAGACAGAGCCTTCCCTTTACAAAGAGAAGATGAGAAACAACAGTCATAAGTTGAAAAAAGAGAGGTTCAGACCAGATACGAAGACATTTTTTTCCATGAGACAATCAGTGGCACAGGTTGCTGAGATTTCTGTCTGCATTACCTTCATGTGGCTCTGATGATCGATCTCTCCTAGCATCCACACAGTACATTGCAAAGGAGGCATGGGAGTTGTCAAATGAGAAGAATTTGCCATTCCTCTAGGATTGATTAGGAAAAAAATAATCATAAAGCTGCCTGAGGTTCATTTTTTGTGGTATTGCAACTTGTGGTTCCTCCCTTTAGAAAACGCCGCAGACGAGAAGGATAAGTATGAACTGCTGTGTCTGGATGGCACCCGGCAGCCTGTGGACAACTACAAAACCTGCCACTGGGCCAGGGTTCCTGGTCATGCTGTGGTGGCTCGAGATGATGGCAAGGCTGAAGAAATCTGGACTTTCCTCTCAAAAGCACAGGTAGCCCAGAGATTTCACGTTCTTACTCTAGCAACCCGTGTCTTGTCCCCAGCATTTTGGTGTCATCATTTACTGACTATTTTTCCCTTGTGACAGGAAAAATTTGGTGTTGGCACCACCAGTGACTTCCATCTCTTTGGGACACCTGATAAGACCAGCCCATACCACAGAGACTTGCTTTTTAAAAATTCTGCAATATTGTTGAAGAAAATCCCAGCACTGATGGATACCCAGCTCTATCTAACCTATGAGTACTACAGTGCCATTCAGAACCTCAGGAAAGGTAGGCAGGACCTGGGCCACAGCCAGTGGGCATGAAATGCTAGAGAGCATCAAGGGAAACTGCAGTGAATCTGGAAGCTGCTGTATGAGTTCAGCTGGCCCAGAAGTGTTTGCAGAAGATATTTGGAGAAGTGATCAGCAAACTGCCAAGGGGAAAGAACGCGATTTTCTCAAATGTAGTCAGCGTTGAATATTCTTGGCAGTCAGTATTCAATATTCTGTATTTCCTGTGAAATGTATTTACTTGTGTGGTAAGTAAGGTCAAGGTTGATATAGTCAGAACTGCTGCTCAGAAAAGGCATTTCTGGGATACAAGCACACAGGATTCTGCTAATGATTCTGGGTTAAGATTCTGATAAAGATTCTGGGTTTTGCTAATGAATCATTTTTACACAAACCTTCTGCTCAGTCTGGTCCAGAACTTAGTAAGCCAGATCCGTTTGCACTGGGCAGTGGTAGGTTTGTGTGTGCAGACAGCTGGATCGGATGACATCGCTTTCTTGTTTAGCAGAGCATCAGGCTTATTCCTTCTCTCTGCTGTTTTTTTACAGATCTGATGTCTTCTGGCTCCAAGAAAAGCAAGATTCAGTGGTGTGCTGTGGGTAAGGACGAGAAGGTCAAGTGTGACCGCTGGAGTGTGGTGAGCAACGGAGAGGTGGAGTGTGCTGTGGGGGAAACCACCAAGGACTGCATCATTAAGATCATGGTGAGGCTTTTATTTCCATTTTCTTCTCCCTGTGACACTTTCATATAGCCCCTTCATTCGCAGCAGTGTTGCTTCTTTCATCCTGGAAGTAGATTTGATGGGGAATATTAAAATGAAATGGTGAGGGAAAGGGGAATTGCTAGAAGGACCTAGGTAGGTAGAAACCAACCTCATCATTGGGAGGATGCTTTCAGATTAGTTTCTCAACTGTTAACATTTTGGGAAAGTATAGTTAGAATTCTCTTTCTTTGATGTTTTTAAAATAAAAATAAGAATATAATGCCTGCTGATCCAGCTGGCAGTGCAAAGGGTCTCATCTTGGAGGCTATGGATATGGTGTCAATCAGAGAGGGACCCTTCTAGAAGAGGAACGGTTCCAGAGCGCTGCTGGTCATTGGGTCAGTCCCTTGGTATTTATACAGCCCAAAATGCAAACTCCAAAGGTGAGGTCAGATAAGCTTTCATCATGAAACAGGCTAGGAAGGGTATACAGTGCGATACCATGAGTGCCTGGGGAGGAGAATTGCTCTGGCTACAAACCCACAGGAGTGAGCAATTCCTAAGTCTTTCCTTTTGCACCTCCTGTTCATATGCTAAGGAATGGCCATCCCAAACCCAAGGACCCTTATCTGAAAGCAAGTGGTTTCTTTTATGATCCATTTTTTGAGAAGAGCTGGTATGGGTAAAAACAGCATCATCTCATCAGTGGGTGCTTTTCATTGCAGAAAGGTGAAGCAGATGCTATCAGTGTCGATGGAGGCTTTGTCTACACAGGCGGAGAGTGCGGCTTGGTGCCAGTGATGGGAGAAAACTATGAAGGTAAATACAGCCCGCGTTGGCCCTCTGGCTGCAGGTGATGGTGAACGGAGTGGTGCAAAAGCACCGGTTTTATTCTGAAACAGAGAGAGCAGCCTTGGAAACGCACAGCGCACTAAGGCAGCTCTGCTGGCCACGTGTGCTGCCTCCCAGTGCCAGCACGGAAACGGCCCTGAGCACGAGAGAGAAAAATCATGTCAAGCTTCTTAAATCAGGCACTGCGTCGTCTTCATTTTAATCGTGATGCCCCTTTTCTCTGGCACCGGTCTCTATATGTAGTTGTAGTAGCTCGGGGGAGCAGATGGAGGCTTTGCTTCGTTCTGCTGACACGCTAGGTACTACCTTTGATAGTCACTTCTAGATGAAGCTTCTTAGAAATTAGTGAGCTTGATTCAGTTCTGTATTTGCTCTGTGTTTTTTCTCCCTAAAATCTTTTTCTTTTTTCCCTCTCTCAGATGATCAATGCAGCAAATCAGGAGAACCAGGTAATTACTGCCAACAAAGCAACAGAAAACAGCCCTGATGGATTTAAGTAGAAAAAAATATATACATATACACGTAGCCAGGAGTCAAGAATAAGCAGTCAGTCAACACACAAGCAGTCTAGTAAGAACCACAGTATCCAAAGCAGTTGTTAAAAGTCTGGAAGGCAAATTTACTAGTCAGACACAAAGTCTGGATCTGTAAGCTGATATCAAGGTGCACGTGGTAGTGGTAGAAGTGTTTGATGCTGCTCTCAGCTTAGCTGAGGCTGCCTGGAGCATGGCCTTGCCATGAGGTTGGTGGGCCCGCAAACAGGGAAGGAGAGCCTGGGTTACAGCACTTGGACGTTGTTTTCATAGATATGAAAACAAGGGGAGGAAGGAAGGTTTTGGCATTTGTTAACAGGGGATAATGGGTGGCAAATTATTTATAAGTCCAAAGTGACACCGCTCACAGATGGTGCTAGGTGGAACCAGTGCTCCCCTAAGGGATCTCTAGCATCAGCCCTGGTTCAGCTGCCAACCTCCTGTTTCACCCTCTCCCATCTTTCCCCTGAAAGCATCTTACTTTGCGGTGGCTGTTGTGAAGAAATCCAACCCGAGTATTACGTGGAACAACCTGAAGGGCAAGAAATCCTGTCACACAGCCGTCGGGAGAACTGCTGGCTGGAACATCCCCATGGGCTTGGTGCACAACAAAACCGGGAACTGTAATTTCGGTGAGTCGAGTTTGGCATTCCTAGCCCAAGGTTTAAGAACAAAAATATCTTCCCACCACTCTCATCTGATCCTCAGAGTTCCTCGTACCGCAGCGATTCCAGCTTGGAGATAGGAAAGTGAGAGCGAGGCTTTGGCGAGCAAAGTTTCAGACTGACGGTGACTAGATGTGGCACCTAGGCTGCAGCAAAATAAATAAATCATGTGCAAATATTATGGTTCAAGAGAAATCAAACATTTGGTTATTATAAGGAAATCTTCAAGAACATTTAGTGTTAGTGAATAAGTAAGTTTTAGACTCAGTCCCTACATCCTGCTCTGAAATCCTCCCTGCTTTTTTCCCTACTGTTCCTTTTTCTGCCCCAGATCACTGGTGGCACTGCCAAATACAGGCTTGCCTCTCCCTAAAGGCTGAAGATGTTTGGGTTGGCTCTGCATGAGCTGAAAATGTCTTGCAAGAAAAATAATATGTTCTTTTTATATCTCAAGATAGTGACTGCTGCAGTGGATACACTCATAAAGCCTCACAGCAGGTGTTTGAGGGTCAGAGGCTCAGAGAAAAGCGAGTGCTTTTCAGGGGGGAAAAACCACTGAATTTCTCATATTCTCCCCTGCAGAGGAATACTTCAGCGAGAGCTGCGCGCCGGGGTCTCCTCCCGGCTCCCGGCTTTGCAAACTCTGCAAGGGCTCGGGTGGGATCCCGCCGGAGAAGTGTGTCGCCAGCAGCCACGAGAAATACTACGGCTACACCGGAGCCTTCCGGTAGGTGGAGGGAATATTGGGGCTGCCCTTGAGTACTGTCAAAAACCGCCTCCACCGGATGCTTCCCGTTAATTATATTGGTCTCACCTTCAATAAAATGAACCCGCTGTAAAATATAAAGCAGGAAGTGAAGGGAGAGTGAGAGGTCAATCCCAATTCCATCTCCTGTGTATCCTTCATGTAATTCATACTGGACACGTGTTTAAAAGGAGAATAATTCTTGTTTCATGTAGCAGTACTCAGTAGGGAAGAGCTCCCTGCTGCCTGGATTCAAGCAGCTCCCCTGCTTGATTTGCTTTGCACTTTGCAGGTGCCTTGTCGAGGAGGGGGATGTGGCCTTTATTAAGCATTCCATCGTCGAGGAAAACACTAATGGTAAGTGGCAGCCAAACCAGCCCCAGCTCTGGTGTTTTGCAGTCCTGCAGGACCTTCTGTCTGGAGCTCGGAAGCTCAGTTTACTTTTCTAAAAGCCGTGAGTGATGTTTTCAAAGTAGTATGAGAAAGGAAGACATAAGCCTTTTAATACATTCATTATGAAGGAAGGATGTGTGAATAAATCTTGCAGCTGCTCTCAGAGTCCCACTTATCCCACTGATTTGTTTTCTGAATTTTACTTAAATCTCTTGTGCAGGGTATCCAAGTGTCAATAGGTGCAATGCAAAAATGCCTGGATTGGGGGCTGTGAGCTGACATGTTTCTGCTAGGGAAATACCTGAGTCTCCAATTCTCTTTGAAGGCAAAAATAAAGAGGATTGGGCCAAGGACCTGACAATGGACCAGTTTGAGCTGCTGTGCCTGGATGGGAGAAGGGCAAATGTCATGGATTACAGAACCTGCCACCTGGCAAAAGTCCCTACCCACGGTGTGATCTCACGTCCCGAGAAAGCAAGTGAAATCCGTGAGCTGCTGAAGAGACAGGAGGTCAGTACTGGCTCAGGATAAATGTTCTGGGGTTGCTTCTGTCCTGCGTGGTGGCGTTTTATGGCAGGAGCGATGCTCCGAGTTCCACTGGGTCGGTGAAACATGAAATATTTTGACTTGTGGATGCAGGGTCACAGCCCTGCACCTCCGTATCCCCTGGCTGCCTCCTCCTTCCATCCTTTCAACCTGTTTTTCCTCCGTTGCCACCTTCGCAAATGCCCATAAGTAAAAACAAGATGAGTTTCCAGCATGATAGGAGCCCCTTGGCGCCTGCTGCTTCCACCTCATTGTGGAGCTTGACTTCGTGGTGAAGCACCACGATGTAGGCTTGGAGCAGGCTAGTTCTGAGCTCCTCTCCTTTGCTCCGTGCCTTTATTTCAGAAACTCTTCGGAGAAAAGGGAAGCGACAAAGACCGCTTCATGATGTTCAAGTCCCAGACCAAGGATCTGCTCTTCAAAGACTTGACCAAGTGCCTGGTGGAGCTCCGGGAGGGCGTCACGTACCGCGAGTTCCTGGGCGACCAGTACTACGCGTCGGTCGCCAGCCTCAACACGTGCAACCCATCAGGTGAGCGCGGCGCTGCGGCAGGCGGCCCCTCCGCCTCTCCCGCGGGACGGGCGGGTGTCCGGAGCCGGGGCCGGCGCTCACCTCCCTCTCGCTGCCCCTTTCCCAGACCTGCTCCAGGTGTGCACGTTCCTGCAGGACTCGTAGCCGGACGCAGCGACGGCGCGGAGGGCGCCTGGGAGCCGCCCGCGGCCGCCGCCGCCGCCC
>JAWLRI010000264.1:504858-521600 GCA_034781795.1 Crypturellus tataupa
GGCGGCGGGAGGGCGCGCGCGGTCCCCCGTCCCCCGCCGCCGCGCGGCCGCCTCAGCGGGCTCTGCTCTCCCCGCAGTGCTGTGGCGGCTGCTGCAGGGCAGGAAGGGCGGCCGGAGGGCGGTGCTGCTGCTGGGCCTCTGCGACGCGGGCAAGACGCTGCTCTTCGCCAGGGTGAGCGCTGCGGGGCGCGGCCCTCCCAGCCCCGCGGTCTGAGCGCGCTCTGCTTCCCTTTATCCGCACTTTTATATCCCCGTGTTTTCAGTGGATATTTGAAGCCCGTCGCTTTGGGCAGGTTAACCCTGGCCCCAGGGCTCCTGCCAAACGCTTGGTTTGTCCCCCCGCAGCTGCTGACGGGCAGGTACCGGGATACGCAGACCTCCATAACGGACAGCTCGGCCGCGTACCGCGTGAGCAGCGACAAGGTGAGCCCGGCAAGGCCAGCCCGGCCTCTCCACCGAGCCTGGCCCCGGCCTCTGTGTGCCGGGCTTCCCAGCTTGAAAACAGGGCCAGCTTGGAGGGGAATGTTCAGCGCACACTGGAAAGGCCAGGGGGAAAATGGGAGGCGTTAGGGATTCCTGGCTGCTCGAGTTTTCTTAGCAGAGTGAAGAAGCTCTGTGGGGACAACAGTTTGGAGCAGGAGGGAGATAATGGGAGGGGATGGCTCCATCCTCGCGTTCTCTTCGTTGGTTTGGCGGTCGTTTTTGTTGCTCCCAAGAAAACCCGTGTATGAAAGCTTAAACAGGCTTGAAAAGACTTTCCAGCTGAACCTCAGGTGATCCCAAAATACATTTGGTTGTTTTTGGTTTTTGGCCTATGTCACCAACCTTGTTATTTCCAATTCCTAGTTATTCCCAGTTCCCAATTAGACTTAGAAACGTTTCTTTTCCCGTTGCTGGGTGCGTATGCAGTGGGAGAGACCAGCAAGCTGGGAGCATAAGTACCTGTTAATGCTCAGAGGGGGCTGCAGAGTAGAGGGACGTTATATCCGGTAGAAATAATAGGTTTAAAAATGTAGTGAAAGGAAATGAGTGGCACTTTTTTTTTTCTTTTCTTCTTTGTTTTATTGGTGTTTCTTTTAAGATTGAGCAGACAAGAAATACTCAAAGGGGGAGCGATGGGAGAACACGGTGAAAGAGGCTGCTGCTTTTGTGGTTCCTCGAGAGCACCAGGGGCAGCATCGAGAGCGATGACGTGGCCCTGCCTGGCCCTGTTGTGACCGGGACTGTGTGTGTGGAATTCGCTTTAATGCCACTGCTTTGCAGCCTGTGGAAAGAGGGTTTCGCAACTCAATTTAGAAGGGACAGAGGCTGAGAAGGACGACCTGGTTTTGGTTTTCTCTCAGTTGTGCTCCGTTCTCGCAGCTCTGCTGGCTGGGTTGCTGTGGCTGCCTGTGAATGTCATTTTGCAGCGCTTCTTTTGCCCATCAAAATTATTTGGGCTGGGGAAGAGACTGCATTTTGGTGAGAATTGGGTGTTTCTGACCTTGTGCACTGGTACTGCTAGATCTCTGCTAATATCTGCTTTGATCTCTGCTAATATTTGTTTGCTTTTTGCTTCCAGGGTGCGAACGTGACCTTGATAGACCTCCCGGGCCACGAGAGTTTACGGCTCCAGTTCTTGGAGAGGTTCAAGGCTGCGGCCAGGTAACTTGGAGGGGGCTGGCGGGGGGGGCAAAGCAGGTGAGGCTGTGACGTGCTGTGCCCTGCAGCGGTGGGAGCAGGTTACCGAGTGAGATGAAGGGTGGAAAGGAAGGTGCTGGTGTATCTGGTGGTTATGGAGCGTGTGGCCCAGGCGCTTTCCCCTTGCTCCCTGCAGAGCGCTCGTGTTCGTGGTGGACAGCGTGGCCTTCCAGCGGGAGGTGAAGGACGTGGCCGAGTTCCTCTACCAGGTCCTGGTCGATAGCACCGTGCTCAAGAACGCGCCCGCGCTGCTGATCGCGTGCAATAAGCAAGGTACTTGGTGTTTGCTGCTCTGAGGGGTAAAATAATGATTCAAACATCAAGTAACAGGGGAGTTCCACCCTGGCTGCCCAATTCTGTAGGTAAAGGAAGTGCAGATTCAGAGACTGATCAACAGAGACACTTGTAGCAGCTATTGGAAAAAATATTGGGTCAAGTATTTCAAACAACTATACAGCACTTGAAGAGCTAGGGGGGTCTAGGTAGACTTAAGTAAGGCAGAAAGCTTTCTGGAAGGGAAGAGCCCGTGCAAAAATGTTTTCCTGAATCTGTAGGCAGCAGAAAATGGGATCCGTTTGAGCCCCCTCTGTACACCTGGTAACCTCAGTCTTAAAATCAGGTGGCTGTTTATGCTCTATGATTGCATGGAGCAATGAGCAGGAGGATCCAGCTGCTGAAAAGTGCCAAACTTTCAAATATTGGCAACTTCTTCCATGCTGGGATGGTTCCCTGTGTAACAATGTGAAGCTTTCTGTTGGAAGCAGGCTTTTTCTATTTCATCATTATTTCCTGTAGGCACTTGAGGAGCAGAGTGGGTCTATGGGTTACAAAGCATCATACTGTAAACTTAGTGCTCCGGTGTCACTTATCCTCGTGCAGAAACTGCTGACTTTGTCCCCAGAACCTCTATGGCAGCAGCGTGAGGGGGCCTTGCGGTACCTGCAGGGCTGGTTTGGGAGCCAGAGTGATGTTAAGTTGCACAATCTTTTATCACCAGGTCTTATTCTGGACAGGGTTTTCCTTGCCAAGTCTCAAGAGGGAAATGAGTTCTAAATTTTCACTTATAAAAGCTAATTTCTCCTTTTTCTTTTCTCATTCTAGATGTCACGATGGCAAAATCAGCCAAACTGATCCAACAGCAGCTGGAGAAGGAGCTGTAAGTGGGAGAAGGGGTCTTCAACCCTCTGAACATCTCTTTCCTTCTACTCTTTTCTGCTTTCTGTCTCTTCCTACTAAGTGTGCTTCCGTAGCAGAAAAAGAGCAGTCTGTTTGGTCTGTGTAGTACCCAGGGTAAGGGAAAGCTGACCCTGTGCTAAAGCAGTAAGATCCAGTGATGTTCGTGTCGAGACAGTAGGTACAAAAAGCCTCCTAGGAACTGTGGTTTGGGGAAACATCACTCTCCAAACCATCCCTGGCTTAAAGGATGGCTCTTGTACCCCAGAGCTCTGCATGCTTTGAAGAACTGGCGTGGTTGCTTTCCCAAACATCTGTCAGGCTTTCTGTAAGTGGCAGGTAGCTCTGCACAAGGTGCTGGTAGAGATTTGGGTACAGACATTGCAGGGACCTGTTTGGGGCCCCTGTGTCACTGTTTTATTCCACCTAGGCGGAACATTTTCTTAGGAAGATGAGCGCTGTATGATCCATTTTTAGATTTTAAAAGCAAGCAAGGAGAAGGAGAACGTAGAGGCCAGAAGCTCTAGGGCTCGGGAGGAGGAGTGCAGATGTTTGGTGTCCGAACAAATGTGTTTTCCTGGGGCACAGCCGTGTTGCTGGTAGTCCCTTTGGCCAGCAGACGGCAGCAGGATCCTTTGTACCTGCCAGACATGAAGAGCCGATCCTCCCCCTTCATAAGGGAGGAGTTAGTTGCCACATAATCAGTCTCTCCAGGTTGAAAAATTTTCCTTGGTTCTGATTTTGGGCATTCGCCAGTTGTTTTGCTTTAGAAGTAGGATTTTTTGAGAGTAACATACTCTGCCTCCCCCTGGGCAGATCTTAAACTAGGGCAGACCTTGAACACTACAGGCTGCTGCTTCCTTCCAGAGCAGGAGACTTTGGGAGGCTGGACTGGCTCAGGGAGTGGAGGGAAAAACTGCATCTGGCTTGAAAATGCTAGACTTTGATCCAGTCTTTTGCACCTTACCAGCAGCACCCCCTCTGTACCGTGCAGGGGAGCAGAACCAGAGGCAGAGAACCCAGGAGTGAGTGGGAAATCACATTGTGCCAGCTTGATTGGTGCCTTTTGCTTCCTCTCATCCGCTGGAGCATCCCAGTGGATCCCTTGCCCATGTCCTTCTTCCCTTTCTCTCTCCACAGAAACACCTTGCGAGTGACCCGCTCTGCAGCCCCCACCAGTTTGGATGGTCCCACTGCTGGGGCCACTGCTCAGCTGGGCAAGAAGGGCAAGGATTTTGACTTCTCCCAGCTGCCCATGAAGGTGGAGTTTGTGGAGTGCAGCGCCCGGGGCAGCAAGGGAGAGGATGGAGACGCCGACCTGGAGGCCCTGGAGAAATGGCTGGCCAAGATCGCCTGAGGGCAGGAAGCCTGGGACACACAGAGAGGGATAGTGACCTGGCGGGTGGGACACTGCGGGTCTGAAAGGAACAGGGAGGTTTGAAGTACTCAAATCTCTTCCCTTGAATGAAACATAAGCTGGAAACCAGTGTCCTTGCTCATGAGCAATGTAACACAATTGCTGCTGTGACTTCCTCTTGTTGTCTGTGCTACATTGCAATATTTTTTTTTTCTCTCATTTTTCTCCAGGATCTGGCCCTCTCGACCAGTTTGATCCCTGGAAATCTTTGAGCTTTTAGTTCAACAAAGGCAAATTGGGAAGGATTGCACTGCCCCAGGCAATCTTTTAATTGAACTCTGTGTGTCCTCCCCTGCTTCCATTTATCCTTGCAACCCTGTTGCCTCCTGCGGCTACTGATTCCCACCTGGTTCTGCTTTCTTTCCCCAACCTCTTGCAGGTTGGGAGGACCATACACATGGTCAGCTCTGCCTTGGCAGGGTGCACAGAGCAACTTTTTGCTGGGCAGGCATCAAGCAGGGGCTAAAAGCAGGTGGTTTTTCCCTACATCTCTACTCTCTCTGTTCCTATAACCTTGTGCAGTTATTTTATGCTAAAAGCAGCTGCCTGCTTGGCCTCTGCCCACTGCTTGTCTCTTGCTGCCGTGTTGGTATCTGTGGGTCAGGTGGAATCAAGACCCTCCCGCAGAGCTGCGTGTTCAGCTTCCCCTTCCCAAGCAGCCTGAAAGCAGATGTTTGGAGCCCCCCTGCCCAGGAGCTTGTGTTCTGAGGGAGGGTCCTCTCTATGCAGCACCTATGTGAGGATGACTTCTCCTTGGTGTGTGATGCTGGGAATTTCAAAGTCCTTTTACATAGAAGTTATTTCTCCATTTCCTCTCTGGCTTGATGCTTCATTGCTGCAAGCTGATCTATTTTGCTTTTTTTCCTTTCTTTCTGGACATCCTCAATCTTCCTTTTGCATTGCCAAGTGCTACTTGTGATGGGGAAGGCATGTCTAACCTTGTGAACCCCGTGGTGGTTCTTGAGGTGCGAATGGCCCCTTCCTCAGTGGCTGAATTGTGTTTGGGGGGTGCTTGAGAGGAGCCCTGGGCAAGGCTGGAGGCTGATCCATCAGCAGGAGCAGCTCAAAGCCCAAAGACACCTTATCCTGATGGAGGCTGGAGGAATTAGAGCATTATGCTCTAATTATGCTCTCGGTGCTCATTCCCTGCAGCCGGAGAGTTGTTGGAAGGTGTTTATCAGGCTTTGAACTCAGTTTAACAGGAGGCTTTTCCTGGGCCTTCTCCTTTGAATCCATAATGCTGAAGTGAGAATATTGCTGTCTCTCTGGGCCATTCCTCTGTTTGCAAAGACCTCCCTGCTTGAAAAGCAGAGGCCTTTAGTAGGGAAATGCTGAACAATGTCATGCTTGTTTTTTTTTTAAGTTATTCTTAATTAAAGTTATTCCCTAAATAAAAGTATTTGGCTAAAGCGATTGTGTGCTCTCAGCTCATTTTGCAGGTCCTTCTGCCTTGTCTCCTCCCCGATGTCCCAAATCCACGTGGGCTGAGACAGCTTCTACTGAAATGTCATGTTGGAGAATAACCTACCTGCTTGGTGGCCAGGTCTGTGTTAGTTCCACACAGAGGAATTGTTGGTGTTTTGAGGTTCTCCTGGTGGTGATCACCCCTCTGCAGTTGGGCAATTCCCTTATCTTCCTTTTCAGCAAAAACATGGATATAGGAAAGCTAAGGTACTCCCCAACTGCTCTGTGCTGCACATTGTTGCTTTGACCTCAATGAGGACCATATGGCAAAGAGTGGGCTGCTATGGAGAGCAAAACACACACACAGAGATGGGGCTGGCTCATTTGCAGTGCACCTTGTTGCGCTGCTTTGTTTTATTAATAGTTGCTAGCAGTAGATTTTGGGTCTACTGCAGGGGCAGGTGGGCCAGGTACCTCCCAGGAGAGGTGACCCTGCTCCTGTGCGTGGAGAGCAGTTTGCAGATGACCCAAATCCAACCCTTCCTTCCAAAAAGCAGCACAAGTGAGTAAGGAGGTGCAAGAACTTTCCCCTCTTTCCCTCCCACAACATCTTACAGCGGTTCAGCTGGCAAACATCTCCGTGGCCCCAACAACAGCCCCCCTGCTTCTTTTCTCAGTGTTTTCTTTCGGCAGCTGTGCTGCCTATTTTATGTGTATTTTTTGCCCCCCTCCCCAATATTTTACAACAAACAACAACAAACTTTCTGTAACTGCAGTCAAGACCGTATTCTCCCCATGTCACCCCATCCTCCTGCCCCAGAGAGGGCGGAAAAGACAGTCCCCAGCTGCCACCTCTGGTGGCTTCTGCCTGCTCCGGGCTAGCACGAGCAGCCGCTTTCTCTTGCCGGGGCCTCCTGGGGCTTGTCCAGCTTGATGTCAACCACTGGTGGGACGAAGGCAGAGGAAATAAGAGTTAAGGTCAGGTAGATGTTTCTTAGACAGAAAGCAAATCGCTGGGGTGCTCTTGAAAGGGAAACAAATGGGGAAAAATAGGAATTTTATCACAAGAATTTCTGATCAGATTCTGGTCAGGTTGTTTGCTGGAGCATTGCTCCTCTCAGCCATGTGCTACTTGGTCAACAGGGCTGAAGGATCTGGTTTGACATGGCTTGTTGGGGAAGGGGAAAAAGCTCCTGCTGGTGGTTTCTACCACATGCTTCCTGATTCCTCAACCTCTTCCATACCTTATGGCACTAGCAGGCTGGGATATCATTTGGCAATGACCTGGTTTTGGGGCTCTCAGAGGAACCACGGGTTGGTTAGTGTCCCCTTAGTACCTACAAGCAGAAAAAAATACCCAAGCCCATCCTCTTGGAGGAAACTTGCAAAACTGTTAAGGGTGGAAGAGACATTGGGAAGAGGAAGCATGAATTTTACAGGGCCAACAGAAATCCTCCTCTTTGATGTCACACATTGATGTTACCAAGTCTTTTCATACCATCTCCCGCAGCTATCAATCAGGTCTGGCAGCTTCAGAGCCAGATGAGTGGGTTGAGAGGACAGTGCGGGGCCAGAGCTGGCAACACAGGAGGGTTGTAGGACTCAGCACAGGGGGCCTGGATCACTCAAAATCCTCAACGACAGCGGGCTGAGACACAGCACGTCCTCAGCACAGCCGCGGATGACCCCGCAGCACCGAGGCGGCTGCTTGCACGTCGTGGGGGCAGATCCAAGTGTCTGTGTTTTTGCGTTGTGTCCTCCTTCCCCCACTCCCTCCAGCCCACACCGCCAAGCAGCTCCCAGGGCTTCAAGCTCTTGGGTCTTCTTCCCACCCTGATCTCAGCCATTGCTTTCGACACAGGAGCGAGACAGTCCCCTGCTGCTGTCCCACCTTGTCCCAACTCTTCCTGCCAAGGAAGGGGGACAAAAACCCCAACTCTCTTTGCACAGACCACAAGGATCTGCACATGGAACAAGCCGGAGGGTTATGCAGAAAGGATACTTCCTTCTTTGCCCTTCTCTGGGGAACTCTCCATGCCCGGCAGAGCTGAGGCCACACGTCGGAAGAGCTGCGGGAACACGGGGAAAAGGATCCGTCAGCACTGAGCAATCCAGAGCCTAGGGAAATGAGTGGCAACCCAGGTTGTTGGGAGCCCGGCTCACAACAATGCCTAAACCCAAGGCTTGCTCAGGTGCCCTACAGGGAACGCAAACACTGCACAGATCAATGCAAACACTGCACGGATCAACGCACAGACTCCCTTGCACGGCTGCCGGCTCCCTCGGCCAGGGCAGGGCAGGGGCTCTCACCTGCTTTACGTTGTAGCCCGTTTTTGCACTAGTCTCGATGAACATGACCTTCAGCTCTTTGGCTCGCTGCTCCCCTTCTTCAATCGTTATCTGCCTGAGGACACAGAGGAGGGGGACAGGCAGCTAAGCCCGCTGCCATTAACGCTGCCCAAAAGGTTTTGCCACGCAGGAGCAGGGTAAAATGTGCTGCCATCCTCCCAGGCTCTGCCTTATTTTTTTCCCAGTCATTTTCCAGTTGGATTTGGCAGCCATGGTGCCTTCCACCCGACCCAAGCTGGCCCCACATGTCCCCGGCGCCAGCCTGTCACCTCTGCTTGGTCGTCTCCCATCCACGTCTCCTGCATGGCTCTCCAGGGCTTAAGTCTTTGCTACCATCCCCAAGAGGGGATTTCAAGCCCAGATGAGGAATAAGAAAGCCCCAGGCAACTTCCCACACCCAAAGTTGTTCCCTAACCCCTGAGCTTGGCCCCATTTCTACCAGGAAAATCCTGCTTGCTCCAGAGCAGCATCATGGGGGGTTGCATGACGGCCACCCGCCTCGAGGGGCCACCCGCTAGCACAAAACCCCCTTGTCACCCCCAAAGACCTGCCAGCCCCACTGTGATGCCCCAGGATACCCCTTGCAGGGGGATGCCCACCTCACCTCTTGTCCGCGAGGTCCGTCTTGTTGCCCACAAGCATGATGATCACGTCGCTTCCCCTTTCCGTCCGGACGTCGTCGATCCATTTGGCTGTCTGCTGGAAGGAGTTGAGATCTGTGGGAGAACAGGAAGGCAGCACTGAGCCTCAGGGCTGCTCCCGGGCCAGGTTTGGTGCCGCTGCCCGAGCCCAGAGTGGACACGATGGGGTCTGGGTGTAAGCTGGGCACCTACAGCCTCTCCAGAGAGCATTCCCAGTGCCCACACAGCCAGCAGACACGGGCACGGCAGCACCAGGTGCCCTGGGAAAAGCCCAACTCACTTGTGATATCGTAGACGACCACGGCCACGGTGGAGTCTCGGATGTAGCTGGGGATGAGGCTGCGGAAACGCTCCTGGCCTGCGGTGTCCCAGAGCTGCAACCGCACCTGACGGAGGGAACGAGAGACCGTTGGCGAACGGAGCAGTGGGAGAGGCCTCGAAATGCAGAAGGGGACACGCGAGAGACAGCAATGGAGGCTGAACGCTCTACAGGAGCTCAAGGAGAGTCAGCTCCACGTGTCCCCCCAAAACACCACCCCAACCTGCAGCGTGTCCTCTGCTGTCACCCACATCTGTGGTTCTTCTGGGTGAACATGTTAACCCATGCCACCGAAGGAACCACAAGGAAGCTAGATGCCACACTGCCCGTGACATGAGATCTCACTGCCGGCTACTCCATCCACAGGTTGTGAGTGGGTTTTGTGAGGATGGTGCTGGAGAACGGGACCAGCACAGGCTGCAGTTCTGCATCTCTCCTCTCCCTGTTGTCTGCTCCCATTTCCACTAGCATTTCCCAAATTCCCTCCCGCTCAACATCAACACTTCAGGAAGCTTTAAGTGCCTTTCACTATCATCTTCCATAACGCCTGCGAGCAGATGGGGGGATAACCAAGCTCTCCTTCTCCTCACAAACGCTTTTTAGGGGCAGCATGGACACAAAACGTCCCCAGGAGGCCACAAATAAGGAAGCCCAGAGAGGGTTGTGGAGAGCTCACAGTGGACCGAGGCGGCAATGGCATCTCCTGCTACTCACCGTCCGGTCCTCCAGGTACATGGTTTTTGACAAGAAGTCGATGCCAATTGTGGCCTGTAAAAGAAGAAGAGGAGAAATGAAGAGCAGATAGAGCTGTCAAGGGGGATCTGGAGCTCCGCTGCTGCTTGCAGAGCACAGGGCAGCTGAGAGAGCACCTTGCCCCATGCTGCTCCTGCAGCTCCAAGACATCCCTCAGGCCCTGCGGCTCCTGTCTGGGAAGGGAAAGGGAGAGAGAGAAGTGATGGAGCCTGGGGAACGAGCTCGGTATCTTGGCGAGGTGAGTAACCTCGTTCCAGTGCTCAGGCGCTTGCTGGCGCTCGGATGAACATCACTTAAGCGGCACCGGTGCAGGAGGGAGCGGGATGGAAGATGAGCTCATGCCGCAGCAGAAGGAAGGGGACGTGGGTCTCCTGCGTGGGGGGAAACAGGCCACGTGGCCACGTCTCAGGGGGACATTAGGTGGCTGGGAAGCAGTGGTGCCAGCCAGAACATCCTCCTAATTGCACCGCCTTCGCCTGCGGAGAAAGGCCATTAGCAGGGGCTGCCATCAGCAGCACGGAGCAAGCGGGAGGCACCGCAGGGAGATGTTCCCCTCTACTTAACGGAGGCCTTTGAAGATGGAGCAGAATCTAGTTCTTTAAAGGAAAAAAAAAAAAAAAGCATCACGCAGGAGAGTGGTGAGCTCAGCAAAAAGCTTTCATGGGCTCAAGGGGTGATGAGCACCTGGAAATGATCCAACGGGGATCTAAAGGGAAAAATCAGGCCAACCTCAGCACGGGCTCTGCATTCCCTCTATGCTGCACCTGGAGCCATAGAAACAGGGGTCTCATGGGCATCAGAATTGGGGCAGTCGTGTTCAGAGATGATGGGGTCTGCAGAGACCCTGCAAAGATGCTGTGAAAGAGGAAAACAAGGGAAAGGAGCATTGGATCCTTTGGAAAAAAGAGTTGTGGGCTCACCCAACAGTGAGGAGAGGTTTTGGCAGTGGGAATATTCCCTAATAGGGGAGCTGGGTGTTCAGGGGGTTGCGACTTCCCCGTTATCTTTACTCGAGGTTATGATCAGACAACTGGTTGCCCAGAAGGGGTCCAGCAGGGCTGAAGCTGCCTTGAGCAGGGGCATTGCCTGGAGCTTCCTGCTGTCCTCCTGCCTCTGCCTTTGTCCCTTGGGTGATGTCCTTTCTGTGGGCACCTCGGTGAGCGGGAGGAAAGCGGCTTCCCAAACAGCATGGCTGTGTCCTCCACGCTCTCCTACTGCTGACCACGCTGCTCCCAGGTACCAGGATGCAAAGGAACAGCAGAAAGGCCAAAGGTCCCTGTGATTTTGGGGCTGGTTGAGCACTGACGTGGCCCGTAGCGCACTGCAGCGCAGATCCGCTTGCACAGGACTGACCAGGTGCTGCTATGTGCACAAGGGGATCCCGAAGAGGGGCTGCCCTCCTGCGTGGTGAGGGATTTCAGCCTGTCCTGACAGCTCAGCACAGGTTCCCACCCATTTTTGGAGAAAAGGCTACACTGGGGCCAATTCCATCTCCTCCAGACCATGGCCAACCTGAGGTGTGGTGGAAAGTGGACCTTTGGATGGAGATATTTTATCACAGGGTTCTGAGGCAGTAACATTCCCGGCCGGTTGGGAAGAGGGGATACCCGAGGAGCTCATGGGTATGGAGCAGCTTGGGCTTGAGCACTAATGGAAGCAGCAAAGCCCTCACCTGATACGTGTTGTCGAAGCTGTCGTACATGAACCTCGTGATCAGCGACGTCTTCCCAACTGCAGGAGAAGAAGAAGGGATAAGGTGGGTAGGCCAGGAGCTGGGGAAGTGTATCCACAAGCTGACAGGCTCACTGATGGCCACCATCCAGGTGTTTAAGGGACATTTCTCCAGGTGGGAGACACAGCTGTGCAGGTGTGCGAACAACCCCATTCCAGCTCCAGAAGGACAAAACCCAAGGGCTCTGCCTTGCCTCCACCCTGTTGGCAGATGGATGTCCTGGTAGGTGCCTATCCAGTCTAGTCCTCAAAGACGTTGTGCAGGAGCGTGCAAGAGCCTTATTACATCTCATCTGGGTTTAGAAACCTCCACTTTGCACTGAATTTTTGTCCATTTGCAGCCCCACGGCAGCGGCATGGTCCACCTGGGCAGCAGGAGCACATCTTGTGCCCTAGGCAGCAGCTGCTGCATCAAGCAGTGATGCACATGCAGGAAACCTGACTCCCGGGGATCCAGCGGTTAATTACAGATCTGGGTCATGCAGCCATCTTAAATAAACATGTTAATTTTCCTGCAGTTACTGGAAGGACCAGCATCCTGCTCTGGGGAACAAGCAGCTCAGGGCTGCTGGATGGACAAACTCCTCCTTGCAAGATGATGTCGCTGCTCATCCCACACTCCCACATGTGTCAATATTTTGCCAGTATTCCCTTGCAATATTTGATTAGTTGAACAGGATTTGCACTAGGATTTGCCTAGCTCAATCCCAAGAAACGCCTAGGATTTGATAAGAGAAAAGACCCAAACCAAAACACAGACTGAAGAAAACCAGTGCACACGTGGGCATATGAACGGGTGACACGGCTAAAGCAAGGCCACAACCCTCCTGGCTTGGTGTGGCCATGTCACACATGTGCTGGCGCATCAGCACCAAGGAGGATCTTTGCTGATCTGCCCTGCTTGCCTGTTCCTCAGGAGACCTTTACCCTGCACTCACTTCTTCCCCATGATGTGAAGCCAACTGAACAAGTCAGGGATGAAGGCAGAGCAGAATTGAGCATGTTCCACCACCCTCTTCAAGCCCACAAGCAGGATGCAGCACTTGGGCATCTCCCCATGCACCAGCTTGCACAGAGTCACCGCCAGGACAGCTCGTTCAGGCTGGGGGCAATGGCCACACCAGAGCGCATCAATCACCCCAGAGTGGCTCTTCCAAAGCACTAGATAGGGCAAAACTATCGGAGACACCTGACAAATCCCTTCCACCACAACAATTATTCATTTTAGAATATTCTGAGGGTTTTTCAATTCAGAAATGCTCTAGTTTCCAGCAGTTTGTCACCTGTTCTCCGAGCATTTGGGCCTCAAGGGACGCCCAGTGCTATTTGACCTGGGTCCTCCTTGACCTCTAACTCCTCCTCTGTCACTCTGGGCCTTTTGTGAGCTCTTTTTCGCCCCTACTTAGAGAGAAAGCAGGTGATAACATGCAACCAAACAGCCCTTTACAGAAAAAGGTTTATTATTTATTTACTTATTTATTTCTGTATGGTTGTTTCACTATCCCAGTAGCAGGCCTGCAACAAGGGGCCAGAGACCAACCCACGTCTCTGCACTCCCTGCACAGCAAAATGGATTTCACTCGGGGCCATAGGAATTTGACAGTTATATTATTTTCTCTTCCTCAAGGATCTCAGAATTAGCTTTAGGAACTGGGAAGGGACTGATCAACACAAAAAAACTAAAAATCTGGAGCTACTTTGATAAGAGTCCTTAATGATCGTGAATCTTGGGTATTTAAGCTCCAATTGGTAATTTTTTGTCCCATGTGAAAAAAAGAAGTTTCTTTTTTTTTTTTGTTCCACTGAAGAAATATGATACAGGTTGAAAAGGAGGAGGCTGTGGATGCATGTGGAGATTTGGCAGTTAAAGCCAAATTTTTATAACCACATCTCCAGGTTACAGTCTAAGATTTATAATCAATCTGTGAATTGGTTGGCAGGGTCACACTGCAAAAAATAAAGAGCATCTGCAGAAACATCATTGCTACCTCCACTGCTCCTGCAGAAAGAAGAGCAAAGCCCATGCAGAGACAGGAGAAGAGCCTATATTAAATTGAAGAGGGTCTCTAGGCTGCACTGTGAGGCCCAGTCCATGACCAAACTCACCTCAAGGATAATGTTACTGCTACAAAAACTCTTTGGGGTTGGCTTACACCTACGGAAAGCTCTGAGACCAGGAGGGACTGCCCTGCTCCGAGTACAAGGCCACAGAGCACAGACCTGCACCCAAGGGTGCCTGGAGGAGGCTGGTGGCTGGGCTGGCACGGGTGGGCGTTAGAGCCTGTCCTGGATGAGCAGGGAATCACCGAATCACTGATTTTGGAAGGGATCATCTGATCGACCCCACCCTGCACAAGCAAGGTCACCCAATGCACGCGGTGCAGCGTCGTGTCCAGGAGGGTTTGAAGACCTCCATAGAAGGAGACTCCACAACCTCCCTGGTCAGCCTCTTGCAGTGTTCTGTCATCCTGACAGTCAAGAAGTTTTCCCTTAAATTCAGATGGGACGTCCTGTGTTTCAATCTGTGGTTACTGTCTCCTGTCCTACCACTGGCCACCACTGGAAAGAGTCTGGCCCCCTCTCTTCTTGACCTCCTCCCTTCAGATCACTTCAGTACATGTAGGGATCGGAGGTACAGTGGGGGTGCCCTGGGCCCATCACTGACTAAAAGGCAGGAAGAAGATAGTTAACTGACTAAAAGGACTAGAGGGAGATAAACTGGAAGAAGATAGCCAGGGGGATAGGCTGGAAGAAGCTAGCCTGGTAAACAACGTAGACAAAGGAACCCTTATCTTGTTGGGACTTAATGATGCGCCCATCTACTTAACGATGCGCCTATCTACCAGTCAGACAGATACACATTTTTGTGTATCTAGCTGTGTATCTGTCTGAAGCGCTCAGTGTATAAAAGGACAGCACTAACGCGAAATAAACGGAGCTTGATGCTAACTCATATTGAGTCGTCGCATGCTTCCACAAGCCCGTCTCCAACAATTTATTATACTATTCATATAAAATGAATATGTATATATACTAGCTAGTATACTAACTAGTGTTGTGAGACCAGCAGGGAAGGGATGAACTAGCTAAATTATCAGTAAAAATGACAAAAAAGTTTTTTGACCCTTAGCATATGCTTGAGTAAGAAGAAGAAAAAGATACAAGAGAAAGTAATAATAATGATACTGTTATTCTATCTTAAAACATATGTTTCTTCTAACAAAACAAGAGTGGTAATAACATCAGCAACAATCTGTTTATGCTCAGCTTTCTTTTATTTTAAAATGTTTGTTTCTTAGAGAAATTAAAACTCTTAAGGGAGGAGTCTTTTCTCCGTTCCCAGAATGAGTGATTTCAATTGTGGCCTCTATTAACTGTTTAAATCTGCCCTGCACTGAGGGGGAAATTGATTCCACAGTATGAATATGAAAGCCCCTCTTTCTGCAAATAAATCTTCAAGTGCAAAATAAAAATCCGGAAAACCAACACCAGAACTGAGAAAATGGTGTGGTGAATGCTTTAAGTGATGATACCATAAGGAGATCATTAGAAAGTTTTGTGAATATACAGATAATTTTTACCATGCAGTTGCCTAAAATAATACTCCATAAAAAAGAAATAGAAAGTAAGCTTTACTGTCTATGAAAATCATTCTTTGAAAGGGTCTTTCAGTCACAATGTATAGAAGCATGTCTGGAAGTGCTGACAGCAGCAGTGAGCTTATTTTACAGCCAATACATGAGAATCAGAAATGTTGATCCCAGTCAGTTCAAAATGGCAACACTGTTTGTTAAATGATCACCTAAGTACCTTTATGCTTTCTCTCTTGCTTCACACAGAACTGGAGTGAGGTTTGCATAAATAATCCTACACCCATTTTGTTACTGCACGAAACCTCTTCTTACAGCTGCTGTTTGCTACAGCGCCTGCATGGGCCTTGAGAAGATGTGGTCTCTGTGGAGCTTTCCCTGTCTAAGGCTCGGGCTCCAGGGCAGTCTCACCATCCCCGAGGGGCAGGCTTGGATAGAAAGATCCTTAAGGAATGCTCTTCTGCAATGTATTCACATTATTATTGCAAATAGAGAGTTCCTCTTGGTTTTGTTACTTAAGAGCAAGTTCTTTGAAAGTGAAGCCCTCTGCTTGCTTGGAGTCTGTTCAACCTGCAAGGATGAACCCTGGGAACCAGGAGCAGGGCCAGCGCTCGTCATGCCCTGGCCTTGCAGTGGTCAGAGACGTCATGCGGAACAAGAGGTTGCAAAGAGGAAACACTGTTTTGTCTGGGGTAGATGCTGGCAATGGGTGAGTTCCTGCGGTTGTTTGTTACTGGCAGTTTCCTAAAATCTACTTGACATTTCTTCATTTCCTTCTCCCAGGTCAGAGGTTTAAGAAAATAAATAAGCTATAAATGACCAAAGAAGAGACTGGGAGGCAAATACAGATTGCTTCTGATTCCACCTATTTTACATTTATATTAATAACTAAAAATAGTAAGCTGTATTTGTGAAAAAAAAATCTAAAGAGCTGCTCTGTCTGAAAATTATTGTCCTAGCCGACACTGTTTATATTATATTCTTTCTCTACATAATTTACCACATAATCCTAGCAGAATGTTTCCTCTATGAGGTAAGGAACTTATTTTTAATTATTTTTATGGCACCAACAAAAGGAAAAAAGGAATATGCATCACAGTCCTCAAATACGATTATATTGCCTTCCAGTCTCATTGAACAGCAGTGCAGTCTATTCATATGTTAATTATTTAATTGAAAGACGCTATTATGTACAAATAAGAATTTCTGAAAAAATAGGTTGAAAATATTATTCATATTTTAGCATCAAAATATCTGGCCTAATTTTTAGAGATAAGAAATATATTCACTATTGCTGACATGAAAAGTGAAAGCAAATTCTCCAGTCAGCAGACATAAATGCTGGACAAGGTTTGATTCTGACACAGCAAGCCAAAAGCAATAGAGAAGTATCAGGACCCAATACAGTAAAATAGATTTTTGGTTAACTGGATAATAAAATAGCAATAATATATGTATTACTACATCAAAGAATTTGCATATCAAAGACTTTTAGAGCCAAGAAGACACCTGAAAGACAGCTGCGAAATGCTCACATGATTTGGATATTTCTGTCAAAAACACCAGACATGAAATAGTTAGCAGTTTCCTATTTAAATTCCTGATGTCAGACTTCAGATTTAATATCCACAGTAAAAAAATAAAATAAAATAAAATAAAATAAAATAAAATAAAATAAAATAAAA
>JAWLRI010000264.1:526283-637493 GCA_034781795.1 Crypturellus tataupa
CTGCTGGGGTTCGGCCCCAGCTTCGCCCGGTGCCGCCGCCGCAGCGGGCGCTGAGGGGAGCCGCGAGGCGCCGCGCTCGGAAAAGTGACGTTTAATACAAAAAAAACAACAACGAACAAACAACGCGCGCGCGCATAAACACGCCGTGGGGAAGAACTCCCTGCAAGTCCTGTCCCTCGTCCCCAGGGACCTGCGAGCGAGGTGCGGGCGGAGAAAGGGACCGGCCCCCAGTGCTTCTCGGGCGCCTCTTGTCCCGGCTCCGCGGAGAAGGGATGAGGGCTCCGTTCCCGGAGAGCGGTGACAGCCCAAGGGCTCCTGCTGGCCCCTCCAGACACAGCAGCTGGGGGCTGCCCAGCGCCGTGGAGCGGCTCTGGCGCCTCGTCCTGGCCCAGCCCGGTGGCTCCCTCGTGGGGCTGCCCCATAACGCGGGCGACTGGGTCTGTCCGGCGAGCGGCCTCCCGGGAGCCCCGACGGGGCCGCTCTGCTGCGGTGCGCGTCGCAGCAGAGGAGGTCGAGGCTCGGCTGCTAATATGAAGCCGCCCGGTTGCAATAACAATAACTGAAAATACACACACCGGCGCAGTACTGGGAGTGGGTGCGGGCAGGCGCCCAGCGCCAGTCCGTGCGGGGCTACACCAGCCCCGCTGCCTTCTCCTGCACGTTGTACTCCTTGCTCCTCTTCACCTTCCAGCTGATGAGCGCCAGGAGCATGGTGCCTATCACCTTGTAGCCGACCTGCAGGCCCAGGTACCTGCCAAGAGAGGAGACAAGAGGCGTCGTTCCTGCTGGGAGCAACACGGAGGCTGGTGCTGCGCGAGGAGGGCATTGGAGCCCCCCGGTTCCGTCCTGCTGGACGCTGGGGTGAGTTGTAGCCTGTTCCCATTCCAGCTTCAGGTGCTGATGTGGTGGGGTGCGCTGGGGCGGGATTCCCCCACAGCGTCAGGACATGGCCCTGTGCTTCAGGGTTTACATCTAGAGGTAGGCTGGAGGTTTGGAGGGTGCTTCAGGGCTTGGAGCCAGGCCTAGGTTGGAGGTTTGGAGGGTCCTTCAGGGCTTGGAGCCTGACCTATGTGTATGCCGGGGCCGTGGGAACTGAGGGACCTGATCTGTTGTCCCCCAATTTCTGCCTTGAAAATGATCCCATGGGAAGTGAATTTTCTCAGTGAGGCAAGGCAGCTAGTGACCCTGACAAGGGCACACACGTCTATGCAGGATGGAGCCCCGGGCGCCCCAGGATGGGCTCCAGGAGCTGCCTCTTAGCAAGCTCAGGGATGTTGAGAAGGTGTGTGGGGCATGAGCATGGTGCATTCACCTTCCCGGGGGTATTCTTCATCCTAGAAGGATGTTTCTGAGGTTTCTGCAGAAACATTGGGGGTGTGCAATGGCATGTGCGTGTGGGCACGTGTGGTGGTGACCCTGTGGGTACCTGTTGCGAAGGAAGTCGTTGTTGTAGTAGGCGCAGAACCGGCGCTGGGTGCACTGTTTCTGCCAGTAGATGCAGGAGGAGTCAATGAGGGCGCCGAACATGGCTGGGGCTGGCAACCAGGCTTTGGAGAGAAGGGAGAGGTGGGTCAGGCCACGTGTGGCTGCTGAGTGCCCTTCTTGCCCTGCAGCATTACCTGTCCTTGTGCCTAAATACCTCAACCCCTGGGGTCAAACCCAGCAGCTCTCAAAGCAAGCCTGAATGGCACTCAGTTCATCACCTTTCCTTTGCCTGCTGTCCCTTTGCCTCCCCAAGAAGGTTCAACATCACTTGTGGCCTGAGTGAATGCTTTGGCGAGTCATCTACCACTACCTCGTGTTTCTTGGAGAGCCCTCAACACCATGAGGGAGAGATCTCAGTCGATTGCCTCATTGATATCATATATGCCTCATGATATGATATATCATATTATGCTCTGTGATATTATGATATTACCCCTCTGCCTCATTGGGAGGGTGGCTGTAAATGAGGGTCTGCAGCTTTTTACTGGCATGGGGGAACTTAAGGGCCAAACACTGCAGGGACCTGCCAAATGGCCCAAGTTAATCATACAGAAGGGGACGGGAGACCCTGAGAGCCCTGCTGGTTCCCTTCGTGTTGCTGAAAGGTTGTGTGGGAGATGTAAAGAGATGGACACTCACCTAACACTCTCATTAGCAAGAACTGGACTCCAATGGCAAATGACTTCTCATCTTGATTGACCACCCTGCAGGAGAGAAGTCGGAGGAGTTGAGAGCTAGCAGAAGGCCATGCTTGTCACCAAGAGTGGACTGCTGCCACACATGACTTGCAGCACTGCGCCCAGGTTTCTGGGTTCACTGAGTCCAGCAGAAGTGACCAGGCTTAGCTGTTTCAAACCACATTTCTCCCCAGTGACTAAGAACAGAAAAAGCTGGGAAGCAGAGGCGAGGAAACCAAACGATTCTTAGGAGAGTGAGATGAGATCAGAGGTCTTCACTAGGGAGCTCTGCTTGGAAACCCGTAGAGATTTTCAAGAAAAAGTCATGAAGGCAATGAAAATGGGGATTTTAGTTTTTAAGAAATGTCTTGCTTGGCTTTCCCAGAAATCTAAAGAGTGGCGTTAATGAAAACTGGAAACACTCCACTTCTTAGAAAAATGTCATCTTAAGTAGCCAGATTCCCAACTGGGAGTGGTTGGGGACATTCAAAATGCGCAAACAAGAGGAGTTCCCAATTTCTACAGACCCCCTCAGCAAGTTTCATACAAAAGGGAAACCTCCAAAATCTGTTCATTTAGTGAAAAAGCCCATCTCATCAGGTATTTATGGCCCTGATATTTTGCCTGGCTCTTGTGGCAATGTGCAGCCACATTGCACATACTGTGCCCTGGGCAGATGTCCTCTCCAGCCTGGAAGAAGGGGGTGAATAGTGGATTGGAAGTGAAGGAGAAATGACTTTGGTCTGAGCCCGTTACTCACCGTAAAACCATCATGTAGAGGGGGTTGTGAGACAGGCACGCTACCAGCGCTGCAAACGAGATGAGGAAGATGGCAGGAAGGAGCATGTGGGAACAGCTGAGGGGACAGGACCCGGTCCTTGCAGAGGACATCCCGTGCACAGCAGGGATCTGGGAACAGTTCTTGTAGATCTGTTGGCAACAGTTGGAAAAATGGTAAATTTCCTGAAGGTCCAAATGGGATTTTCAGCAACATGAGAGTCTACAGAGCTAGTTGGAGGAAAATTACTTCTTGAACCTGCAGCAGGATTAAGAGAAGGGCAGGGGAAATGTCTCAAGGAAATCTGTCCATGAATGTTTACTGCATGCAGGAATTTGGCAACCGTAATGATAGAGGCAAGTCAAAATCATTGCTCCTGGGCCCTGACTTGGTGCAAGCATGGTAAGAACATCAATTCCAATGTCAACGGACACAGCCCAACTTCCCACTGGGTGACCTGGCATCCTGCAACAACTGTGTGCTGCTGTTTTACCTTTTGCTGAGCAAATTCCCAGGGCTTAATAGAAATTCTTCAGTATTGCTGTGATGTTGCAGTACATCCAGGCAGATCTGCCCTCATCTAAGCACAGACTGGCTCCATCCTTCATGCCCACCCAGACCCCTGGCTTTGGCATTGCAACAGGCATCTGTGTGAACTTCAGATGCAGCAGATCTTTAGGAAACACTTTGAGCTCTGGCTGTTCAAAGCAACTACATGGACAAGACTTGTTTCTGGCCCTGCTACTCACCACGTGTCTGGGTGTGGAGGAGTTAAAAGTGCTGTTGGTGCAGCCAGCGAAGCAAGGAGAGATGTACTCCACGTTGTTTTCTCCACATACCGGGTGGAAGATGTGCTCAGAGCAGTGGCACCCACTGGGGGACTTAACCTGCTGTTGGGAACTTGATGTACTGCCAAAAGTGAGAGAATAATAATAATAAAAAAAATAATAAAAAGGATAGGAGGAAAAAAAAAATCCTTCTCCAGACCTGTTAGTAGTTAACCAGTTTCCCCATTCCTATTTGTGTTGGGTTGCTGCCAGCAGCAGCGTGGCCTTCTGCCAGATCTCAATCCCCTACAGGTACCTGCAATTTACAGTGAACTTAGCAGTAATTATATTATGTCTGCACATGAGCACTCACACACTTATTTTTTTTTTTCTTCAGCTGAAAACTAATCAGCAAATGCCTGGAGAAATGTGGCTGGGCCCTATCCAAAACGGCGTGAACAGATGTGCAAAATGCGATGTCTGGAAACACTGTTCACTTGGAAGCTGGAAGCAGGCTGGTTTCCAAACCAACCCGATGGCAGAGTGCAAGTCAAGAGGACAAAACTAATTGGTTTGTTTTGTCTCGCCTTACTGCCGAAGGGAATTCATTTGCTGAAGTAGTGCAATCCATATCCTGCGGGAATCCAACATCGGGGCCCCATCCTTGGGCATGATGGGCAAGGTGTAGAGCCCAAGTTCACATGGGTTCACATGTTTGTGTAGCTAACGGCTACCTAGACCTCTGCATGAAAGGTGTTCTACTTTAATTTAACCTCTCATTGCAAGGGGAGAGGTTTTCAATGTACTATAGGGTAACACTTGGAGCTGGTCAGGGCTGTCTGAGTAACAAACTGGATTTGCAAAACTTGTAGATGTTGAATAAGAATGCTTGAGAAGATAGAGAGGGGATCCAAAAGCTGTGATGATAAGAAGTTGCAGAGAGCTGGCCCAACTATTGCTTGAGCAGTGGGATTTATGGACCTCTGACAAAGCCCCTGATGAGATGGAAGGGTCTACTTGGGTGTGATCTCCGATGAGATGACCTCTTTGGGTTTGTCAGGCAGTGCTTTCGTGTTCTGGGTTTTCTTTTGGTAGTGCGAATCAGGAAAGGTGCAAGGACCCCTTAGTACACCTCTTCCTCCTGGCAGCTGCTGCAAGATGTTGCAAGAAAGAGCAACTTATTCACTAGTCTTCCTCAAGCCACTTGTGAACTGACTCTTACTAGGTAGATCCCGCAGCTCTGCAAACCGTGAAGCTGCTGGAGGATCCACCCTAAGTTCTGAGAGGCCCATAGCTCCCGCAGTCCCACCTCATGGATCCCCTAAGTTTGCAGAAAAGGAAAGAGATGAGCTACACCTGCGAGCTACGGACTCTGGCAGTAGATATGGAAGGCATAAAATGTATCACTGCCTTCCCCTTGCCTCTTCTTTCAAGGACACCCCTCTGCCAGCGCCCAGCTAGGTCAGCAGAGCCCATGGAGACTGGTGTATCTCGGAGAGGCTCAGACAGTCAATGTGACAGTCGTTGCAGGAGGCAAACATGGTGTGAAGGCCAAGTGGCTGCTCTCGGCTTTCAGATGCAGAGATTTTGCAAAAGCGATGCCAAGATGCCTTCTAAAATTTAGCTGAGGCAGAACTGGGTCTTGAGATGAGGCACATCCTTGCATTTGAAGTCTTGCTCTCACTTAAAAAGCAGAGAGGTTAGTGCTTCTCAGGGCATCTCCACAGCCGAGGCCTTTCTCTCAGAAGGTGCTTCTGGCCAGGACTGCATCCAGCAGGGCTGCACACTGAGCCCTTTTGCTTCCCTGCGAGGCAGGGAGTGGGGACAGAAGGGATGTCGCAGTGCTACTAGGGATCTCACCCCTCTCCTGTTCCACTTCTGCCCTCAGTTTAGCTACCTGGACGCTGGCAAGCGGCTTCATTACAGCAGTTAACAAAAGGAAGAGGAAAGAAAGCACCTGGGAATGTCCTTGTTCGTCTACCTTCACAGGCTCATGACTTTCAGAGCACATGCTGTGCAGATCTCATTGCAAACTATAAACACACCATCCACCAACTAAGAGTGTGTTTGCAGAGCTGTTGCTTTCCTGTGCTATAGTTATTTAAGTGGTTTTTAAGTGGGCAAGGGGAGAAGTACATGGACTGCCCTGTCCCTCACCCCTCTGCCATGTCCCGGGGGCAAGAGGCTTATCACTGGTGAAGGAAAATATTTGTCTGAAAGCCCCTTGCTGAAATGTTGGCAGGGCGCTGGGAAATGGGTCGGGTATGCAGCACTTGACAACAAGGTTGGGGTGGAGTCTAAGTGTGGTTTTATCTTAAAAAAAAAGTTAAAAGACGTGATAAGAGCCAGAAGTTTCCACCCCAGGTGGGATGAAGAGAGCAGGCAGCCTGCCCATATGTAGGAATGATTTGAACATGGGCAGTGATACCACATGACCCCCATGATACCCCTTAAAAACCCAGAGCTCGGGTGAAAAATATACCCTGTTTGCTTAATACAGACAATCATGGATAAATAAATGCCTTCATCATTAGGTCTCCTCCCAGGAGAAGCTAACAGGAAAGTTCAGAAGCGAACAGGAAAGCGGCCACATCTCCTCCCTTTCTGCCCCATGTGCCTATGTTCCACTTCAAAGACATTCAGAAATGGTCATTAGATCTTCTGTGTTGGATAGGCCAGAGGCTCTGCTGGGCTCTCACTGTCTCTCTACAGAGTGCAGGGGCTGATGTAGGGTGTCTGAAGAGATTGTCAGTATGGAGCAGAGCACTCATTTTATGAAGCACTCCTGGAATGTCCTCCTGTAAAAGCTGAGGTGCCTCCAGGCTCTGGAGAAAGATGGAATTAAAAGACAGGAAAAAAAAGTGCCTGTGTTGTTACCTGGAGGGGTAGATGCCATCAATGCGCCCTGTGGAGCAGCCCATGAAGAAGATAGGCAGGCAGATGAGGATGGAGAAGACAAGCACCACCACAGCAAACCGTGGGATGGCCCGGAGGGAGAAGGCAAAGCGTTTCATGACTATTCCACCTAGGAGCATCCCGAGGGCTGCTGCTGGCAGGTTCACAGCTCCTGCAGAAGAACAGAGGTGTCTGTTAGCCTGAGGTCCTTCCTGCCAAGACCTATCTGCCATCAGGGTGGGGAGCCTGTGGTTTTGTGTGGTGTCTGGAAGAACCCACAGACCGCACAATTACTGAAGATGGACCAAAGACAAAGGTAGTGACTCCTCTCAGCCTCAGAAGTCTGACTGGAGACACAGGTCCAAGCTTGGTTCATAATCTTTATCTCTTGGGTTTGCTTTTGCCAGCTTCTTTGAGGAACATTGAGATCCACATCTCCTTCATCCAGGTAGCACTCCAGTGAGAGCTGCCTATCTCCAAGCACCCCAAGAGGTGCGTGGCAGGAATCAGCCTGGCCTCACTCATGCTGGCATCTCTGGGCAGGAAAGAAAAACTCATCAACTGGCTCAGGGTCTCGCCCACACCCTTCCCAGATGCTGCCCGAGGAAAATGAGAATTTCCTCCAGCATGATTAAAAAATAAAAGGAAATATGGGTAGGTGGTTCCCTGTTGATAAATGTATTTTCCACCCTATGTTAGAGTTGGGGTGCATGTGCCTTCATGAAGCATTGCTCACCAATGAGAAAGTTGGCATAGGAGGAGGTGGCACCGTACTGCTTCTCCAGAAACTTGTTGAGGAAGGTGGCAAGACCTGCAATGACTGAGGAGAAGCTGCACTGAGCCAGCACGAGGAGGATGAAGAGGGGGTTGAGGAGAAGTCTGAGGAAGATCTTTGGGAATCCTGCAAGGAAAGAGCAGGAAAAATATAATTCAGCCATGTGTTCCTCACATCAGCAATTCATATCATAAAAACAAAAAAAACCCTGAGACATAGACTATTCCTAGTGGGCTAAGACAAGAGACATCTAAGAATATGGGAAAAATAGAGAGGGGGGACTGTGACTTGGCCCAGCAACTGACAGGACAGTGAATAACTGCCCTGAGAAGCAAGGTGGAGAGCTCCAGTTCTGTCCATCCCGCTCCACCCCACACTGTCCGTGCTTCCAAATCCTCAACCCTTCAGAGCATTTACCAGCCAGAGGGGCATTTATTTTTTGAACAATATTTTGAACAAAACTTTGCCCTATTCTTAGATGGCACAAATGAGCAAAAGATCATGGGTTGCTGTGGAGCTACATTGACTGAGCATGGGAAAGGTCTAATGCCCAACATTGTTGATCATAATGTATTTTCCTTATGGATCATCCATTTCCCGTGGCCCAGCCAGGACTGCTTGGCTTTTCAGCACAGTCAGCGTGACGCCAAGCTACTCAGGAGCTGCTCTGTTTGTTTGCTGTCTAATTAGCTTTCCTTTTCTTGCAGAGAGTGCCATGGAGACCTGGCCTCATTCATCAAAGCCCAGTGGGAAAGCAAGAAGGGAGCTGACAGCCACAAGATGTGACTGCAGTGGATGGGGAGGGAAGAAATGCCTTTATCTGGTAAGAAGGCATCACTCAACTAAAAAAAAATCATGAAACCGGTCCCTCTCCTCAGCGACATCCCTACTCAAACAATACTCAAGCAATCCCTACACAAACAAATTGCAGCGTAGCAATCTTAAAGCAATGGCCAGTGGCGCCTGCAGCCTCTAATGTTCCCATGCAACCGTGGGCTAAACACACTGAGGAGGGTTTGCCAGGGTGCTCATGCCATTTAAGCATCTGAGACTTGTTTTCAGGAATGACTCAGGGCCCACAGACCCGTTGTGTGATGATCTGTCTGCCAGTAGTTCTTAGCGAATGACTGTGTCTGCCCAGTGCTGAGCATTTAGGGATTTAGGTGATTAGTGTGGTTAGACCCTAATGACCCCAAGCTGGCTCCAGCACCTCCATACAAGGCAGTGGAGACACTTGAAGGCTCATTTTCAACTGGAAAGTTGGCACATGGTGGCCCTAGTGTGGCTGGAGGCAGCAGTGAGGGGCACAACGTCTTCCATGTACACTATTCCCCCATGCCATTAAGTGACAATTCTTTACTTTTTATGAATTCCAGCAAGGAGATTTCTTCAGCCTCTCCCTTCTCCATCTTCCTCAGCATGCCAGCCTCTGAACCAGGGTCCTGGGAGGGAGAGAAGACCAGTCTGAGGTGAGAGGGGAGCACTCGTGTGTGGTTAGTAGAGTCCAGGTAAGGAGCTGGGTTACAGCAGGGGTGATACCGCTGTTTGTCAGAGATATTCACCTCCTGCCAAGCCTGACAATTTCCTCGAGTTTGTTCAAAGACTCACTGCAGCTATTGAGGAGGGCTGAAAGGCAAAAAGCTTGTCCCATGCTGACAGCTTTAAAGAGCCTGGGGAGAGCCTGCTTCAGAAGCCTGACAGAAGCATAGGCATCACTTTTTTAATTCTGCAAAAGGTCTGGAAATGAAACTTGGAGGTGGGTCACCTGAAGTCTGTTGCATGCTCTAATTGCAATTATGAAATATTTTGGCTTTGATTTTGACCTTAAAGATGATAATTGAACTACTTCAAACAACAAGATATTTTTGAAATGAAACTGTAAGTCTTGGGTTTAAAATTGCTGAAATGGAGCATTTTAATAAATTTGGATCTTTCTACTTTATTTTGCCTCTCTTTAACACGTTTTTCCCAAAGGAAAAGCATATTTTTCAAACACCTTGGCCTAACTTTATGCTAGCACTCCTCCTCTATGTCCTATGCTTGGGGACAGTGTTTTGAGCAGAGACTCTCTATGCTGCTGACCTTGCTACTGTGTAATCTTGCAGGGGACCGGGCCATTGGGTGTTAATACACAGCCTTTGCCAGCAGGGAAGAGCACAACCAGTTAGGGAACACCAGGAGGATCAAGTGGCGATGCATGGACCCCAAGAAACCATCTGGCCACCCTCTCGCAGGTCTACCCCAAACGCTCTCAACACATGCTCAACATGACAGGACTAGAAGAGCCTCCAGGAATTACAAGGAGGAGAGGGCAAATGGGAAACGAGGCACTCGAACAGATGCAGTTAGTGGGAAGGGCATGAGCTCTGCTTTTTGTTTGCAGAACTGGGGCAGTTCTGGCTTTCCCACTTCTGGTGAGGGAATGCAGGGCCCTACCTTTCATCTGCTACAGGCATGGAGCTTGTTTTAAAGTTTTTTTTGTTTGTGAGAGATTATAAACTCATCTCAGAAAGATTCCTCTACTCTTTTCCTCCCCTGCATCCATTTCCTCTAGGGACAAGTGTTCCCACCCAGAGCAGAACTCTGGCAAGAAGGTGTTGGGCCCTCCAGAGCTTGGGTCTTACCTGCCCTTTGAGCATGTACCGAGGGAAGAAGAAATAAGGGATGGAGGTGACCACCAAGCAGCCTGAGGAGATCAGCAGCCCTAGCCACCAGGCTCCGATCCACCGCTGGTCCTTTGGTGTCAGACTCACTGTGGCTGCAAGACACAAGGGCCCATCATGAGAGCTCTGTTCCTACATGTTCTGAGAGCACAAGGGGCAAATTGTTCATTCAAATACGGACCAGCACAGCACAAATGGTTCGTTTGGGCCTGTGTAGGGCACAGTCCCTTCTACCAGATGCCTTCTGTGCAAATGGGCAGAAGTGGAGCTCCCACAAGGGTTCTTAAGAGGTGCAAAATCAACCATGGGTGCTGCACACCTGTGGGTCCCTTCACTTGACTGCATGTGGTTGTGTTTTCACTTCCTTTCTTCTAGCAAGGAACCCATCCTGCACCTGCTTATCTGAACCACCCTGAGCCTCACAAGTGTTTGTAGGACAAATTTAGTTATCCAAAATATGCACATGGCATGGATTCAAGTATTCCCTGTTGAGCCGGTCAGCAATGCAGTGATTATGGGGTCCTAACTCTATTCCTCTTTGCCTGAGGCCCATGGTTTGTTTAGAGTGTGGCTGGCTACAGAGATTGCCTGGAGAAGATGGGGATGGGAAAACTGACAGCCACTTTCTTGGAAATAATTCCTCTCCCATTGTTCCAGCCTTGATAGCTGCCTGCCTGCAGACATCATCAAGGGAAGGACCCGTGTCGGTGGAAGAGCGCTTCTAATGAGAGCAATTTCCGAGTGGATAAAGCTCCTGGCACTCACACCCTTCTCCGGAAAAAGGAGGAGAGAGTAGAGCCATTCCATCCCCAGCACGGACATCCTTCGGATGGGCCATCGTTACTCATGGGAGGTCGAGCGATTGCTTGGCTTGGCATGGAGAGCGCATCTCCCCATTGTTAGGGTTTTACGAGTGGAAAAGGAACAAACAGCAGTCCCGGGTCTTTGCTGCTCCGCACAGGCTTCCTGCCAGGCAGGAATAACCCGGGGTGCGGTGCGAGAGGAGCCCACACCCCGCCAAAACAATCGCCCGACTTCCCCAAACAGGACCAATCCACTCTGGGTGCAAACGTCATCACGGAGCGACCACACGGAGACTGCTAAATCCGGCTGTCGCCACGAGGACCAAGCCAAGGCTTCTTTGCCATTTCCTGCTTCAGATTCATTTATTATTCTTATCAGGCACCAGACAAAAATGTCACACGGGCTCTGATCTCTTTATGAAACACAGGAAAAGCCACATTAATGATGAAGCTGGGGAGAATTCTTGGGTGATTAAGTTACCAGAAATCATATGCACGTACCGCGGTTAAGGAAAATAAGCCCTGCGGTAGGGCGCTGATCTGGTCCCTCTGTCTATAGAGACTGTGGCTTCGTGGAGGGTAGAGGAGAGCGTGCCAAGAAGATTCGAGCTGCCTCATGCACACTTAAGGCAAGAGCTGCCCATCGTGGTCTTCTCCCTGCTAGGACACTCCACTACCATCTCTGTTCCTCTCCACTGTGCTAGAATAATGCGACTCTTCCTCAGCATGGTGGCAACAGGCACATTTCAGCAGCCACAGATGGTATTTCAGTTTGGCGGAGTCCACAATGAAGGTACGAGACCATTCCTGGTCATTTCAGAATGACCTTCTAATTCACCGAAGGCTACAGCAATGTCCAGCACTACCTGGGAAATACTCACCAATGTCAACTCTCCCGATGTCCACAAAGAGCCGCAGCACCACAGATCCCAACAGATATCCAAAAGCAGGGCCGAACACTGCGATGGAGAAGAGGATGGCTACAAGGAGGAGAAAGAACCAGCATGAGTAAGCTGTCACTGAAGGATCACCAGATATTGCATTCCTACATGAATAAGGGAAGATATCACACCATGTAGAACACGGGAACCATTTTTTATCGAGTGACAGTTGATGAACAGCTCCCCGCTGATCATGTATTAAATGCAGTGTTTATCCAACAGAGTTAGAAGGCAGACAGGTGTCTGCCTTTATAAAAAAGCCTCTGTGCTCTGCTGAGATCAAAGCTTTCCTGACATGCTCAAAGCATTCAGCTGTGCTTTCAATAGCTGTGATTCAGCATGACAAAGTGGGAAGCGCAGACAGGAGCGGGGAGGCGAACTCCTGGGCTTCTGCGAGTGACGGAGGCCCTCACCTCCCACAGCAGCAGAGGAAACCAGGCAGCCTCAGCCCTAAGAGCTGAGCGAAAATATTCAGTCAAGGCTTTGGGGGAGGAGGGGAGAGATGCTGAAGCGGGGACAGCGAAAATTCATAAATTAGCCTCAGTTCTCAATCATGCATTAAAAAAAAAATGCAAGAATGAGCACTAAGGGTCAAAAGACTTCCCTTTTACTTCTTTTGAATTAAATGATTCAAGTTTCTTGCCTGAAAGACTTTTGCATGACCCTTTAAGAATGATCAGAAGGGAAAGGCTTGCTCAAGCTGCGGTGTTGGTCTGCTGCTGCCTGCTCACCTCTGTGCAAGTTGCTCACCCTCCTCCCCTGATTTGAATCACTTACTCTGAAACCACAGTCCGGCACTTGCGAATTCCAGGAAATCTCTGTGCTCATGAAAAATAAAGCCTTGCACTTCCCCGCTACAAAACCACACAATCCCACCACCAATTCACCGAAAGAGTCATGCAGCATCTTAACTTTAAGCAAGGAGCCATGTCCAACCAAAGCCAATGAGTTTCATATAATAGGGATGCCTTTTGCCCACGTGCATATTAGATATGAAGACATCTGATCACACTACTATGCCTCAGCTGTGTTCCTATCTTAAAAGTGCTATTCCCAAGTGGGAAAGGTAATGCCTTTGTTTTTAAAATACAAAACTAAGTATTTAAACACAGGGATTTTAGTAAAAAAACCCACACTATTTAATTTCCTACATAATTAGACAGTAGCGTTCCTTGTCGTAAGAAGGTAGTGATACTTAGAATATAACAAGATGCAAAAGGCAGTGATATTTATGTTGTATTGAGATCATCTAGGCTTGCAGTGGCTCTACCCTCCAGCAGGGTTCAGCTATCCATCGATATCTAAACAACTGTTATTACAAAGAGCAAAGTAACCCCCAAAGAACAAACCAACCCTATCTATGCTCCTTCATCTTCAGGATGGGCAGGTTTGAGAACCCAACAGGCACTAAATTGTCCTGGGGCCACTGATTCTTTACCACTGAGAGCAGATCAGTTTGTGTTACAAGAAGGGAGCCAAGTGTCACATCCTTAGCTGCTTTCCAAGGGCAGCAGTGGTGGCCAGATTTTCCAAAGGGCTCCGGTTGTGCCTAGGAAGCCTGGTTGCCAGCCTGAGCGTCTGGTGAGCTCAGCGCACAGGAGAGGCGCACCGCAAGGGCCAGATCCTTAACGAAAACGTGACCTTGCTCATGGGTGCTGAGCAGATGAGATAAATGGGTTTCCTGCAGCTCCCAGCAACAAAACAACACCTATTACTGAGAACTCCTACTGTCCTTGCTCCCTGCCAAGGGTTCCTCTAAAGCACATATGGAGAAAGAGAGAAAAAGAAAGGAAAACAAGTGTTGGAAAAAAACAAAACCAGCTTCCTGCCCTCATTTCGCCAGTCAAAACTATTTGAGCTGAAGGAACGAGGGAGCGTTGCTGGAAGGGGATGCCCGCCTTTCTCCAAAGCTTTTACCTGGTATGGCAGGAGTCTGGAGCAAAATGTGCCTGGGTGAGTCTGGAGGCGCTGCCAAGTACTCTAGCACGTGTAAAAAGCCTGTCCTTGCGAGTCTAATCCCAAAGGCTTTTCCTTCCCTTTAAATGCTTGCCTTATTTTGGAATATCCGGTTTTGCCTTCTAAATCACTCTGATGCCTTTGACTGCTCCGAAGACATTGTTCAGCACCAAGAGGAATTAGGTTCTTCAATAGCTTGCAGACTGAATGGGGAGATCATGCAGGGGCTCCAGGCCCAGCTGGGCTCTACTGTTCCCAGGGAAAAGATTCACAGTTTAACACGTAAGCCAATACCTACTTCTGCGGGATCAGAAATCCCTGGCAGTCATCCATGGACTGGATGCTGATCCCATAGCGACAACATCAACTTCTAAGTCTAAGTCTTTCTGCAACACCCGCATTCATTGTACAACTCCTGTAGTCTGTCCAGCTCCAGGCCAAAGCATAATAAGCAGATGCTAAAGAGCTTCTAAGAAAGTTTTCTTACTGCTTTCCTCCCCTTGAATGGCATCATGTTTCCACAGACACTAAAGCGAGGGGGATGTTCCAGCTCATTCAACTATTCTGGATACCCACTTGGCCTGAACCAGCTGCACTTCATCTATTCAGTTATACTCCTTCCTGGGCTTCCTAATGCCCTCACCATAAATATAACCCTGTAGAGACCAAGGGGACTAAGCAGGAGAGACAACCCAGCATTTCGATGCAGAGAACCGAGTCCCACCAGATGCTAGTGGGAAGACACACCATGAGGAATTGCCATCATGCGGCAGCAAACCTGTGCTGGAGCTGCCACTCCTGTTAGAGCTGTGTTTGCTGTGATTTTTTCTGGTTCTTTAGGGAGACAGGGCTGAGAAGGGCCTCACTGCACTCTCCTTTGCTCAGAATTTCTCATCTTTTCAAAAGGGCTCAGCTTCAACTATGCAATGCCAGGACATTGTGGGAATCCAATCTGGATGAGATCACAGGATCACAGAATAACAGAACAGCTGAGGTTGGAAGGCACCTCTGGAGATCATCTGGTCCCACCTTTCTGCTCAAGCAGATTGGTTAGAGCACGTTGCTCAGGACCATGTCAGTTGGGTTTTGAATATCTCCAAGGATGGAAATTCTGTTCCATCAAAAATTAAATATTAATATGATCCACCTTGATCCTCCTCCTTCTCCAGGCTCAACAGCTCTCTCAGGTTCTCTAGTCCTTCATCTCCTGCCTTTCAGTTCTGTGGCCTGGGGCAGTAGTGGGCCTTGGCAGAGATGTTATCCAAGCTCCTTCCTCATCCATTGCACATTGCACATCCACATTCCACATCCATTAGCAGAGGATTTTGTCCAGACCATATCCTGGCATGGATCCCCTTGGATCACAAAGTGTTAAAGGAAAATTGGAGCTTACGGCTGCCAAATCACACCTCCACTGAGTGATAACAAGATTGAAACTGGGGTTTTCTGGTTTGCTTATCTGCTTACCTGCAGATTGGCTTATCTGTCGATTTACTGAAATAATCTCCAAGAAGAAATCTCTCTTTTTTTTTCATGGAGAGTTTTACTAGCTGAGAAGTCTGTATTCCCCAGCTAAGCTCTAGTAGGTAAATTTTCACCAGCCCTAATCTTGTTCTAACATTTATTCCCTGCAATGAGCTGCTGTCCACACACTTACTCTTCCCAGGGCAATAACATTCCTTGTTTCTGCACTGCAGCCCCAGCCTGTCTCATGGTGGGCAGAAGATTCATCTTTTCATCTTTTAAGCATCTTTTCATTTCAGCTCTAAGGTCTGAAGGGAATTTGTAATGAAATAGCAAGAGACAACTGCACTGCTTCATAGCAGAGGAATCGTTCCACTTACCAACATAGAGAGGGGAGTTGTTTGCTTCTGCAAAGTCGTCTACATAGGAAATCCCGAAGGGCTGGATGGGAACAGTCCCGATTCCAGCCAGCAGCTGGGCGATGACCATCATTGCCCATATACTGCTGGCTTCCTTCTGGGGATCCTGAGTTGTGTTTGGACATACAAACTTGTTCTCAGAGTAACAGAGTTCAGCTTGGATCTGGCTCTTGTTACCTGGAATGAAAGAAAGAATAAGACCTGAAGACTGTACCAAATACCTTAATTTCGAGATTGCAGGAAATCTCACAAATTTCCTGGAGAGTCACACATGACTGGGGTTCATCTGAACTGGCTCATTTTAATCGCTAGTTATCATCACATTTTCCATTCCTTTGCAGCATTATATTGAAGTCGGTATAGCAAAAGAACAGGGTTTTTTTTATCTTTTTTTTTTTCCATGACAGACTGATTAGAGTAGAAGGAAGCAAAATAATTTCTCCTGCATGCTGTGACTGTGCAGGTGAAAGGTCCACCCGAAGTCCAACTCCAGCAAGTCGCATTTCAGCTGTCAGCAGAGGATAAAAACTTCTCCATAAAACCTGATGGAAAGCTGGGCTCAGCCAGTTGACATAAGCCTTTGGATGGACTGTGTCAAAGTCAGTGGAAAAGCATAAATATTTTCAGATGGAAAAACCCATTCCTCGGGCAAAATAAAAGTGTTACAGAGCAGCAGAGCAATTCTGGTCTTTTAATTTAGCCATTTCATTCTGGCTTTTTATTACTGTTGTTTGTAGTTGTTTCAACATTCCCATCACATCTTTCTAGCTAAAAAAATAGCTTTGTGGATTTTTCTATGCTTCTGAGCAAATAGAAGCAAAGTGAAAACAAATATTTTTTAGGTGATTAAGGGTTTTCATTGGCATAATGTGGCAGCACATACCTAGGAGCGGGTCACCACAGAAATTGTTATGCAAGTTTATTTGAGGCAGTGCTTGACTGAAGGGTCTTTTCTGAACGAATGAGTCTCGTTTGTGAATAAAGATTTTACTGTAACAAAAGTGAGTGCCACCAGAGCCTCTCGTGCCAAACTGCACATGGTGGAAAGAGGCTCCTTTCAAGGAGACACTCAAAACCAAGGGCATGGCTTGTTTTCCCTGCCAACAGTAGTCGTTTCATCACAGCACCTGGGTAGCAACGTGGAGGAACCCAAGGAAACGTTGGCAACCCAAGGATGGCCAAGCTGCCACGTCTTGGCTGCCCTCACAGCTCAGGAGCAGCTTTGCAAGCAAGGACCGTAATCGTGGTGGGACATCAGGAGGTTTTCACCCTCTTCAAGGTCTCTTGCTGCGATACTAACATGACCCAGGACTGTGAGAGTGTCACAGGCTGTGCCAGCACCTCATCCATCTGGGGCACCTACTGCAACATCCCTGCCAGGAGGCATGCGGGTCTCACTAGCTGGACAGAGAGAGCGAAGGGCATTGATGGATTCAGGACGTTACCAGTGCCGTGGCAGGTTAATCCACACTGTGTGCTTGCAGCCTGGTAGCTGAGGACCTGCATTAAACATCACTCTTCATGGTATTCATGTGGGTGTCCCGAGGCTCCTTTGATTCCCACTACTTGAGGTTAGCAAAAGAGCCCTGATACCATTTCGTATCACAAGTCGTAGTATCACTGGTGGGAACAACACTGTGACTAAACGCGGTTTCATGAGGCACTGGCATGCATACAGCTCAGACTAGTTTCCTGCAGGAAAAGCGACCTGCATTAGTCACAGCGGCCACGAAGCCAGGGTGAGGTGCATACCTGAGCCCAAATCAGTCTATGCAAATGCCTGGGCTAAGAGCAGAGCCCAGCCCGGAGGAAGAAGGCCAGCGACCGTGCCAGCACAACACTGGGACCTGCATGGGGCTGCAAATAAACAGCTATGACTCTAGGCAGGGAGGCGCGACGATGTGCGGCGCTTTGACTTGTTTCCTTAATGATAAAGAACAGCCCTTGTCCCAAATGCTGACAGGTTCATAGTCTGACTAATGACTTTAAAGCCTCCCTCTCTTAAGCTATTGGAAAACTTGGTATTCGATTCTTGAGCCACTTCTCAAACCCGCTCCTCCCTCTCTCAAATAATCATACATTTGGGTTTTCATGGAAGGGTATCAATTGCAAGTCAGCAGAGAGATGGTTTTCATATTTCTGCATGAGCTCTGAAATACTTTCAGCCCACACTGAGCCATCATTTATAAGTGTTTCATAGAGCCTGGGCTGCAGATCAGCACTGATGGTGCCAGCTCTCCCAGAGCAGAGTTGATGTGGGATAAGAGAGCAAGAGGGCTCCTAATGCTTTGGTAGGAACAGAAATCTTCATATAAATATGAGGATCTTTCTCTTAGCTATGTCTTACTCCATATCCAGGACTCAAACCCCGCTGTGCTCAATGATGTATGGATAGGGTATGGAAGACCCCTGCCATGGCAATTTTATGACTTAACTAGAGAAACAACTTGCCTAAGGCTACCCAACAGCTCCATAGCAAAGCCAAGGCTCCCTTCCCCAAAGTATCAGGCAGGGGACCCCAAACCTTTCTAGAATTAATTTTCTCACTAGAAGTGCAAGATTTTATCTGGCTGGCAGTACCAGCACCTCTGCCATTCCTCTCTGTGGCACAAGCAGTAAGGGGGAAGCTGGCAAAGAGATGAAGCCACCTGGGAGCCTAAGTCCTGCTTTTGGAAGTGGCGGGCCTTGAAGAGGCTGAAACATTGGCATCCCAAGGATTAAGGCACTGAAGTTACTTTGGAAACCTGATGTCAGCTTTGTACATAATGTAAACGCTTCTAAGTATTGCACTCTGCATGGAAACTGAGTTGTCATCAGCCTGTTCCTGAAGCCTGCCTCAATTAAATTAGTAGCCCTTCTTAAGACAGACTGTATGACCTATTGACTACTGTAGGAGAGGCATCAGCCACAGGCAATCTAAACTCTGCTTATTATGACCTCATTTCTCATGTTTTAATTTCTCTGTGACTCAATTGAAGATAACGATACTTTCTTATCCTTTTCAGAAAGGCTTTGATCTATAGGTGAAACATCAACTGCGTTGGCCTTCGGCTTGGGTGCTCAGCAAGGCCACTTCGCCACCTTGCTCCTGGGGGAGGAATTTGTGGTACCACCTTTGCTGTCATCCATCTGCACTGAGAACAGTAAGAGCAACATCTGCCATCACATGGCAAATCAGGAGACAGGAGAAGGGACTCCATTGCTGGTGTGAAAAAGGCTTGCACGTTCATCAACACCACAATTGTGCATCTGCCACATTAATCACTTTGGCCTGAGAGCACATGAACACTGACGCACAGCCCAGAGCTATTAATTTCTCGAGCAGATAACGGCCATCCAAACAGCACTGATATGGCCGGGCTGTTCTGGTACAGATCCAGCTCAGCGTTCAGATAGCGCCAAGCCTCAGTGGGCAACGCGCGGCAGAGCCTGCAGCCTGCACAGGGGCACTGGGGGAGAGCAGAGACCTTGGAGCCCCCAGGAATTGCACCATTGCCCCAGAGAGGCGCAAAGTGAAGTGACTTGTCCACAGTCACAGGGGACAGCATAGCAGAATCAGCATTTCCTGCATCCCAGGGCTTCTCTCCCAGGGGCAACTCTGCATTGTGTTTCCATTCCCTCTTCAGCTGTCTTTTTTGCACAGCTGGATGGTATTTCATCATTAATAACAATGCTGTCAGCAACAGTGAATCGTGAAGTTTTAGATCTGCAGCAGGGATACGGCTGATTCTATGGAAAGCGAGACTGTTTCCAGGATGATCAGGAGCAGGTTGGAAGGACACACACGGCCCATACACAAAGCAAAGACACAGAATGCTTAGCAGTCCAAAGAGAATTGGACTTAGGCAGGAGAGAAGGAAATCAGAACTAACTGTTATATCATTATCATGATTAACTTCCAAAGCAAACACGTATTATAACTACTTCATGCTTTCCATGTTGGAAGATATATTTCTTTCGCATAACATGAAGCCCTTTTACAAATATTCCAGGATGTGACAGGTCCATGTGGGATGCTGCCTACCTTACATACTACAGCTGAGGTTATTAGCCCTATGGCAAGTTCTTTGTGCAGTTGTGGAAGGAAGAGGTGTCTTGACAACCTCCAGAGAGATCCTGTCGTGCTTAGCTTGAAAACACAGATGTAGGTGGAGATATGCTCCCTCTGGAGGCCTCCCGGAGCATCTGTGGGGAGATTTGGTGCTTCACAATAGCAATTAAACTCGTCACCTGAAGTTGTGACTCAGATAACCTGGCCCAGGAGAGCAGAAGGGAACCCACATGTAACTATTGCATTCAAAAGGGGTTGCAAAACTCTATTGAAGTCAGACTTAAAATAGAAAATATTTGCCTTAAATCATTCCATCCAAACTCCCTGCTTGTATTCAGCATACAACAAAAACAACCATTCCCATTTTCAAAGAGGCATGGAGAACCCAGTCCAATGCAACTGTGGGCAGATTTGTGATGGGAAAAGTGATGAAAATACGAAGACTCAATGGCTGTACAGCTCTGCGGAGAGCAAGGAGATAACAGATGAGGTGGACATCTTTATTTGTACTAAAGTTACCTTTTAGTTGGAAATCACTTCCTGCTCTGCTACATGCAGGCAAGAAGGGCAGAGAGCAGTTGAACAGTTAAGATGCAGCTGGAAAAGAGCGTAATGCACCAGGAATGGTCTAACTGATTGCTACATCTTGTTATGCAAGAGCTGATATCCCAATGTATGTACTTCTTATTCATACTTCTTACTCAACTGTGAGGTTGTCGGTCCTCAAACACGTAAGTCAATGTTCAAATGTCCTACACAGCCACCAAACTTGATGAGGAAACAAGGATCAAAGGAGTAGGGCTTCTGTTTGGGTCAACTAAAAGCTGGCAGAGCACAGCACTCAAAGCGCCTATAGAGGATGATGGTCAGGGTGTGCATCTCTATGCCAAGATCCAGATATCATGTAAACCTTCAGTTGAACCATCTAATCTTGCTCCAGGATAACACCCTGCATAAGAAAATGCCCTCTCAACTTATCATTTCTGCCATGTTACCCATCAAATTACCTAGATCAAATCAAATCCTAGAAGGAACATCCTTCGTGTTGTGCTGCTTGTGCTCCAGCCATCCCCTGTCCACAGGGATGCATGGACTTACCGGCACTCAGCGTGGTGTATTCATACGGGTCCGAGAGGAAGTGGGGCAGGGTCACCAGGAAAGCCCCGAGCGCCAGCAGGAGGCCGCCCACTCCTATCACCCGAGGGCGGTGAACCCGGCTGCCGAAGTAGCTGACGAAGATGATGAGGACGACGTTGCCAATCTGGGAAGAACAGAGCAAAATGGGAGGAACGTTACAAGACGTCACGGTGGAAGCGAACCCTGCCCAAAACTGCTCCCGTGGGTCTGCGTACAGTTGGGTGGAGAGGTGTCCTGGTCAGACGGTGCTTGGCCCCTGAAGAGCCAGAACAGGGCAGCCCTCAGCTACACCCTGATATTCACAATGATTCAGTGCTTCCTTCTTATCGAAAGCTAGCGGGCCACCTCCTTGGGTCCCGTAACCTGTGTGCCTGCTTTCTTATCGGGGCTGCTTCACACCTCCTGGTGACTGAGCGAGGGCTTTCCTCAGCTCCCACATGCTCTCCGCCCAGGAGGACACAGTGTAAACCAGTGACTCCCCCAAACTAGTGACTCCCTCAAATCCTGCAAAAACGTTCGCACTGTGTTATTGTCTCTGTTCCCACGGTTTTAAGCAGACGTGAGCCCAGCCAAAAAAATCCAGCTCACTACAAATGTTTGTAGCTCTGGGCATTTGGAATTGCAGATACGATCACAGTCCAGTTCTCCTCATTTTGCTAAAAAGATGAAAAGAAAATGTGCAGCTTACTCAACACAGTGTATGAGCTGTAGCTCTTAGACGCAGGGACGAAAACCATAAAATTATAATTATGTGCATTTTGTCTGCCTGGGACAAGCTAAATATTATTTTAACTTTGGTATTTATGTCTAAGTATGCTTTTAATATGTGTTTAGATTGAGCTCCCTTGTTTTGTCTCTTGTGGTTTTTGTTCTTAAAATTAATGCCGCAATTAATTAAAAGACTGCCATCCTCGACAGGCAGGAGAGCTTACTCAGAACTAGAAAGAAGCACAGAAAGATTCCTCATAGCTGAAGAATAAAGATGCCTCTGTCATCTCAAAGCAGGGAGTATTTAACAGCATGGTATATGTTATATTCCCATCTTTTTCCCTTTATCCTCTTGCAATGACTGCTCTACACGCGTTTTATTTTGCTAATATTTCTCCAAACATGAAGTCTCCAAGTAAAAGCAATTTCTCTAGTGGATAAAAGCACATGGGTGATTGAGGTATTAATGCATCACTGCTGTGAGTGACGGGATATCTGACTATGCAACAGGACTACCAGTAATGACCGTCAGCAATGGTCATCAGTCCTGGGTCTCTTTCTTTGTGTGTTTTGGACCTGATGAAAGTCAATGGGAGGTTCCTCACTGGTGCGAGTGGGCTTTCGTTCATTCTTTTTAGCCTCTGACAAATGTGCTGATAGGGGTAAGACCTGGGCACCTGCTTCTCAGAGGTTCTCAGAGGCAGCCTTAAGCGCCCAAACTCTCGGTGGGTACAAGCCTGGTCTTGGTCGTCTCAGCATCTTGAAACGGCAGTGAGTTAGCAGTTCTGCTGAAGACAACGTATATGTTCTTGCAGCATATGCCTCGAGGGGTTTCATTTCCCCTGAGATGCCCAGAGCTGCTTCAAGAACTTGTCATAAAGCAGCTGTTCATCAAGTACCAGGTTCAAATTGATGCTCTTTTCACAGAGGTCAAAGCAGCACAGTTGCAGCGTGACTGCAGTTTATATGGAGACCGGCCTCGTAAGAGGATGCTGGTGAGTTAGTCCTTCACCACAGGGCCGTCAGAGCTGGGAATACATGGAAAGGGACAGACATTGGAGACGTTGCTGGTCAATGTCTCCTTTTAGCAGTCATGAGAAAGCTTGGAATGACTCAAACCAAAGCTGAAACCTACCAAAATAGGGAGTTCTGGTGGAAACCACCGATGGGGCTGTAGTCATGGCTGTTTTCTCCCCTTTCTGGCCAACCCTCACGGGCCCCACATCCAATTACCTCGTGCAAGCTGGAGATGAAACCTGAGGAGAGACTGGAGAGTCCAAAGCGCTTCTCGATAGTGGTGAGGCTGCTCTTGAAGTTGGCGCTGTAGAGGAGCTGGGCGAGCTGCAGAAGGCCATGGCACACCACGAACACCTGCAGGCAAAGCAGTGCCATCCAGTTAGCACCCGAGAGCTGCCCAGCTGATGTGTGCCTGCTGGCTACCATGTCCCACGTGAGTGATTTGAAAGTCATACATGCACTCCACTAGGCCAATACATTTGTATGCCTGCGGCGTACCAAATCTCACGAAGAGCTGGACTCACCGTCCAGCACCTTCTCTTTCCTTTCCTTCCCTTCCCTTCTTTCCTATTTGTTCACTGTCCTGCATGTGCCCGAGGATATCAGTTCCGAACACAGGACACACATATCTATGCCGTGAACATCCTTCTATGATGCAAAGTGTTTGTGTTGTTTCTCAAGCCTCAAGTTTATTTGTTGCTGTGAGCAAGCACGTGAACTTTTACTAAGAGTAGAAAAGCATTTCTTTGCTTTTAGATTTGCAAACTAGCTTTGCAAAATGAGCAATATAGAGTTTAGAAGAAAGGCCAGGAATCACTATTATTGACTTTCCTCTGCTTTTGCTGTTACTAATATTCATTATTACTTGCACCGTGATAGTAGTTGGTGGAAGGAGGACCTGATGCACCAGGATACAATGATAAAGCTGCTGTCCTGGGGCTGAAGGGGAGCTCTGTGTGCTCAGGCTAGCTGAGACCCAGTATTTCCAGTTGGTCCCCTGGATTCCCTCAAGCTGTAGGTAAGTTAACAGTGTTTTCTTGAATGGGTTTTGCCAGACAAAGCTTGTGTTAGTAAAGGGCTTCTAAAGTTCCAGTGGGAAAGGCTGAAATATTTGTAGCCAGTACCAGTATTGTATTCTCAATACTGGTATCCTACAGTGTTGTTTCCCTGAGCCATCTCAATCACCAAGTCAAGCAAGAAACCAGACCAAATGAGCACAGAACAGGCAGGAGGCAGGAGAGGGAATACATAGAGCAGTGCATAAGCATGGTCAAAAGAGCCAGGGTAACCAGGGAAAGGAAAATCTTCTCAGCTGGGGATAGAAGAGACAGCTCAAAAGTGTCTTTTGATCTATATTTAGCCAGAACAGTTTTCCTTTATTTTCTTTGGAATGGAATGTGTCCGCATGGTGCCAGAAGTATTTTAAAATCATTTAAAAAAGGAAAAAGACCTTTTTATTTAAAATTCACAGGAAATCAAATATTTGCTGAACACCGGAAGCATGTCCCACAAAGATAACGGCAGGAAGGCAAGATGATGGATGGGGGATCAAAGGTACTGCAGTGCGGACAAATTCCTTATGTCCTTGGGTAGGGGAATAGCAGGAGTTGTTATTATTGTTTATTTGGAATGATGGCAGCACCCAGAAGCCAAGGGCCAAAAGAAGACTCCATTGTGTGAAGTTCAGCAGGGAGAAAGAGCAAAATCATTTATCCAGCACAGAGGATACAAAGGCGACGGGTGGATAAAATGGACTTCTGGGAAGCACAGGAGGTCACAGAGACCTGGGGATCTGTCTGGGTTTGCTCCAGGAATTACAAGAGGATTTGAATGTGGTGGAGATTCTGGGAAGCTGTGAGGGAGAGGAGCATAGAGCTGGGTATCCAAAAATACAAGAAAAGGGGCTAGCGAGCATTTTGCTATATGGTAAAAAGTTCCCGAGCCACAATATGCAGTGTAACACAGGAATCACTCCCAGAAAGGAGACAAAGCAGAAATGAGATACTTGAAAATAAAATTCTGAAGCTAAATGAACTTTAAACTTTCCAGCTATCAGCTCCTATATTTATAAACACACTGAAACACGCGGTCGTGTGGATAATATCTGGATCCACCGCCCTCACTTTCCCAATCCCTGACCTGGCATCATGCATAACTAATCCAACCAGAGCTGTCCTGGAGCAGAGAGGTGACTCCCGTGGAGATGAGAAATGGACAGGGAATCTTGCTGCCACAGAACATTAATTTTTGTTCCTGCAACGCTGGCTAGGTCCTATTGAAGTCACTCTAATGAGGCAGTGTTAGGGAAAGAGAGAAGGGCCAGGAGCGCACAGGATGCAGAACAGCTGGAGAGAGCATCCTCTCGGTGCAAGACATCAGCTAGAGGAGCCGAGACGTTCACCAGTGGGCAGGGAATAGGGTGGACCGTGGAGGCTCAGTCTAGTGCAGTGAATGTCAGCTCTATCCTCGGACAAATGGGAAGATGAGAAGTGTCCTGCAGAAATGCTGGGATCAGCTGGAGATGGCGAGAAGACAAGGACGAAGGGCAGTGGCGAATCATCCCTAAAGAGACTTGCATTTCATGAGAGAACATGAGATGGAGAGATTGCCTGAAATGAGCTTACATGTTAGCAATACCCTACAGGCCAAAGCAGGGAGGCTGGTCTGGAGAATGGTCTGGGTGAGGGAAGGCAACGCATGAGGAGCACCTGGAGACCAAACAAACAGGGAGGAGGAAGAGTTTGGGGGACGACTGCTCCCCCTCTGCCCATGGACCTCATCCTGCAGAGTGACAACAGCCTGAGGACGGGTGATGCCTCAGTCTGACCAGCTTGGCCAGCCTACTGAGCCCCAGGACAGGGTGACAGGGATGGGGACAGTGCCAGCAGCACCTGGAGCAGCCGGGCTGGAAAGGCCTGGTAGACCAGTGCTCACTAATGACTGAATCACTTCCATGAGGTGGTTTTTGTGGGCAGAGCTGGTGAGAAAGACAGAGGTGCATGAGGATGGCTCCGGAGAGTTGATCCCACCCCTCACTGGCACTGCGATGACCCAGCACACACAGCGGCCTCAGTTCTTGCTTGCGGGGAGCTGTAGGATGGGAGGGGAAGGGAAGAAGAGATATTTTTTTTGCATGGAAAGAAGCTGAAGTTGGAATCCCAAACCAATACTCAAAGCAAAGCAAAGCAAAGCAAAACAGCCAGGACTTCTGCGGCTGGAATTTGGCTCTTCCAGACGTGCTTTAACTGTCCCGAGGTGAGAGACATGCCTGATTTAAGACTTCCCTCATGGCCAGGAGGCTCATTTTTATTTAAAATAATGACTGCCTGAGCTCTGAAGGCCCTACAGAGAGCTGGGAGAGGGGTCTGGTTGGCTGGCTGCAGTGCTGCTCAACAGGAGCCTCTGTCCTGCCCAAGCTCAGCACAGAACAAGGTGCTCTGGCCATGAAGGGCAGGTTCCCAAGGCTGGAGGAGACACAGAGACACAACTATGCCCCTGGCACCACATGTCCCCTGGCCTTGGGCCTCTCCCATCTCGCTCCTCCCCACACACTGTCCGTGCTCATGTGGCCATCTGCACATCGCTGTGACCTCCTTGTTTTCCCCAGATCATAATCCTCAGTTTCCTTTGAAATGTCTTTTGGATTTCCTGCCATCGGTTTGTCATTTTTACGCTCTGCCTTACAGCAGAGCAAACAGCCCCAGCTGAGACGTGACACTTGCTGGGAGTGGGGCATGCACCCATGTTGCACTCACTGCCCAGGTATGCAGGGTAGATGGAGGGGGAGGACAGAAATAGAAGGACATTTGCTCAGTAGTCATGTTCTTCAGCCTTTTCTGGTATGCTAGCCTCAAATTAGACACCTGTTTTGCTCATCTCTCCCCGAGAGATCCCTATCTCCATCCATCATGTCTCTTGCCCCAGCGCTGACCTGGTCCCTTCCAGCTGTCAGAGCGTGCCAGATGTGCAGCATTAACTATGCACAGGTGCTGAGCGCCCTCAGGACAAGACAGAGTTACTATCATCCATCTTTCTTAACACTCAACAAAAAGAGCTTAATGAAGAGTAAATGGACCCATTTGAAGGGATGTTTTGCTGACAGAAGGCAGGCGCAATGGCACCAAAGAGGAAGGCATGGCTGAAGGTTAAGGAGTTGGGGACATTCCTACACATCTGAAGTGCTGCTCTTAGCCCATTTCTGACCCCTGTGAGCAGATGCTCCGATCAGATCCCAGAGTATTTCTAGAGCTGCAGGTGAGTTCCAGCTCATGGTGCAACTACAGACACAGGGGATGCAGTGCAGAAAGGCTGGAGGCAGCACCCACGTGCACATCAACATGCGCACGCACATGCATACACACACTTGTACCAAATCCCCTCTTAATCATCCTGACATTTCCTTCAGAATGCTTGAGCGATCCTGACTCCAGGCTGTTTATACAAGACACTTGACTCCTTTCCAAGATACACTTTATTTAAAATGCAAGCAAATGCCTGGGGAGAGGTTCCTCACATGTACGCTGCTGCCCGCCAGCTCTCAGAGACGAGCAGCTTCCAGGGCAGTGTTTTTCATAAGGAAGAAAATCCCTCCCTCAGAAATGGAGCAGAGGGGTTTGACCCCTCCATGATCTCAACAACACTTCCCTGCTTCCTCCCCTCGGGTTAAATATCGAGAGAGCTGCTACTTATTCGATCAGCCTAGAGCGAGATCTCCCTGAGAGGAGATGCACACAATAAATGCTCGTCCAGCAGTGCTGGTGGAGCTCAGAGATCCAACTCACCTATACTATGGTCTAGAAGTCCCCAGGCAAGGCCAGGTATGGCTACAATAGCCTGCACCCTCTTGGAGGATGCGTGAGGTCTCAGTTCAGCCACTTCTACCAGCTCCAGAAGAGTCATAGTCACTCCTTCCTCTTCCCTGAGGTCTACCCTAGCTTGCAGGCAATAAAATCAAGGCTCTGGGAGGAGAGAGGAGTCTCCCAACCTCCAGTTGAACCCACTCCACTACCTGAGAGGCACACAAGTGGAAAGAGGTCAGAGAGAGAGGTCAAAACTGTCTTCAAGGTGGCTGCTGCTCCTGGGGCTGGACCTGTGCCAAGGTGGGCCTAGGGGCAGGATCCACTTGACTACTGCCCACCAATGCCCTGATTGACTGCCCTGGCTGCGTATTGGCTCTGCTTGACCAAGCAGCGTCCTTGGCATCCCCGTGTGGCACAAGGACCTCCAGAGCAGCTGGGGCGAGGAAGCCCCAGGGCAGCTCCATGACCTCGAACCCTCAATGCCATGCGCTTCCTCAGCAGGGCCCGAGGAGCAGCCCGTTCTGACCGCAGTAGCTGTCTCTGGCAGGCACCTGCACTACCCCACAACACATGCTGGGTCACCCACGCCAGATTCTCTTATCTCATGGCTCTCCCTTTCTATTACTGCTTATGTAAGATAACACACTGTCGACGCAGTCAATGGCCTCAACAAACAATTGCTAAAGAAAGGGACCCTGAGAACACCTTACAGAAGCCTTTTGTGAAAGACTGTGTCATAAGAGAATTTTTAGGGAAATGTCCCTTGCTTACCAAATAAGTCAATGCAGTTCTTGGGAAGTCTGTCTAAATGAGAAGTGAGGTGATTGATATCGCGGCAAACATCTGCTGGAAGTGGTTGAGGTCATAGCGCGGTAACAGCGTGTAAACTTCTTTTTATTTAGAAGGAATAACTGCTTCCGTGGCAATTCCAGACACCAATAAAAGTCCAAAGGTCTTCTCCAGCTGGGAACATGGTTCTAGTCCGTAGGGACCCGGGGTTTATGAAGTGTATTGCTACATGCAACTACGGGAATTGGCATGGCCATTGCCCATTCCTATCTACTCCCTGGAAAAGTGAGTGACTATTTGTCACTCTGTTACCTCAGCCTCATGCTGTGGGTACAGCAGCATGTTTGAAGTCCCCTCTCACACCATATTTCAGCATCCTCTCCTTGAAAGCCCTCCCCCAGGACAGAGGATGTGGAAGCCTCGTAGTGCAGCTCTTTCGGCAGGAGAAGAGTCTTGGCAACACACGCTCACCCCACAGATCTTGGGGTCTAAACCCCACAAGTGGTTCTGGGGAGATGTAGCCGTGGGGAGGAAAATGAACCGTCCTGTAGCAGAGCATGAATGAAGGCTGTACTCTCCTCTTCACCCAAGCTCTAATTTAAAAATGCAGAGACACAGCCCAGAGACAAACAGAACAAGCCAACAGGGGAGCACACTGGAAAAACGGTAAAGCAGCATGTGGGAAAATGAGTGTGAAGAAACAGAGTTATGTTTTACTGCTTTCAAAATAACTAAGACTAAAGCCCCACACCCATGGAAACTAATGAGTTTCACAGAAGACTGTGGACTCCCTATAGCGCCCTGGAGTGACCAGTCCTATAGGCCCCTCGTGTGTTATCCCCTCTACCTTACTCTGTTTCTTATGTTTGCACACTGGTGCTAATAGACGCACCAGAAACTTTTCCATGGTAGCACTTGTAGCTAGACAGATGGAAAGAGCCAGGGCTTAATTCATCTGATTGACACAAGAGCTGTCTGGGGAGCAGTAAAAAGGAGTGAAGATCCTTACAGAACCTATCAAGCTGTTCTCAGCTCACTGATGACACTGAGCTAGGATGTGGCCAAGAATAACTGCTGCAGGAAGACGCACAATGAATCTGGCAGGAGCAAATATTTGAAAAGGACTAGGGGTAAGGACACCCTGTTAGGGTTTTCTGCCCATACAATGCTATTAGAGGGGTGTTTTGGACTCCAGGGTGCCAAACCAAGACCTTTTGAATTCAGTGGAAAGTCTCCTTAATTACTTTGGCCCAGACCTACATATATACTGGACAGGTCAGACCAAAAGGTTGCAGCTGAGTTTTGGGGAAGTTGGATCGTGATTTTATCCTGATTTAACGGAAATCTCCTCCCTTCTCCCATGTGTAGTATCCCATGTCTATATCTGGGTTGGAAGAGTTCCAAGAGTCCAAGCCCAAAGCAGGACACCCTTGACATGCCCATCTCAGGAGGCTTCTTCCACTCACACTGAGTGGAGGCCCTTGAGTTAGCTTTGGACAACTCCTTGTGCAGGGAGGTAGTCAGGGATGTAATTTCACTGAGGAGAACATAGATGTGGGCTCAGCAAGGTCTCAGGGAAACCGTCTGCCCTAGATTTGCTTTTTGGAGGGACTCTCAGAGCCAGTCTGCAGGAAGTAATGCAATGGAAAGCAGTCCCCTTTCTAATGCCCCTAGGAATTTTATTCTGAAGTTAGGCAAAGACCAAGTCAGCAGTGTTTTTTGAGGTAGTTTCCGAGGGCCTCACATCCCTCTCTACCTAAGACACTACTATGCAACAACCTCAAGTCAGCTAAACAGACCAGCACGTGTGCAGCTAAGCAGAGCACATAGTGCTCAGCCCAGCATTCAGGCCAACAGGTCTGCACTTCTCAAGCCCATATGTCTATTCTCACAGGGCTCAAATGCTGCTCAGGTCCCACTGTTCCCAGAAGAATCACGTTGGTCCTTGCAAAACCATGATGCCTCCCCTGCTTGTGTCCACCTTAAGCGCATCTGCATTCATCTTTCTCCAGTCTCAGACTCTGATGACAGAATTGAATCACTGTAAGAACCTTATTTTTTGGCTATTTTTTGTTTCCTGGTTTATTTGAGATTAGTCGGTGGATTCAGAAGTCACTTGGGATTGAGTAGGGACCATAGTGGCATTCAAGCCCCACAACTACATGAGGATAAGCTTAATCCTCTAAAGAATCCTCCATAAATTCAGAACACTGTCATTTTAGATCCCTAAATTTCCAAGGAAAAGAGAACATTCCCACCGGATATATACCTGCTGCCTGGTTTTCCATCAAAATCAACCAGAAAAAAAATACAGTGTTTCCACAAAGGGAACCGAATAACCTGTCACACACAAGTCCTTTAGTGCGACACCTTGGAGCCAGGTATACAATCCAATGACTAAAGCTGGGCCCTATACTGCATTTATATTGCCAAAAAAATAAACAAATGGACAAATAAAAAAAGATAGCGCTTTCTAAAGTGTTCTGCTGTCTAAATTATGGGCTGCGATAACACCTGTCTCCTGCCAAATAACCCAGACTTTACAACCACCCATTAGTGCAAAGACAATGTTTGTTCTTTCCTCATCCAATGTATACGTGTACCCCAGTGCCATGCGAGGGTTGCTTGGCTCATTTGCACTAAAGGGAGCCCTCCAAGGCCCATTTTTAGGTGCAAATTCACACCGAAAGGAGGTATTTGGTCATGGGGGATTCCTGAGACCAATCTTCATTGCATGAGGAGCAAGGGCTGACTCTGTGGTTCCCACAAATGTGAAAAAATACACTTACAACCAGAGTGGGGCAGATGGGTTGTGCCATGGGGTCTTTGCTCTTTCAGGGTTTCTCCTAAGGTTTCTCCCCTTTGTGGTGTTTCGGGACGTGATCATGATTCCTTTGAAGGGAGCTTCAGATTCCCTCCATCTCTCTTGACCCACAGATGAATGTAAACACTCCTCACACACCCACAGCCCTGGCCATGCCTTGTGCTCCCTATCAGTGACACTCCTCTCCCATTTTGCTGCTGATAATCTTATCTGCGCTGACCACTCCTTGGTTGTGTTTGGGCACTGAACCACCTCACCTCTCATAAAATTACCTGGTTTCATTTCTCCTAGACCTTGATCCCACTAAACTTTCCATCCTGTTTTACTCTCTGGATCTTCCCCCTTTTCTTCCTCATCCTGCTGTAGATATTAAGGATGAAGGCCAGGCAATTCTTCCCTTTTGCAGTCAAAAACAGACCGAAATGCCCTTTGCTGTGCTCACACCAGTGTCAGAGCCACCCAAACCCAGTCTGTGCTTTCTAAAGCCCACACTGCTATGCCAGGAATGCAGGAAGAGTCCAGTCCCATTGGGAATTTCTTTCAATATCAACACACTCGTCCCTTGTTCTAAGAATCCTGCCTGCTCTGTTGTTGGTCCTCATCCATCTCACTATTACTCCTTGCCTTTCCCGAGCAGGTCCTGGATATATCCTTGGTTCTTATTTAACCCGATGACCCTAACCCGCAATGACTGCCGTCTTGAAGAGCTTCCCTCTCCAAAACTCTCTACTGAGCAAAAGTCAGCTATTCTGGGCATCTCCCATTCTTGCTATTTCAACAGCTAAATAATACTAGTACAACTGCAGTTCAAGATCTTTTCAATGGGATATGAGACCTTGGGCAGGTCAGAGAGAAGGGACATTGGCAGCCCCGTGCTGCGGCTGCTTGCTGTCTTGAGCTTCCTTACAGCATCCAATTTAAACCTGCCCCCCGGCTTTTGCATCTCCACCTGGACTGACTCCAGCCAACATACCGCACATTTTTCCCCTCTCTCTTATTCTCCATCCTCCTTTTACACATCAGGTGGTTTTCAGAAACAAGGTAAAAGTCTCCTCCCATCTGTTCTCCTAGCCATCTCACTGGCTTCCAGGTGACAACTGTCCAGCTAAGCTAAACGTGTTATTTACAAATCTCTCTTCCTTGTCATGCTCCTGGGGATGCAGAACAAGCCATTAGCTATCAATTAAAACAGCACAAAACCACAAGAGAAACAATAAATGCAAAGAAGTCAAAACATTAAACATGGGGCATAGGCACTGGAAATAGAGAATGCCATTCATATTATTTTTAGTGACTGCAGGGTTACTGTAGGCTTCTTGTACGAGGTAGCGCTCAGTACAACTTCCCAGACCCCCGTTCACTGCTCTCTGCTTCCTCTCTACAAGGCGATTAGGGATAAATGGGCAAATCCTGCAGGAGATCAGATAGCCCCAGCATATCTGAGCGTGCACTCACAGAATAAACACAAACAACCAGGTTTATGGAAGCACTGAGATACGGCGCAGCCGGGAAACATGCCATAAGCTGAGCCAGGTGGAGCCGATCCCCGGACTCCCTCAAATACCAATTTGATAGTATTTTAGTGCTCTTCACTTTAACTGCATTATGGTAGCCATAGTCATTGATATCTACATATGACATGGAGCAATTTCTGCAGCAGCAGCAGAAAGGAGCTGCCACCAGCCACATGAGTGGCTGAAAGCACAGAGATGAGCTGTAAATGCCTGATTGTGTTAGGGCCAGCAGGGATGCGGCAGCAGTGACATCTAAAGATTCAATATCTCCTGGAGCACTTGTCTACACTCATCCTTTCCCATCTCCAGCTGTCCTTCCAGACCCAGATATCGCGAGGGTTCCCAGCCCTATCCTGCTCCTCAGACACCTGCAGACAGGCCATAATGTAGACCACAATGTGGGGGGAAGCAGGGCTAGGACATCCCCTGGAGCAATCATGTTCCTGAGAGCATTAGCAGCTGCTGTCAGGGAGCTCAACCGAGGGCTGTCCCCAGTGGTGCGGACAGAGCAGCCTGGGCAGCCCCTGCACTGCTCTGCCCAGGTAAATGCACTCGTGAGGGTCGAGAAGAGGCAGCTGGTGGGTCCCCATCCCTCTGCAGCATGTGGCACTCGGCCACCACTGCACCATGGGCTAGGCAAAGACATCACCCTTAGGACAGGGATCCACAGCACATGGAGGAGCCAGTTTTTGCTCCTACCCTCTCTACAGATGCTAACTCTGTTGCCTTTCCTTACTCTTGTTCGCTTCCATCAGATGGGATAATCTGACTGTGGTCACACATGACCCTGCAGAGATGAAGTGACACAGCTAAACCCAAAGGGCTCCTTTCAGCTTGCTCTGTTTTCACCCCTGACAGCCCCGTGGCTGCATGCAGCTGTATCCACACTGCCTGGAGCTGCAGAAAGGAGGAGCAGGAGCTGGGAATCTCCTACATCCCACTCCCTGCGCAAAAGGTCGCAGTCTGGAAGTCCCCTTGGCACAATCATAAAATCCTCTAGCCAAATAGAGGGATAAATCCTGGGGGATTTAAACTACAAGCTATGGGCTCAGAACACCCTGACCATGCGGACAGCCAAACAGGCACCTTAAGGCACCACAAAAGCTCCTGCCCCTTCTTGGCACTACCTGCAGTGTGGCAAGGCAGGGGCAGCTGGGAGGTGGTACCCAAGCCAACCTGCAGCTCAGGTCCCTCCAAGCACCCAGCTAAAAGCAGCTGTATGTATTCCCAGGAAAGCAAATTTACTGGTAGGCGGATCCTGTTTTTGAGTAACCCTACACACCTTGATCCACAGCCACAGAAGCAGGGCCAAGGCCGTTTGTGCTATTATTTGACCCTCTGCTGGAGATGGTAGTCATGTCTAAGAGCCCACCCACCCCACAAAAGTTTGCCAAAGGAAGCTTGTGGTTAACCACGACTCCAAAGTTTTGCTCCCAGAATTTGCAGCCAGAAGGAGTCATCACATTGCACTGCTAGGACAACTCAACCCAGGCAATGGGGACCCGCATGGGCATCTGAGCCACCAAGTCCATAAGGTCCTCCGTTGGACTGGATGATCATGAGGATCTTTTCCAACCATAATGATTCTATGATTCTATGATCAGCACTAGCTATGAAATCAGCCCCAGGAGCCCCCAGATTGTCACTCCCTGGCCCCAGTGAACCCCAAGCCCTGCTGGTCGCTACATCTCCCCGCATGCTCCCGGAGGAGCTCAGGGCATGGGGAACCTGCTGGCTGCTCCCCTGCCTGGGTCCTCACACTACAGCATCTCCCAAGGCAGTGACTGCAGTGTCCTGCCCCACTCAGTCCCCTCTGCGGGACCCATCTGTGTGACGGTCCCTCTTGGGCACCCTGGCCAGCTCTCTGCTCCCAGTGGTGCCCAGCACAAAGGTGCCACAGGGGCTCTTGCTCCCCTCCAGCCTGTTAGGGGTGTCAGCAGGAGGAGATGCTGCCAGGCGGAGCATGGAATTCTCTCCAGGAAAGCTCTGCTAAGTTGGATGAGCACAGCCAGCCTTCCAGGGGACGGAAACCAGCACGTGCAGCAATACTTATGCCTGTCCAGAACAGACAACAGTACCGCAAAGGGGAAAAAAAAAAGAAAGAGAAGGAAAAGTAGCATGTTTGTGTGTTGGGGAGGGTTTAAATCCTACTTGTCAGCATGATCTGAAATGCTGGAGGTGGGCAGGATGGCTGCGATTTATCACACAGGGAGCCAGCTCAGGGTCCGCTGCCTGGAGCTTGGGCTGGGGATGCGCGTCCCAGCGCCCGCCCTGGGCTTGTGAGCAGGAGCAGGTGAACAGCTTGGCAAAGACCACAAGGAAGAGAGTTCTGCTGGCTGAGACCCATCTCCGATGCTGTCACCGAACGCGCACTTCTACCCAGTGAGATGCTTTAAAGCCGATCAATAGTATTTTAAAGCAGTGCTTTCTGTTCGTACCAGGACGTGGTTAATCATTCCCCAGGCAGCAGCAGCAGCAGCACACGAAGTGCTGGACGCCACGGGCAGGCTCCGGGGCCACCGCCGGCACTGCGGAGAGCGCTTCCAAGAGGCGGCACGCGCGCACGCACGGACACACGTGCGGAGCGCAGCGCACAGCTCCGCCGCGCAGAGTGCCCTGCAAGAACCCACCAGGCACCGGCACCCTCTGCAGCTCCAGGGCAACCACCCGGACGGACCTCGGTGCCCCGGTCCTTACCTTAATGTTGCAGAAGATGTTTCGGTAACAGGGGCCAGTGCTTTTGGGGCTGGTGCCGCCGGCTGCGGACTTACTGGCTTCTGGCTGAAGTCCCATGGCGCATGGGTGGCCACGCAGGAGGTGAGGGCACGGGCAGGAGGCTTCCCGGCGGGTCCGGAGTGCCCGAGGAGCCGGGTTGCTGCAGGCTCCCGAGGAGGTCAGCGCTCTCCCAAGCCTTCCCTCCCTTCCCTTTCGCTCCGCTGGGATCTCGTACAGCCAGAACTGAAAACCGTCCAAGTCTGCGAGTGAGGGAGCATGAGCGCAAAGTTTTTATAAGTCTGGGCTCTGGAGCGATGATGAAACCATGTTTCTCCTCCCTCTTTTCCTTTGTGCCGAGAGGGAACTTTAAAGCCGCAGGAAACGTAAGCGCGTGCCGAGCCTCCGGGCAGGTGTGAGTAAAGATCCAGGGAACCTCTCCCATTCCGGAGCTGTTTTTTGCTGTCTTTCCGCCCACTCCAAAGCCACAGCGCGCCGCCTGAGAGCAGCAGGGGGGATTTGCAGCCCCTCCATGGTGACTTCCATCGTCCGTAAGGTTCGACAAGTGCAATACCAGTGGGAGGTCTGAGCAGGCGTAGGGAGCAGGAGAGGGAGGGAAATGGGATAGCAAGCGGGCGAAATCGCTTCCTTGCAAACTTCTGCTTTTCTTCCTCTTGCCGCTCGTGGAAAATCTCCATTTGTGAGAAGGTTCCAGGCGTGCTTTTCACCCAGATCTCACCACACTTTTGTTTATGCAAAGAACTGATTTATCTTGCAGGCTCCTCGTGGGAAGAGAAAAGTAACAACAGAGGGAGAGGGCAGGTTATTCTCAGTCGAGGGAGAGACGGTGAAAAATATTTTGTCAGAAATCACGGAGTTTCCGCTGCAAAGCAGCACAGGACCCTGCAGGTGACAGTGTCAGGTCCACCTTGGAGTGCCCAAAGGGGGCACATGCCGTGCCCTGGATTGCAGGGCTGGTGTCCCCAGGGGATGCTGAGCCCCAGGGCATCCCAAGGGTGCCCTGCAGGAGCTCGTCACCACGAGAGGGTGCGCGGTACCCACAGGACAGCCCCGCGCTGGGGACGGAGCCCTGTCCCGTGCGCACGGGGGCCGCTGCTGTCCCCTCTCCATGAGCACGGCTCCAGCTTCGTGTCCCTCAGAAGTGGCATGGGGAACTCAGTGGAAAGAGCTTCTGTGGGGCTTCATCAGCTCCCGCAAGTGTTACGGGCGCAGATGAGCTCTAGCGGGCTGTGGGTGGCAAGGAAAGCATCCATCTCCCCCTTTCCCACCCTCCCTCACCATTCCCATGCCCGCATTTGCTCTATCTGGAGCCAGGATATTTCCTGGAGGTGACTTGTTTGCTGGTCGAGCCAGGTGCCCTTGTGGCCACCTCTCAATCACAAGCAACAAGTCTTCGTCCTGGCCCATTCCAGGAAAGCAAGAGCCTCCTCCAGCCGTCTCCCATCCTCCAGGCAAACTGGAGTCGCTGCTGATCTCATTGCTCAGGGAACATCCCATGCTGTCCCGAACGGCTCCGTGCCCCGGTTTACTCTGCAGAAACGCGTGACGTTCGCTGCGCAGGAACAAACCCCTCCCCGCAGCAGCTGCCTTGGCTGCCGGCTTCCTCGGCGCTCGCTTGCCCATTCGTCTCCTCTCCGCACCCACGGATGCTCCAGGGACATCTAAGGCATGGGGTCAGCACGCTTCTACTGCAGGGGTTAATAAACCCATGAGAGGACAATAAAGACTGCAGTGAGTCAAAGGGACAAGTGCTCCCTGACACTTGCTGTCTCCCTCCGGCTCTCTATTGCTCTCCCTTCTCCATGGGGAGAACTTTCCCTCCCTCGGGAAGAGGCAGGTCTCGAAATGCTCCTGGGACGTTCTTGGCATCTGGCACCCATCCCCGTCTGCACGCCAGCCACCATTGGGCCAGCGGCAATCCCTCCTGGCCTGCTGGCGCTTGGCTGCATCCCGGCCTTGCACCGGGGCAGGGACAGCACGAAGGGCAAAGCTGTGCCCTAGCGAGGGGAGCAGCCTCCCAGCACCAGCCGTGCCCCACCTGGGTGTCTCCCACCTCGAATGCAGTAGTGATGGCTACGTGTTGCACTCACTTAGCAACATGGCCCAAGGATGTCCCAGTGCTGCAGCCCACACAGTGCTATGCCCTGTACTCACCGGCTCTGCGCATATCTGTGTCTATTCTCACCCAAATAAGCTTGCAATGCCCCAGTGAATGCTTTTCCCGAGCTGAGAGTGTTGCCCCAGCCATAGCTTATCTTAATAAGTGCTGGTAAATCTAGATGTAAAAGCAAAATTGCTGTGGTTTCAGTTATTAAGCAGGAGTGCTGAGGTCTGGCGCAGGGTATTTTACAGGTCAGGGGCAGGAAGGCACATGATGTCCTGCATGGTTCAGCATGCAATTCATTGCTAAATGTTTCACTCACTCATTTGGTTTTCTGAGGCTTGCCAAGGGTTCAAGAGGTGAGACCAGGGCTACTCATGCCCGACTGCCCTTCTGCAAAGGCTTGAGCTTAATCAGCCGCATGTTTGGTGGGACTCAGCAGCAGCCCTGCTCCAAGCACAGATTTGTGCAACGAGCAGACGCCCCGTGGCAGGACTTGACTCACGGAGCTGACTCTGAGTGCCCATGAGCCAGCTCTACTTCAGCCTTGTGCTCCATCCCCTTGCTGGGCTCACCTATGTGATGCCACCTCCTGGCTTGTCCCCATCCGCAGGGGATGCTGAATGTTCCTCCTGTCTGGATGAGAACACCAGCGAGCAGCATCCCTCAATCCTCACCCTGCTGGAAGAGAAAGTCCAACCCTTGGGCAGTGAGGAACAGATTTAGTTCCTTAGTTTTAAATTACAGACCGTAGATAACACTGTGAAGTAGATGAGATCAAATGAGATGCATACACGGAAATGTGGCTCTTGCCTAATTTTAAGGGTTCTTCTCTGCCATTTTAATCCTTCCTCTGTTATAGCCCTGGCAAGGAATGGTATCTCCTACAGGCTGAGTGCATGGGAGGGAAGTGATTTACAGTGTTGAGAAGGCAAGAAGAGTTTGGTTTCAGATTCTTCTCATTATGCTGTGTTAGGTGATACGGTGGAAGCTAAGTGCCTGGCAGGAAAAGCATACATCGATGGGCTTTGGTTCATTTTACATGGCTCCTGGGGCTGCATTTCTTGCTAAGGCTTTGAAGAGCGTTCCTCCTACACCCGTCACACTTGGCCATGCCAGACGATAGCGGAGCCTTGGCCAAGACATCGTCAAGGAGAACAAGAATTTGCTGCCGTTAACTGAACAGGACCCAGCTGGAGCAGAGTCTGCCCAGGGCTGCTTCTGATCCGCTCTGCAGAAGGTGATGACAGGCAGCAGCAGCAAAGCATGAGATAGGTAGGCAGGAAACATTTCCTACCAGGGGGACTGGAAAGCCTAAGTGGTTTTTGGAAGTGTCTGCAGAGGACTTTAATGCTGGTCCAAGCTCTGAGCTCTGCAGGAGTCTCTGGGGGACCCTTGTCCATTCTGGGTGCAGAGCAGTTCTGCAACCTGGGAGACCTCCTTTTGCAGCAGCCACAAAGCAGCCTCACAGCTTTTCCTAATGATTTACAGTACCCCCTGCCAGGAGGATATGTTCAACTGACAGGACCCACCAGCTCTGGCTACCTGGACCAGCGAACCAACATAAAGTGCAAAAGATGATGCTGAATCAGACCCATGGTTCTCCATATACCTCACCGGTCCAAACCCCACAAGGCCCATGTCTCCTCAACCAAAATGAGCTACTGACTGAAACACACCCATGGGGCATTTTTCCACTGGTAGACCAGTTTTGGAAGCTGGGATAAGCCCCTCTTTGCTAATGTCAGCCTAATGTAATTAACTTGAGCTGCATCCAAAGCGGGAAATGGTCATCTTGGATGCAGAACACCAGCACTCTCAAAAACTATGTTCCTTCTGCTAGGACGCAGATTTGAAGAGACCCTCCTGCGTTCCCCAAAGCAGCTTTCATAACGAGCACAGTTTCTCCCTGCATCTTCCTCATTTTTTCTTGTTATTGAGCACTGTGTTGATGCTTTTAAGGGGTGAGGCCCAGGCTGGCTCTGCTTTTCCATCTGGTTTCAATCTGTCAGGCACTGAATTACATATCTCAGTTTTCCTCCGCAATCTCCCCAACCTAATCTTGACAGTCATTTGCCTGTTGGGTTTCCAAAGGCAGCAGTGCGCTCACCCAGCACACACATATCTGCAAACACTGAAATCAGCAGGGAAGATCATTCTGGCCCCTGGATAGACTAAAATGGCTTGTTACGCAGGCAAGAGATATTGCTGTTTATTCTCTGGAAGGGAACAGTCTTCATCTCGGCATGGAGGACAATTTCATATTTGTAAAATCCACTCTGTGAAGGATACAGGGATAAATTTCCAAGCTATAGGAGACTCAAATAGAAATCCTTGGGCTTTGGATGCTGAAGCTGTGATGCAGGACACGTCTTCGTACATTCAGGGATGTCTCTTAAGTTCATGGTATTGTTATGACTAGAAAAATAAATATTGATATTGATATTACTGATTATAATATGAATATAATATGCTTGATTACTGATTATACTGAATTATACAAATATTGATTATACTGAATTATACTGATACAGATAATATTGAATTATACTGATATATATTATACTGATTATACTGATGTTGAATATATGCTTGATATTACTGATTATAATATGAAAAAAAAGAGAAGCATCATTAAAGGTAAGGAGCAAGTCAGGAAGGCAGTTCCCCAAGGAACTATGGGCAAAGGAATTTATTTTCCCATTTTTCAAGATGGTAAAACATGGCCTGAAGAATTTGGTAATTTGGAAATTACTTCCTCAGATTCAGGGCTGTGGATCCAGAAAAGTCCACTCCAAATTTTTGATAGGCTTCCTGTCATCCAGCAATGACAGAAAAAAAAATAGCCCACCTGTATCCAGGCACCAGCCTGTGAAATCCAAAGCTATTGGATAAAATCCAGTACTAGAAGCTGCATCGGGGACTGGAACTCAGGACCCAGCTTGGGTACACTTCCTAATCCCTTAGTCCTACACACTCACTGTGGCTAAGAGCTAGCCACAAAACCCATCCCTCGTCCTTGTGTGAAGCAACAGTTGATGGGCAGCTCATCAGCCTCAACCAACAGCAGCAACAACACCAAATGCTGACGTCTTTTATTGTTGTTTATTGCATGCTTAGTCATGCCGTAAAACAGGTAATCAGAGTTGGGATGCAGGACAAGCTTGAGTTCAAAGGTGCTATGGGGTGACCCATCCAGAGCTTTTTTGACAGTCCTGGCTGCTACTAAATGGCAACTGTATGAGTTTATGTCTGGCTATCACTGATCAAGTTATCCGATTGGAAAAGACGGTATTTAGGGCTATTAAAAACTTGACCATAATAATGAGCAGCTCGGTCAATGAGAGTTAGGCCTCAAAGCACTGTAAATTATTGACCTGGCAACTTCTGAAAGACCAAGAAGCTCAATCTACAGAAGAAAGCAGTTAAGAAGCAATCCAAGTGAGTTACTGGCTTCTCGGGATATAGCAGTGAGGAAGATCCTACTCCAGAGATCAGCTATGGAAGGGGTCACAAGGATGGTTGGGCACTGGGAAGATGTATCTTGATGCAAAGACCATGAGATGCTCTGCCAGAGGAAGGAAGGACAAAAGTAGGATTATAACCCTACCTAAAGCAGGATTATAACCCTACCATAAAATGAGGTGGATGAGAGCCTTCCTTGAAGCATGTTCGGTGAGCTGAATCCTAGGGGTGATTCACTGGAGATGTGCTAGGTCTTGAGCTTATGGTTGCTGCTGTTGCAAAAGGCACAGGGGCAGAGCTAGAGATTTTGCCTGTATTTACCTTGGAGCCTACACAGCCTTAAAACAAATTTCCTGGGGCTGTCTGACCAGCACCCTATATAAACCCACGGAAAAAGAGTTTATTCCCCAGAGCTCTGTAGGAAGAAATTATTTCTCCAAGGAGGACAGGCCTAGGAGCCCGGGGGCAAGCACAGGAGACACGCGGAAATCTGCTTGCCCTGTGGCCAGGGCTGGGTGCTCCGCACGTACCAAGGGTTTGTCACCTGCCACGGCTGTGATGAGAGCCACAACCCGCAACAAGCTGCTTTGAATTCACCAATGATTTGTATTTGATCCGGAGCAGAAATGCTGCTGAGAGGAAGCGGTGATACCTGAAGAACAGGCTCTGCTGACTCACAACCCGGCTGGCCTTGTGGGATAGTGAATAAGCAGAAGGCGGTTAGCGGAGGAGCTGCCTCCGATGGCAGGAGAGCCGTGGGGAAGGGGTCACGGCTCTGCAGGATGCGATAGTGTTTTCCCTCTACGAAGGCCTCGGCCAGGTCCGAAGGAATTCCAACCAAACCCAGGCATGAGGAGTGAGGTCAAGGCTAGGCTGAGCGAGCAGGTAATTCATACCCAGTGGCCGAGGTGTGTGAAGCGGAGCATAATCCATCTGTGCTGATGACGATGTCAGGCAGCTCTGCCCTGTTCTCCATCCCTTACACTAACCCGCTCAACCAGATGAGCGTCTTGCAAGCAGTGATAGCAGCACAGCAAAATCTGGAGGAAAAAAAGGGGAAGAGAAGCATGACAGAGGTGCAATTGCTCTGTAAGGATGATTTAAGAGCCCAGAAACTAGAAAGACGTGGTTTTGGCAGGCTGAGGTTCCTCTAGTCTAACAAGTGTTGAAGATGGACAGGACAGGGGGTCTTTTTAGATGAACTCTCATGGTGGTTTATGTCTGATTGCTTAAAAAAAAATCTTTTCTTCTGCCTTTTCTGTTTTAAATAAATCTGGTTTATAATTAGATGCCTTGACTTTCACAGTCAAATTATTCTCTGCCATAATATAGCAATGGCTCTTAGTTAATCTGAAGAGGATTTGACTGGATTATTTTGATGGGTGAGAGAGAGAACTTTGCTTAAGATCTTTTCCCCATCCAGCTTCTGTCACATGCATGGCAGCTGAGGCCAAGAAAACACATATAGTGCTGGATCTCCATAAAGAAGGGCAAATTTGGGGATGAAAAGGCAATGTACATCACTCAGTACAACACAGGTGCTATGAATTCTCAGGGTCCTGTTCAAAAAGGCTGTGGAATAATGAACCTACATCCTTCACCTTCAAACCTGCATGCCCAGGAGAGACTGAAGGATCCTAGTTCTCAAGGGGAGATGCTTTTAGAGGAGTCTTCCCATTAGTACTCCAGCAGGCAGAATGTGCTTGCTGGGGCTGGCCACCTACTCTGCCCAGTCCCAAATTCTTTGCTCTGCTAGTGAAATTAGGTGCTATTGCCCAGGCAGACGTGCTGCAGCAATCCCTGATAACAGCTGCACGAAAGAGCCCCTACAGCTCTGGCTGTTAGAGACCTGTCCTAGGGCTTGGGTTGTTATCACCAGGGAAATCCCTGCCATCAGCATGTTCTTCCTCCTGAAGCAGAGGAAATCTTTCTTTTCCCCCTATTTTCTTGCCCATTATTTTCTTTCTATAGCGGAGTGAGACTGAGGGTTGCAGTGAAACACCTGGTTCAGGAATTCACACAGAGCTGGGACCAAAGCCAGAGGGGAGGGAGACTGGAGGTGGCTGAAATGCTTCGTAAAGTGATTCTTTTTCTTTTAATACGAAAAAAGATTTAATAAAACAGCCCTGATTTATTTCCTTCTGAAACTGTGGCAAAGACAGTTCAACCACTAACCCTGGGTTGCTTGTTAGCTTCTTTTTGGAAAAGGTCAAATACAATACAAATTCTTTAAACTTCAATAAAAAGAGGATAAAAGAGAGTGGATTCTGCACATCTTATGCCTGGGATTTGGCCACAAGATTGTATTCATTTCATTGCAAGCCTTGAGGTTCTGGGCGCTGCTAAATACAGTGATAGCGCTGGGTTGGATGTGCAGTTCTCGATGGAAACAGTTCAGAATTGCAGCAAAATATTTTTCAGAACTGTGTATTAATTCTAATGAAGGTGGCAACAAGAGCTCCAGCAAAGTTGCATAATCCTGCAACTCGCTTTTAAGTACTTGGAAATTTCAGGAAAAAAAAAGTCTCTATGATTGGTATGAAATCTTCCAAATTTCCCTGCGTTAGACGAGAGTACTGGGACTCTTACGTGATTTTTGTTGTTATTGTGTTAGGGTCAAGTCACTGCATAAAACATCTCAGTTTCAGTAATGAGCAAACCAAAACAAACCAATAAAACCTGTTCTCCTGGCAGTGGGCAGAGCAAAGGCTGCGCTGAGACACCCTGAGTGAGACGCTGGGATTTGGCAGTCATTAGTCCCTGCTGACACGGGGTCTGCAGAGCTTTGCTGCAAATTGGTTTTGACACATCCGTGTTTGCCTTAGCAGAATCGCTCAGGTCTCCTCGTTTCCCTCCTGCTCCAGGGATATCCATTGCTTCTCCTTTCCTGAAAGGAGATGAGTTCCTTGTCACAACAGCTTCACTTCCCCAGCTAGGCAGCTCTATGGGCTTGGTTGTGATTCCTACTCTTCTGAAGGTGCCTTTGAGAAATTCCTCAGGCCAAGCTGCTTGGTCCGTCTGCTGCAGCAATCGCATCAAGGGCAGAAACCGCCTCTTTATCTTCACTTTTTATTCCCTCCTCTTCCTTCCCCTTTTTTTTGCCTGGGAGATGGCGTTGTATGTTGACTCTGTCATAATCCATTGGGAAGAAAAGCTGCAGCATCTGTGGTGCAAAAAAAGTGCTGGAAAAATTCTACTTGGAGAAGCTGAAACAAAAAGGACAAAAATAAAATTTTGATCACAGCAAAATCTCTTCCTAACTATGTATATGCAGTGAAACACATTCATTTTGATCAACATTAACCCTTTAAAGTCCAAATATATTTATTTTCCTTGGAAATCACCATTCAGACTGGAACAATGGCCAGAACTGCCACTTTTGCAAGGAAAAGATTTTGTTTCATCTTGAAATTCTGAAGTACCTTGAAATGCTTTCTAATGGAAACGGTGTTTTGTTTTGCTGATGCACAACCTAATGACGTTTCATCACAATTTCCATCCTGCTGCAGTTGCTTCCATTTCAGCACAAGGGACCTGGGGAACTACTGAACACGAGCAGGGCAAGGGGCGAGATTGACGGGGATCCGTAAAACTGTTTCATCCAATGGGACAGGGAGCAATCCTACCAGGCACCATAGTGCAGCTGATGAAACCATCCTATTTCTTAACAGGGAAAGTGCAGATGAAAGAAACTTCAGCGGGAGAAACTTTAGTCTCTGTGATCAAATCACAAAAAGAGTTATGAGACTTTAGGGGTCAAGGCTTGCTAGAGCTAGGGGAACAAATAAGCTACCCAGTTGATATACTCTAAATGGACTATGAGCAAAAACAATTAGGTGAAAAGATCTCTTGATTCACAAAATGAGTAAGTCCTTGGAATAGGCTTTAAAGCTCTTGATTTCTACCTTAATGGATCTCGATGATTCTTTGCATCTCCTCTATGAGCTGAGAGGGAGATAGGCATGGGAGAAAGTTCCTACCTCGGATGTCTCATCCCTGGAGTACTCAAGTGATTTCAAACCACTCGTACCCCAAATCCAGACAGAAAAGTGCTATTCTTGAAAAGAGTCATTAACTGAGAGGAATTTCTGGTTCAGATTGGCTTAAATTGTTTCTTTCCACAGCTTCAATTCATTTTCATTTAATCATGGCCTTTTCAGCACTATGGAATTAGTTGACATTCCAAAATTCATCATCCTAGAAAAAAAAAAGCAGTTGCATTTTTCCTTCAAAAACAGGCTGATGATTCAGAAACTTTTCTAAAGGGACCTGGAAGTCTTGGCTTTGAAATAAAATATGGCATTTTTGATGATAAAAACAAAAGCTTTCACAGTCAGTCAGGTTGAAGATAGGATCCTTTCTTTGGTGTTTTACTTCATTTTGTGGGCTCAAATCCAAGCGTTCCCAAAGGTGCCACGAGCTGGAAGGATTCACGGATCTTTTTGCTAATGATGCAGGGCCAGCCCGTTCACAGCCAGAACTTTTCTCCTTGTACTGAGGACTCCTCTTGCCTTTGAGATGAATAGTCAACCCTTTGGATGTGGTGTGACCTCACTGGAGAAGATTAGAGCTCGCGTTGGCTGGAGTGGTGGGTGCTGCTTGTGAAATATTTGTATCGTTGTCTCCAAGGTTTCCCTTTGCTTTTCTAACTACACGCATCCATCATCATTTGGAGTTCCTGGTATCCCTGAGCACAGGGAACCTTCTCTGGAAATGGCAGTGTTGTGAGCATGGTCTCGCACTGACCTCTCTCCAAGAACTGCCTTTTTGCCTCGGGCTGGCCTCGTGCGCTGCCCACCTCTGCCTTGGCCACGGTGGGACCGAGGGAGTGACTCACGGACCACATCTTTGGATGGAGTTCAGCAAACATAGTTCTGTATCTCATGGATTTCAGCACTACTAGGCCAAATTGGCGTTAGCACGAATGAAGAAATCTGACCTATTTATAGTTGTTCCAAGAAGAGTGATGATCATTGATTGAAGCATAAACAAGGAAGCAGAGTGTCAAGAAAAAGATGTATCTTGTGAAGATCTGCCACCTCTGATTAGAGAAGACTCATAGCAGACCTGCACAATACACTGGTATTTGCTTCAGAACCGTCCTGCAAGGTGAGGGACTTTTCAGCCAAGCGTGAGGCTGCTTAACCACAGTTTCCAGCTTCACCCTAAAAATGAGGCATGTGTTATTCTTCTTTACAGGGAAATTAATAAATTGCTCTGACAGCTATGATAGAAGCCCGCTATCTAAAATGAGCCATTTGGACCAGACAGGTGTTGTGTTCTCATTGGGAGTGAATTCTCTTAGCTTAAAAAAACATTATTTTAGCTCAGGGATATTGTGTTCCTGATTTGCATCTGACAACTGTGGCTGGAAACAAGGACCTGGCATAAGGTTTTGGATCCAGATCAAAAGGGATAGCTGAGATCCTGCTGACAGTTAGGAGGAATCCTGATGGGCTGCAGAGACCTCCTTCCAGTTCCCTTTTGCATCCCAAAACTGAGCCAGAAGTTTGAGAAATTGTAAGAGGAGGAGTTCTCCAAAGTGAAAGAATATGTGGTTTACAGGCTGATGACCCAACACCAAACATCACCCGAGGGCAATTCTTTCAAGAATTCTTTACAAAAGAAACTCTCTTCAACACCTTGCCCAAGTTCGTTGTGTTTGTGGGATGGCGGTGGCTAAAGGACAAGGACTACCCGTGTCAGCCTTCAGCATTGCACAGTCCTTCTGTGGTTTCTTCTTTCTTCAGATCTCCTTGTGGAACTGGTGTTAAGCAGGAATAGCTGCTTGGAAAGGTTGGTCAATGCCAAGGACATCTTGGGTTAGGATAGTGAGAATCTGCATGAGCACCCGTGTGCTTTTTGTGGCCAGCTGTTGAACTCCTTTAAAACAGCCTTCTACACCAGGTCGATGGGGTATGCCAAGCCATCCCTTCCAGAGTGCCAGGCTACGTTTGGTGAGGAACCATGGAAGACTTCATCCCATTGGGCACAGACCCTCTCCTCCATGACACTGAAAAAAACAACAAAATATCCACATTCTTTTGCTTCCCTAATCACCAGGAGAGCAAAAGTCGTGTGACTCACTCTGAACGGCACATGCTATCCTTGCAAATGCACTGATTTCAATTGGGGATCATTTCCTCAATGCCGGTTCCTGTTGTTTGACCCCTGGCTTTTCTTTCTTTTGCAAGGAAAAGATTTCTGGGTGTTTTTTTTTGCAAGGGTAGACATTAGTTCAAGTGACACCAATAGAAACTTTTAAGCCAGTTCTGGGAACTGCTTCCTGAAATGTTATCTGTGTGCTGACACTTTTTCGAGAAGGGTGTCTTGACTGGAAACGCTCAAGCCAAGTCTCCATGGCCAAATGGAAACAGAAGTAGGTTATCTTACTTCTGGTCTTGCCTCCTTCCTGCTCTCATTGCTAAGAAATAAAAATATGTCCCTCAGAGCACGCCTGCGGTGGGATGGGATTTTTCCGGTATGACATCTCGATCATACGATGGCAGCAACTTGTCTCCCCATGGCACTCAACAGTTGACAATAGCTTTCCTCGTGTGACTTCTGGACTATTTATAATTTAAGGAGACACAATGGAACCACCAAGACAAAAATAGCAGTTTAAATTTGGGTAGGATAGACTGAAAGGCACCAGGAACACCTCCCCTTTCAGAGACAGCCCTCTATGGCCAGGAGGCAACAAACAAAACGGGATGCGAAGAAGCCACGAGAGCTATAGGATGTAGTTGTGAGAAGATGGTCAGGAAAAGATGATACCATGAAGTCTATCCCTTGGAGATTTTCTTGACAATGACTGACTCACAGCTTATAGGCAGAATGTCTCATCTTGATCCATCTCCCCTGTTAGACCAAGCGGCACAGCAGTTGTAATAGCTGGAATAGGTGGAGTCCAGTAACAATTCCTCTCTTGCATGACTCAGTGCAAGACACTATCTCCTCCCATTCCCAGAGGTCTGTGCACGTGGGGTCTTCCAGAGTCGCAAGCCATCCTCTTTGACACCTCCAGTTGCCAACAATGGGTCAAAGACACCTTGAGAGCCTTCTCTTCCCAAGATGCAACCAATCCTACCAGGAGATTTGCTTTCAGGGGAGCAACGCTGGGCTCAGGCTGGGCACAAATAGTGCAATGGTGGTTGGAAAAGAAAGTGCCATGAAGAATTAGGATTCCCCTAGGGATTCCCCTTCTCCATCCATGAGCGGCAGCACCCATCTCACTTGGTTCATCCAAGCTGTGGAAAGCCATTTCCTAACTCACCCAGTGTCTCAAGAACTATTAATTCCTACAGATGTTGGAACCAATTGCTGGCGGGGGAAGGCAAATGTAGATTAATGATCCTGCTGAAGGAGAAGGGCAGAACATCTGTTGTTTCAAGTCCTGCTGAGCAGCAGCTGGTCAGCTGGCTGTCGAGTGTGCATTCCTCGCCTGCCTGCACATCCTTAGCTTAAGATCAGTCTTGAGCACCTGCTTCTTTCTTCTTCTCAGGAAAAGAGCAGAGCTGTTCTCAGACTATGGTATTTGAGACTAGCAAAGGAGCCAAACTATCAGCACTAGCCCTGACTCACTCCAGGCCTGCTGCGAAACCCCACGCCTTTCACACAAACCCACATCTGGTCTTCGGTGGCTGCTGCTCTGTGCGACCACACACAGCCCCAGTTGATATCCGAGGTACTTTCCCCCTTCAGTGAACATACCAGAGCCATGTTCAAGCCCGCCCCTGCCTCCTCCTCGGCTTCCAGTGCCAGCATGAGACCATCATCACGTCTATCAGAAGAGTAATAGCCTTTGGGATGGGGGCAGACCCAAAGGAGAGGGAGGTGGAGCTACCACTCTATGAAGAGCCTCAGGACAGTAAAGGAGAATCATTCAAACCCTTAACCATGCTGAGAGGTCTTCCCTGGTACGGTTTCAACACTCTAATCCAGCACATCTGCTACCCCTTGAAGACTGGGGGCAGGGGGAGGGAAGTCCTTAGGACTGTCACATTGATCAAGCTGGTTATTCATTTGCCTTATTAACAAGCCTAGGCTCAGTCCAAAACTGAGCCTAGATAAAGACCAGAAGGGGCTTTAATAACTCCTGTCCCTTACACCTGAAAGGGATTAGGGGAATTTGAAAGCCTGGCTGCAAACACAGACCACAGAGTAACTGCAATGGGCATAAACGACATGTTCCTAACATGGGAGATAGATGATGCCTTCTGCAATACCAAAGAACCTGGGGTCCAGTGCTGAGTTCTCCTGTGGTCACAGAGCAATCTCATGTCCTGGCTGCCATGTGCTGATGCTTCGAGAGAGAAAAAATTATATATATATAAATAAAATACACAACCAATGTGCTCTCTATCATAGCAAATTGCAAGTCCTTCTCGCAAGTCTTTATGTTCAAGATTCAATTTTTTACCCATTCAGTGCTCATTAAGGTTTGTTTTAAATTTTGTATTAGATTTGCCTTAAATGTACATCTCTACATCCATGGAGGATTGTGGTGAAGTAACTGCCTATAATGGTCCTTGTTTCCAGCATGCAGGCGCCTGGCTCTCACTTGTTTCGTGCCTTGCAGTTATGGAGAAAGGGAAGTCCTTGATTCCTGGAGCTCTCCAGCAAGTTTATTTCTGAGAAATGGCCTTCCCTGTAAACTGAGATCATCTGATAAAATTTGCTAATTTGGTTCAAAATGAGTGCAGCCCAGTTTGTTGTTTGTGCATCGTGTATGGCTTTGGAATTATTATACTAAAAAAAAAAAATAATTATCTTAAAACAAGTCTTTTGGGAAGAAAGAACTTATTTTGCTGAACATCCCCTGTGCCCAAATGCAGCAGCTTTCAGGAAAAACAATAGGTGCAGGAGTAAGAATGGTGAGAAGAGACTGCACCCTGATCTAACACATTTTCTTGTATTTGTTTAAGAAGGATCCATTCCCACGGATGCGTTTCCTACCCGAACCAAATAATCTCCTTCACTTTGCGCTGACCTCCCTCTATCCTAATGCTTGTGCATCAGGGACTGTAGCACCTCAGCAAGTCCACAGTGAGGTCCTAGGGCGGGATGTTGCTCCATGAGATGCTACATCCTTTGGTCTCTCTACCAATCAAGTTTGTTCATGACTTCACCACTCAGCTCACTAACCAAGGGACAAAAAACAGTCAAAATTGGCTTGGTAAAATGGAGTGCCATTTGCCAACCTGATCTTTGCAAACCGACAATGCATAAGAAATCCTCAATGACAACCTTTAGCATCAGAGTCACAAATGTGAAAGCTGTTTCAGTAAAAAGTACTTTCTTCCCAGTCTTTCCTTATCCATCACAGGGTGTTCCTCTTGCAGCACAAATATTTTGAGCAGGGCAAATTATATTTAATTAGCTTTTGTTAAAGGTTTGCCAACCTACTGCTTTATGAGCTACATGGAAACTCATTTAGCTTCTGAGATGGCTTGGAAACAATAAAGCAGGGCAAGTATCCTAGTCACATCATGCTCGTTTCCATCCTGTACGGAAAAGAAAAGGACCACCAGACTCCCTGGGATCTGCCGTGACTTTCTAACCTTGGCAAGACAGGCCGGAATAAGCTTAAAATACTCTCAATGATGTGTTTTCACTAGCTTGAGCTTCCAAAAATGCTGGGATTGCTTCCAGTCTCCCTGTGCTCCTCCCTCACTGGAGGCCTCACAGAGCCTTCCTTATCACCTCTCTGTACATCTTCCAGGTCCCTACCTGCTCATTAAGAAAAACTGGAGGTGATCTGAGGAATGCAAGTGTCAGCGCAACGAGAACAGCTGCAAATTAACATGTTTTTGCTTCCAGTAGGCAAAGCTGTTCCGAGCAGCTGAGATTCAGTGGAGTTCGAGCCATAAATGGAATGACTGTGTTGAGCAGCAGGGTATTGCTGCCTTGCATGGGAAGTTGAATCAAAAACACCATGACATTCCTCGACTCGAGTCCCCACTGTGAGATAAAGCAGATTTAGCCCCTGGTACCTGCGTTATGCAGCACAAACACAGCTGTTTGTTTGTAGATCCTGGGTCCTCACTTGCCCTGGTCTTGGGTTTCTATCTCCTGCCCTCTCCTTTGCCTCTATGTCATTTGCTTCCAAATTACTGGGGATCCTGTTAGCTTCCTTCTGTAATTTTCCATACTATTGAAACCTAGCACATTCCCATTTAACTGGGAAATTAAGTTGAGTGGAAGAGTTATGAGTCTTCAGACATGCTTTTACCTAGCGTCTGTGCTTGGTTTCAAGTATCTCTTCTGCAATTGCTTTCATCCCAAAGTGCTGAATCCTTACCAGAGTGTACTGTGCTCACGAGCATTCACTGGATTCAGATATTGGAGAAAAAGCTACCTGAACACACGTGTACAGATGTGTTACCCCATCTGGCAGTATCTAGTTTTCTCTAGAGGGAAGGCTGCAAGTCAGATGCTTTGCAGCAGCCTACGAGATGTCAGCACCACAAATATGGCTAACTGAGACCCAGAAAGAGGACAAGAAACAACTGAGTCTTGGCACTATGTGGGTGTGTCAGCAAGGGACACACCAGGACCCATCAGAAATACCTTGTGTCTGCACTGTATTCCCTGCAAGCATGGCAAGGGCAGGAGAGGTGGATTTGCCAGAGTACACCATTGTGTGGTGTTGACTTGGCCCTTCTTGGTCAACAACAGGATAGCCTTGGGAATGAGAAGCTGTGTAACATGACATTGTTGTGTATAAATATGGAGCAAATCACATCAAACTACATGCAAGTCTCCCGCTCGCATGTCTACACTGTTTCCATACAATGACAAGAGTCTTTGGAATGACAGGTTTTCATCAGAAGGTGCAAACAGCAAGTTATTTACAGAACAATTTCTCCCGAGTGGGTGCTGCTGAACCAAGCCTCTGCACTAACACAACCAGGGCAGGTTTCCTAGGTACAAACATAGAGTGATGGTGTCACAGGAAAAAGGCCTGGAAGAGAGCCTGTGGGATGGTTCAGTCCCTCCTGCCGTGCTCCAGCAGGAGGATCAGCGCCAGCGCTCACCTGCATCGCAGTTACCACATAACTCTCCTCCAAGGTCTTCTCCAACTACACGAATTCTCCAAGTGGCCCCTGTCCCACTGTCCTCATAGTCAGTCCCTCCTAATCCCTGTCCCATCACACCCCAAACACAATTCATCCCTACATGGCTATAAAACCCAGCCAAAAGCTTCAGCTGCTCCGTTTCTGCCTCTCTCAGTTCCCAGCTCTCACACAAAAGCCCGAGGCTTTATGACAGCCATGCACGTTTAGAGCCTTGTCTTTCTCCACTGTTGCTTGGAGCAAGAAAGAAAAACTTGTCTGCAAAGGAAAGGAGGAGACATTCCAGCTCTGCACGTTCTCTTCTTTCTTTCTTGGACTGCTCTCCTTAATTACAGCTCCCAGGTATTGCAGCTGCCTGACTTGTTGGTATTTGTGGTTATCAGCTGCTGGGTGAGCTTCAGCAAGATCTCAGTCACACACTTGGGTTTGAGTTATTTCAAAGCTGCCTCCAGTCTCCTTGTGTCAGAAATAACCTGTACACCTGATGGGTGGCATGGCCTCCCCTGCAATAGGAGGCCAGGAACTGGGCAGGAATGCAGGGTAGTTGGGTGCCCTCGGATGCATCTCGTGCCCTGGAACCTAAATCTCGTCACTGACAGAGGGCAGAAATCAAGAAGGAAAGCCCCAGCCTCGGGCTAAGCCAAGGTGCCAGGGCTGTCCTTGCTGGTGGTAGAGGACTGCTGCCTCACTGCTGAGATGGGACAAGCACATTTTTCATCCAAATGTGGCTTTTACCTGAAGCAAGGGGAGATCACAAATGGTTCGAAGTGATCAGCAGGCTGGGGAACACATGGTTTCACAGGGGAGGCTGCAGTCTGTGCCTTTCACTCGTGCTCTGTACCCGAAAGCTAGCAGGGGGTAGGGGAGCAGAACGTCATTTCTACCATTCCTTTGCAAACCTCAGCTGTTATGACCCAGAGAAACAAGTTTTTAAAAGGGACTGACTTGATCAACACCACAGAATAGCCCCTGCCTGCTCAGCACAGCAAATTTCTCCAAAATCGGAGCCTCACTTGCAGATCCTCCTCCATTATCTTCCTTCACCAGCTGCATTGCAAATCAGTGACCCACACTCTAACCAAGGAAGCCTCTTCCAAGTCAGGAAGGGCTTGGCCAGCCACTAGGCCCTGGAGAGCTGAGCTGCCTGCCTACACTAGCAAGAACCCTCCACAGCAGCTCCCTGATCCCAGCCGCCCACCCACTCTCCATCCGACACTCCCTAGCTCCTGGGGCAAGCAAAGCAACGGAAGCTCCTTCATGAGCGAAGCTGCTGGCGTCTACAAGAGTTTTTGATAGTCATCATTTCAAAGACAGCTTTGAAGATCTCAGCATCACCAGCCCATGACCCGCCAGACAGACAGCATCTGCCATCCCTAGTGGAAGGGAAAGCCAAACCCCACTAAGCCCCAGTATTTAATGGTGAAGGCAATTAACCATCACAACTACTGAAGGGAGGGTGAATTCTCTTCATGTCAAGATTGGCAGCTCTCCCGGCAGAGATGAAGTCAGCCCTAGCCCAGGCTGGGGGGTGTTTTGGAGATGAATCCCCTCTGCTACTGCAAACCTGGCTCAAACAGATAGAATTCAGCCCCTGTAATGTTCAAGGCCAAAAATGGCAAGTCAGAAAGAACATCCAAATCTCATCTCTCATTTATCCTTGGGCAGGAGGACAAACAAACCGCTCTAGTTTCAGAAACAAGACTCCCAAAAAGCATCACCCACCAGCACTGCTATAAGACAACTTCCACCTTCAGTTTCTCTTCCAAAAAGACCTTGGTCCTCATCCCAGGCTCCTGAACATGCAAGTATCCGGGCTAAAAGCCTTGCAGGGATTTGAGGGGGACGGGCAGGAGGACCTGTGCTGATCTAATAATTTTCCCATTGGTAACTGGATTCTCCCACAAGGTTGCAGACAGAGAAAGAGAAGGCAGCTGCTTTGCTAGGGGTAAACATGCAGATATCATGAGGATGATCCCAAAATCCCGAAAGGAATTGTTGAAAGTGACCAACTGATCGCTGAATTGTCCCTTGCCTGTGTGTTTTGGAACCTCCATCTCTGTCATCACATTCTCACACTTCACTCCTCTATCTTGAGGCTGGGTCTGTCTTCTAAGCAAAACTACTCAATTTACCCCACTCACAGGACTCCCAACATTTCGCCCTTCACTGGGCCAAACCACCCCCGCCTCCACCCTGCTGCTTGTTTGTGGACAGAGAACATGAAAGGTGAGAACCCACGCAGGTGAGAAGTGCTGTGGAGGGAAGGCAGAAGACAAGGCAACGCACAGGACGCTGTGACCTTGTGCTGCCTTCCTTATTCCTTAAGTCTATATATATATATATATATTTTTTTTTTTTTTGTGATGATCCAATGCAGCCTTCATATCCATGAAGGAAATGAGCTACCTGGCCCAAATGTACCCTCCGGATTAGAACTTCAAGCAACAAAAGTTCAAGGCACACTCCTGAAAATATCATTTGTTGTGGGAGGGTTGAATCATCGCATTTGATTAACCACACTGAGGAATCCAGCTCTCTCCAGCAAGGCTCACTCGGGCGCAACCTCTGATATTTCCCTCCTCTGAAGCAAAAATTAATCAATGTATTTCCCCAGAGATCTGAAAATCCAAATACTTTGCTAAAAGACTTGCCTAGTGGCTACCATCCAACTTTCAGTTTCAAAGGTCTCAAAAAATATGTAGTCAGGAAGGAACATAGACAAATACCAGAGGTTCAAACATAATGAAAAAGCAACCTAAATCAGGATATTAAGTAATTTGCTCCAACAGCTACTTATGTTCTTCCACACTGATTTTAGTTTACTGTCTAGGGGCAGATGGGGTAAAAGAAAGGAAGAAAAAATCAGGCTCAAGTCTGCTGCTTTGATGTCAGAGCCCTTTGAGTCTTCTAGCATTGGACTTTATCTATACATAGACCTGAAACGGTCTCCACCAGTCATTCACTGCACAGTTATGACCCAGATTGAGCTTCAGGACAGTTGCAAAGTCTCTAGGTTTGGGGAGACGATGAGGAGGAAAATCTTTTCAGAGCTGTTTATAATAAAGGGCTTATCACAAGCACATTCTTGGCTTCCTCCTCCTTTGTTTCCTCACTCTCTCTTTTTAGTCAAAAAAAACCTATCATGACAGAGAGATGGTTCTTCCGGGCAGTGGTAGGAACAGGTCCTGCCTGGCTGCAGCAGAACAGAAGGGTGAGAGTCATTTCTGTTGCGGGAAAGCTTAACTGGATTGTCCAGAGATTTCAAGTCACTCGGGAGTATAAGCCCTACAGGAAAAGGCAGGCAGTATTTCCAGCCCCAGAGAACAATTGCCACCAGGCTGTGCTGCAAAGGTCACACAGGTAAGCAGAAGATCAAACTGGGAAGCAGTGACCTGCATGCCAGGACTCTAAGAGAGCCCTTCCCAGGCTCCAAAGACGGATAGTTTGCAAGATGGGCCCATAGGAGCTGGATCTGGACCACACTTATGGATGTGAACACAGCAGCCAAGCCACTTTGAGTGGAGCAGCAAGCACAAGGTGGATCACTCCTCACATCCTTTAATGGGTGGAGGAAGGGGTTAGTCTATGAGTCTAACAGGCCAGAATGTAATTTAGAAAAAAAAAAATGTAGCTGGGCATAGATTGACTAATACCATAAGCAATCTTGAAAGACAATAATACTATTCAAAGCTGTTACAATCCAGGCAGGACTGAACAGCTTCTTTAATGAAATACAATAAAGGAAGGGACAATAACACCTTGCCTTGAGGCAAGACTTGAGATGAGCATGAGGGGACAATGTCCTCTCCTCAGCATGCTGGTGATCTGACCAGCTCTGAGGAGGAGTCCAGAAAGGCAGTTAAGAGCTTATGGACCCTCCCAGCCAGGGCACTATAGGGGGACAGAGTGGTGGTCCACTTCTGTAGGGCAAGAGAGGGGCGCAGAGCAGAGTTTGCCCACAAGCTGGGGGTGTCGCGGGGTGTTTTTCCTCATGTCACAGATGCTGCCAGACAAGGTAGGCCAGGGCGTGAGTCACCAGCAGCTCCAGGCCTTGCCGCGGAGGAGCACAGCCCTTGGAAGGTGCCTGGGTGCCAGGTGAGCTCACGCGCCGTGCTGCACCCCGCTCCCTCTGTGGTTTCCACGCTGTTTTTCTGGTGCGCCTGCAAGCACGTGTACGCGGAGACTTGCCCATTCCTCCCTGAAAAGCCCCCTGAGCCATGGGATTGACGTCAGCAGAGCGCCAGCTGTCACACAATGGAGATTAGGGCTTGGCAGGCGGCACAAAGCCGTGCGAGCGCGCGTGCCTCCCCAGGCAGGTGAGCAACATTCCCCACCGAGCAGGAACAGGCGCATTGCATCAACCTGGCTGCGCGCACCTGGACACAAGACCTAACCTGATCCTCTGCAGAGGCCAAGTCATGCCCAGGCAGCCAAAAGGGATTCGAGGTCCCCTCCACACGCTCCCCCTCCATGTGGGACAGGCAGAGCCATGCTGGGCAGGAATATTTCCTCTCCTCCAGAAGGATGCAGGGAGGAGAGGCAGATCTCTAGATCCAGTTGCTCACGCCTCGGGCCCATGTAAAGCTGGGTCCATGTGCCAAGAGATGCACCATGCCAGGAACATGCCAGGCCTGGGGCACAATCGCTCCCTGTTCTGCCCAGCACGGGGACACGACACGGTGACATGCTACCTCTTGCAGAGGTACGGCTCAGCCCAAGCAAGGCCTTGCTCCACCCAGCTTTCAATGGGTTCACCTCCCGGAAGCCGAACCAGGACTTTTGCAGCAGGGTTTAAACATGGCAGGAGAAGTCTGCAGGACACAGAGTCCCGATCAGCAGCAAGAGCTTGGGAGCAGGGAAAGCATGGGCAAGGGCCAGGCTGGCACGGCATCAGCTTGGGGAGCACATGGATCCTTGGAGGTGGGGTGGGATGAAGTAGGAACTTGGTCCCAGTCCTTGACCGTCTCATGGTCCTGCCTCATGCAATCTTCTGTCCCTTGCAGGTACCAGCCTACCTTTGTGCCCCTTGCCACTCAGTGCTTCACAGGCTGGCAGAGCTGCAGCGCACCCATCTTCTCCTCAAAGCATCTTCTCTGTGTGCCTCCTCACCATAGCATTGAGCAGAGGCAGCTTTGAGCAACCAGCTCCCTGGCTGTGCTTGGCCCAAGCTGTGACAAACCACTGCAGCCCATGAGAGGAGATGGCAAGGAACTGGAAACCCTCCATTGCTGGGAGAGAGGGGATGCCACTTGGTCTTTTTGCTCTTCCTCGTGGCAGGAATAACCCAATAAAGGAAGTTGAACCCAAACTAGAGAGCAGAACACTAATGTTTTCTCGCAACTCTAAACCCTAAACAAATAAGCAGACTCAGGAGGGCACCTGAGGCTAAGGAAGAGATACAATCTACAACACCTAAAAATATAACATACACAGATTTGACAGTTCCAAGATAAATTGCAAATCCTGCTGGCTTTGTGCCCTACATACCGGGAAGATCTTTGTTTGGTATCTCTGCAGTACAGGAGATGTGCCCGTTTCTGCTCCAATGGACCTGCTGACAAGCTGTGTGTCACCAGACACATGAGAACATCACCCAGCTCAACCAGAAGAGAAAAACATCATGGGCTGGGGAGAAGATCCTCAGTTCGCATAAGCGCAGCACAACCATGACATAGCCCTAACAACCATGAAATGGAGAAGTGCTGAGTCCTACCTCTTTCCTGTCTGGTTCCAGAAGTCATGCGGGGCATCTCCGAGCCCCCAGGGGCCCAAGAAGATTCGAGCATGGCTCCTTTCCCCTATTGACAAGACTCCCGGGGGCTGCAGGACAGCTTTGTCCAGCTTCTACCTTCTCCCTGTCGCACTAGGCTTGGGAACCAGCTCCCCAAACCCCTGGGCATCAGCAAGAGACCACATTTAATCAATTGGAAGCCTAGGCTATACTCCTGGACAGTCAGGATTGCCCCATGGCACCTCTCCCATGCAGAGAAAGCCAAGTGCTAGATCCTGCGCTTTGGTCACAACAACCCCATGCAGTGTTACAGGCCTGGGGCAGAGCGGCTGGAGAGCTGTGTGACAGAAAAGGATCTGGGGATGTTGGTCAGCAGACGGTTGAACAGGAGCTAGCAGTGAGCCTGGGCGGCCAAGGCCAACAGCCTCCTGCAGCCAGCAGGACCAGGGAAGGGATCGTCCCCTTGTACTCGGTGCTCGTGGGGTCGCAGCTCAAACACTGTGCTCAGTTTTGGGCTCCTCACTATAAGGAGGACATGGAGGAGCTGGAGTGTGTCCCCAGGAGGGCAACGAAGCACAGACCTTACGAGGAGCCGCTGAGGGAGCTGCGGTTATTTAGTGTGGGGAAGAGGAGGCCCAGGGGAGACCTTCTCGCTCTCTACAACTAGCTGAAAGGAGGTTGTGGTGAGGCGGGGGCTGATCTCTTCTCTGGAATAACTACAGATAGAACAAGAGGAAACGGCCTCCAGTTGCACCAGGGGAGGTTCATGTTAGATATTAGGAAGAATTTCTGTATGGAAAGAGTGGTCAAGCATTGGAACAGGCTGACCAGGGAAGTGATGGAGTCACCGTCCCTGGCAGTGTTCAAGAAACATATAGATGAGGTGCTTAGGGACACGGTTTAGCAGGCAGGGTGGTAGTGAGGGGTTGGTGGTTGTACTCAATGATTTTGAAGGTCTTTTCCAGCCATAATGCTTCTATGATTCTAGGGGAAATAGAGCAAAATGGAGCTTCAGTAGTGTCTCCATCCGAGCCATGGAGAGAAGGAAAGGCCACAACTACATTCTTGACAGAACAGCTTAGAGCTCACAAGCCTTCAGCTGGATGTTGCAGTGTTCTCACACTTTGTGGTTTAATAAGGCACATAGCTGGCAGGAGTCATCAGTTGTTAACTCATAGCTCTCCCCATGTCAGCTCAGACGCGCTAAGGGAATCAGTATATGGCTCAGCTCCTCACCCAAACCTGCTCTCTGGAATCTTCTAGCTCCAGGGATTAGGATACGTACGAAAAAAAATTAGTCCCAGTCCAACCTCACCAACTTTGCTAGAGTCCCTGCTCTGTAACAGCCCAGCTGAGGTGGGTTTCAGGAGATCCCTTCATGGCACAAGGCAGCAGGCTAGTCCTAGGACAGGAGTCAGGGCCCTTAGCAAAGTAGGCTAGGAAGGAGCAACGGACTCTCAAGACCTTCACTGATATTTTACTTCCTAGTGTTAGTCCCTGGACCAATAAGGTTTAACAGGCCTCTTCACAAAGCAAAGCACCTTCCTGTGCACTCTTGAGCTGAGCCAGACTAGTCACCAACAGGTCCTACCCAGGATGGAGCTGGATAGGGCCTACACCTCCTACATGACTTTGCAGAAGGCAGAAAAGCCAGTGATGCTTTCAGTGCTGTTCAAAGCTGTGCCTCCACATCTCCTTTGGGCCCTCTATGATTGGACTGTCCGTGACAGGCTCTTGTGACAACCACAGTCACAGACCTGTGAGAAAATAAATGTGACTCTCTAGCTGCCTTCCAGTTACCTAGAACTACCAAACTCTGTGGTCCAAACCCTGTGGTGGGAGAGGTTTGCCCATCAGTTCTGCTCTGGCTCCTGCCTCCTCACATGGTTCCTCATTGCACTGCTCTGGTCCTGGCACATCTTGACTTTCACCCAACCATAATTATTGCAGGGCCTGGCCCAGTGCAGCTGGATGGGAGGGGAGCACATGGTCCCTTCGAGTTCTTCCCATTTGTTCTCTCTAAAGACACATTCAAAGGAAAGCTCTTGAAGTCATCATTCTAACTGTAGCTAATTAGTCCAGCTAGGTAATCTAGCACAATTAGCACTAGGAGTAGCCGTCCTGAAGATGAACTCTCCAGAAGAAAAATCTGACCAAGAATGAGAGCGTAAGGTGGAAAAAGCAACTCAAAAGCCCAGGTAGCAGCCACATCTTACCTGTCTACCTGGGATATCAGCCCATATCTGAAGGAAAGAAAAACAACAATAACAACAAAGAAAATAACATATTTACTCAATCTCTCTGCAGCCCATCCTTGCAGGTTCCTCATCAGAAATCATGCTCTGCAAACTTAAGTGCTTACTACAGTGGTGTTGGAATGACTAACACCCTGGTGTCCTTAACAAAGACTTAACAAGAAACATCAGAATGGGCATGAACACAACAGCAGGATGGTGAAAGTGCCAACATGCCCATAGTTACCAGCTCCTCCTCCAGCCACAGAAGTGGAGATGGTGAACAGGGCACCATGCTCATTTTCAGTAGCATTAGTCCACCAGTTTATACCACCACCAGTGAGACACACAACAAGAACATCCCTGACTGGGACATAATTTGCTATCAGATATGGGGAAAGTTCAAAGGGACCATAATTAGGATTCTGGTGACAGATATGCATCAGCACAGAGATATGGAGCATCCAGGCCTGCAGGTCATGGCATATCTGGTGCAGGGAAGAAACACAGCAGGAATGAGGACCAGGCTGTAAAGAGACTCATGGTGCAGGAGAAGGAGATAGGGCACATGCAAATGCATCACAAGGGCACAGCTACAAACAGGACCCACTGCATACAGGCTCCCCATCCAGTGCCAAGGTCTGCCTTTCTCTCTAGGCTTCAAGACCTCACAACACTCTCAAGCACTTGGGAGACCTTGTTCTATAGTTGATGCGGAGACTGACACTCCAGCCTCAGAGGACTTCTTAAGCCCACGCAGTTCCTGGGCAGAGAATCCTCCCTGCACAGTGGTGTTACAGGGAAGGATGAGATAACCTGTCTTGATACAGAAACCTTGTCCCACGCATTGGTAAACACACGGCTGCATATCTGAGCCACTGGCTCCAGGGGTGGGGTGCAGACAGCTGGCAGACTGTCACCCAAAGCCCAGGGCCATTGGGCTGTTTGCCATATGAAAAGCTGACTTTGCCCTGTTACCTGATAAACTCAGGACACTCCTTGGCAGTGCAGCCCTTCGAGCCAGCTCTCAGCAGCAGGCCAGGAGAGAGAGATGCTCGTAATTGTCCAGCACAAGCTCCTGCAAAAGTGTGAAGAAGGTTCATAGCTGACTGATGCCCTTTCGTATGTGGGGTTAGGACTGAAGCCACAGTCCTACACCTCCATGTCCGTAATGCCACAACAAGCCTTAAGCAACAGATAGGAAAAGCAAAAAAAAAGAGACCAACAGGTAGCAGTGTGCTGGAGAGGGCCCTCGAGCTCAAGAGATTGTCACCACATGCAGTGCTCTGTGCTTGGATGTACCCCATTTCTGACTCTGGGCTTCTCTTGTCTGTTCTCCCTAGGCTTCGTCACCCTCATGCCTCTTTTACGTTGATCTACAATTTTTTTGTGCTTGCTTTAATTTTTCAGCATTTCCACCCAATGGTGCAAGAAAGATGTACCTGACTAAGAGAAAAGAGAGGAAGAGGAAGGAACACAGTTTGTTTTAATTCAAGCAGCAGTTGTGAAACACACCAGCGTCCTCTGCGCCACTATAAAAACCTCACATGCACAGCAAAGGGTCAATGCTGGTGAGCTCACACGAGTCTTATCTCAGTCAGCAAATAAATAAATACTCACCAAACAATCTAATTGTGAGGATTTTCTGTCACTCAGCCTTATCTTTGAACACAGATTGAAACTATCCTGTTGACGTGAGCTCCATCTCCAGCAGCATTCACGCAAGGAAACCACAAGAACATGACGTTCAGGTACTGGTTGTAGACTTTCTGTCTCACGTTGCTACATAGCCCCAAAGGGTTGTGCTGCTCTGACATGCTGGAGAGGTCACCTCATCCTGTTTGTAGTGTGGCTGACATCTGCTAGTGCTTGCAAGCCCATATCTGACCTTCCTTGTCCCTCCTGTGACGGATGGAGGGATCTCTCTACTGCAAGGAATCCTTGTAGATGGAACAGATGCTCACAGGCCTCTGAAGAGTGTTTCCCCCACTCATCACAGATCCTGTTGGCCCCCAAGACACCCACTGGAATTGCCACGCTGTCCCTGTAAAGTACTTCCCAGCTGCATGCTCCCTCTTTCTCTTGCAAAGGATGACAGGGTTTTTCCAGCTTTGTTTTAGGGTAGTGGCCAGCACCCAGTGCTCTACTGTCCACAGGTGCCCGAGACCTACATGATTGTCCAGAACTCCATCCAGAGGATCAAACGCAGCGGCAGGTCTTTGCCTCTCTAAGCCTGATGCCAGCCTTGCTGTTGGTGACTGCAGATATGATGATCTATCTGATGCTAGGCTAGAAACCTGTGGGATAGGAAGGGAGCAAATCGGAGCATCCCAGGTAGTGCTGCCCATCTCTGGGGAGGGCTGGAGTCTCTAGTTATTTCTGCTGGAAGAAAACAGAAAGGGCTCGATCTGAAACAAGCTGCTGTACTTGGCCACAACAGCACTCTGAACATAGGAACTAGGTGCCTTCAACCTCTAACTCCTCTTATCCCAACATTTTCCTCTGGCTGGTTATTACTTCAGATGCTGCCAAGTAGTTTTTGCTGTACTTGGTCAGGGCATGTAGCATCGTTTTCACAGAAACAGCCCAGGGTGCAGGGAAGTTGTGCCTGTGGGTCACTGGACACATGCCAGCTGCTTCAACCTCTCTCCAGACCTGCCAACATTTTAGATTCACAAGTTGTTTTCTTTTTGGATGCCTTACCGTAAACGTTACGGTTCTTGTTCATTTATTTTCTTTAGGCTGATTTCGAGTTTTGCTAATGCTTCCTTTAGCAACCACATGAGCCATCTGCTGTTGTTTAAACAAGCAGTGAAACAAGGCACCACGCGTCTCGCCGAGGCCGGAGCCCGCAGCGGGCCAGCGCCTGCCACCCGAAGGAACAGCTGCTTGGAGCTTCCCCCGACGCCGAATATAGCCGGGGAGGGAAAACTCAGCATTGCAAAGAGCTCAGGCTAGATCGCAACCCCTTTATGGGCACTAACCTCTCAACAGTGCGACCAGGACACACCCCAGGAGGAAATGGGTTGTGTTGGGACCTCAGAAGTGCCCTGCGCAGCCCAAAGTTGCACAAGGTGGGTGAGAACTTGCACAAAAGCAAACCCAGCAGCTAGTAAACCCATCATCTGAGGTCCTGCTTTCCTGAGAGAAGGAAAGGGGCCGGGGGAAGCAAGGATTCCTGGGCCAAGAAACAGACTGTATCCCCAGATGCGACAAGCCAGCCAAGGACAGTAGATATCAGAAATCTCTGCTCAGCCTGTGACCCTCCCCGGCCTCCTTTCCCGAAGTGCAGCCAAGGGGTTGATTTACAACTTGAAAACTGTGGTGCTCTCCAAAGGCAAAACAAAACAAGGCACAAGTCACCACACATCAGCAAAAAACATTTACATCTCAGCTGTCAGCTTGGCCTGGCTCTGCTGCAAGGTAACTCCCCATGAAGATCCTCGATGAAGCAAAGCCCAGGGTGCGATGCCCAGGGCTGGAGCCAACTCAGAAGGCTCCTGGATGGGATTTACAGGGCCAGGAAATAAAGGCACAACCTGGATTCATGTCTGCTTTATGTCAACAACTTCTCACTGTGCTCCTTGCTAGGTGTCGTGCTCTCACGGAGGGGAGAGCTCCCTCCAACATATTAACTCCTCATTTGGAGTTGGGGAAGGGCTTATAAACACGACAAGCAGAGAGTCCCAGGAGAAGCAATGTCCAGAAGAAGACACACCTGCAGAAGACGACACAGACACACTTACACAGATGCTCCTTCTGGGGCTTCTGCACGGCTCCTTACCAGTCCTTGAGAAGCTCAAGCATCACTGCGATGGGTGAAGGGCCAGCACAGACCAGCCGACCAAAGCAAGTGGCCCAAGCAAGTTTCTTGTTTGAGGCAGCAGATAGAGAAAGAAGCAAAAACTGAGGTTGGGAAATTAAATTGTCCAACACAAAAATAAAATCCAAGCAATTAATCAACACTTCAAACCGCTTCCTCCACCAAATGGTTTCCAAAGATTACAGCATTTTTTCAGTCAAACACCAAGCAGTAGCAATTTCCTGATTTCCTGTGCTGGTGTTGTCTAAGCGATTTGGGCACTGCTGAGGGATCTGCGCATTACCGGTATTTGCTCTCTGCCTGAAAATCCCTTTTCTTTTCCCACACAGAGAAAATGAGTTCAGGGCTTTCTCTGCCAGCGTGAAAACTAGAGAGAAGTCTTCCTTCCCTGTGCCCATTTTCCCCATGGTGTCTGCTCGGGAATTCGCCGGCTGCTGGAAGAGGCAGAAGCCCTTGGGTGCCCCGATACCAAGCAGGCCTGGGCCACGCTCCATGGCAGGGGCTGCCAAGGCCTGGTCTTCCCCAGGGAGGCCCCACAGGATGCCCCTTCCCCAGGCTCACGTGTGGTTCCTGCTGGTGGAAGGGATCCCATCGCCTTGGCGGGGCCCCAAGGTGCACTCGGCTCCACCAGAGAGGGGAGGTGTCCCCCCCACCACACACATTTCACCTCCTTCCTGGCTTCCTGCTTTTCGGTTCTCCAGGGCTAGAAACTCGCTTTAATTCCTTCTTGATGAGGTTTTGATGTAAAGCGCAAGATCCCAGACCTCAGGCTTTTTGAGAAAGCAGGAATTCCTCCCTTTAAGAAAGGAGGAATAATCATCAAGTTGACACTCACCTTCTCGCCTTGACCCTCTTTTGCAGCCCTTGCACCATTCTGGCAGTGACGCTTATTTGCCAGATTCGGGCTAGTCTCACGGCCTCCTTCCTGGAATTACCTGGCCACATAAAGCCCAGGAAGAGGACAGGAGAGCCAGGAAAGACATTTCCATGCCAGGGAGGCCTGCCAGACACCAATGCCACCACCGCAGTGGAGACCAGGGCCTACAGAGGGCTCAGGTGAACCAAGGGAGGTTCTCCACATGCCACTTAGCTTAGGAGAGCTCACCACAGAAGCTCCTGTCCTACCCAGGTGGCCAGGGGGGCATCAGGCACACAGCCAAGACCTGTGTCTTCACAGACACAGAACTGTGATGGTCTGTGACCATCATAGACCTTGTGCAAAGTAAGCAGGGAAATGGTTTTGCTTCAAGGAGCTGCAGGCAAACAAGTCTCCGACCAGTTATCAGTGCATGAGCTTGGCCAAGGCACAGGAGTGAGATGAAAAGAAATGGCAGCTGACAACATTCCTGCAACAACACAATCTCATTAATGTCTTGCAAAGAGGAAATATATTTGTGGGAGGGAAGACAGTTAATGGCTTCTCCCCACCCATCTCTCCTTCCTATGGCTCCAAATTTCTCCTCTGGGATTTTGCACATCTATTGAGCAGAGAAACTGAGAAATGGGATATTATCTACTCAAAGCCTAATGCTAGCATTCAAGCTGCTGTAGTCCAATTCAGAAAGATTTAAAGCTGGGAAAATACTAAGATTTCTATAAGTATTGCTGGCAGAAGCGTTCGATTGAAATTTTCCTATTTTGTAGCCAGCAAAGTAATCTGGCATTATATTAGAAAGCACTTCATAGGTACTTTCATGCACATAAAAAGAAGTTTCCATTAACTTTTTTTTTTCCTTTTTTTTAATAACGCTCTCAGATTTTATGATTAGAGAAACACACCCAGAATGCCTCTGACTATCCAAAGAAACAAAGACGCTTTGAAGGAGCTATGGATTTCTATAAAGACTCAAAATACACAAGTCCCTTCTTGCAGAGAAACAACGTATGCTCAGCTAAAATCATTATGTTTTTCTTTAATTATTATTAAGAAGGGCTTTTTACTAGTTTGGGAGTCATACTTAAGCTTCCAGTATAGGTAATTGTTTCTGATGAAACCTGCAATGATTTACGCCTCATTAAGGATGTTACACATGAAAAAGAGAAATACTAATGCAGCTATGCATCAAACTATTAAGAAACAGTATTTTAGTTTACCACTGAAGTGGTATGGATTTCATGTACTTAAAATGCACCATGAAAACTTGAGGTCACTGCTTAGCAAGACATGTTTGGTGTTATGTGGAAAGGATCAGAAAAACAAATTTAAAAAGATCATTATATTTGTATACTGTCATACCAAAGATAAACCTATGATTTACTTACTTCTGAAACTGTGTGTTCACTTCTGCACTCCAAAGCCCCTGCAAAAAGATCAATTTGCAGTAGAGAATCTACAACATCAAGAGGGGATTGAGCATCCACAGCTGCCTCTGAATCAAGGGCCAAGGGCATCACGCAAAGCGAGGAAAACTCAGATTTAGAAGAAAACATAAAGGAGAACGGGTCTTCACTCCACAGTTTGGTGGCAAAGCTCCTCACTGCAGGCCGTGGGAGATACCAAATACCAACATATTTCCAAGGGAAGGCTGGACAAGCATGTGGAAGACAAATCCATGTCTTAGATGTATGACGAGGCTTGGCAAAGTCATCCAAGCTGGAAACAGCTGAAATAATACTTGAGATGATGCACTGCATAGGTCTGCCCTATTCTTCTTCCTCTCTAAGTACTTTCTGTAAGAGAGAGATAAGGACTCTTCATCTGACCCGGTAAGTCCATTCTGGAATCTTTAGTTTCGTTCCACATATTAATGAACAAGGGAATGGGGTTGCATTTAGTAAATTAAGCTTAATATAAACAGCAGAAGAAAAGCTTTAACTTCAAAATTAGGCCAAGACAACAGGAGGGTAATAGATCACAGTAGAAAGATCATTTTCACCTCGGGGTTTTCCCAGAAGAATTAACTCAATTTTCTCTAAGATTCATCATGTATTTTGGCAGATTGTACAATGAGTTTACTACTGTGACAGAATCAGAGGGCAGTAGGATAGCCAGGATTGGAACGGACCTCTAGATATCATCTGGGCCAATTCCCCTTCTCAAGCAAGGTCTCCTAGACCAGCCTGCCCAGAACCATATCCAGATGGGTTGTGAATTTCTTCAAGGCTAGAGGTTCCACAGCCTGGAACAGGTCAGCCTGTTCCATCACCCTCACAGGAAAGAGGTGTTTTCTTGTGTTCAAGTGGAATTTCCTGCATTTCATTTTGTGCCCATTGTCTCTCATCCTGTCACTGGGCACCAGTGAAAAGTATCTGACCCCATCCTCTTTACACCCTCCCATTAGATATTTATGAACATTGATAAGATCTCCCTCCACCTATAGTTTTTCTCCTCCAGGCTCAACAGTTCCAGCTTTCTCAGCCTTTCCTCAGATTGAGGAGTGCTCCAATGACTTAAGCATCTTTTGGGAACTTGCTGGACTTGCTCCAGTAAACCCATGGTTGTCTTGTACTGTGGAGCCTAGAACTGGATAGAGTATTCCAGGAGCGGCCTCAGCAGCACCAAGTGGAGGGGAAGAACCATCTCCTTGACCTACTGACAAAGTCTCTTCCTACTCCATCCAAGGACACTGCTGGCCTTTGCCATGAGGGTGCCTTCCTGGGCCACATTCAGCCAAGCTGTGGACATGGTAGCCCATGTCCACCAGAACATCCAGGTCCTCCTCTGCAAAGGGGGACCCAGCCTGAACTGGGGTTTGGGAGCCAAACCATGGAAAGATGACATTCCACAGCAAGTCCAAGTATCTCAGAAGGGGAGGGTGGATACCACAGCGAGGATAGAAAACATGCAGCCCCACCAATGCTGTCACACTTGAAATCCAAGTTCCCACAGATTGAGGTGCTTTTAGAAGGCACTCACCAAGCATCACCCTTTTTTTCCTGAAAGTGCATAAAATGCACTAAGAGGTGAGTAATGTAGCTAGATGGAAGAGTTAGCTACATAGACGATCCTACTAGCTGAAGCAAATATCAGTTTTCTAGATATCTGTGACAATAAATGCAATGGCAGTTTATTCTGGCCCAAGGAAGTCCTCGTGGTTCTTGGAAGCAGTATTCAAGGGGCTTCCGAGTATTCCCAAAAGTAATTTCTGGCTAAATCTGTGGATATTACAATTGAAGAGCCAAACTCCTAACTGTGAGCCTGGTCAGACGCTCTACAAAGTTGGCACCATATAAAGAGATGGGATAATAGCCAAAATTATCCCAGGCTGAATCAGTACAGAAATCTTGAGAAGTCAAGCATGCATCACTAAAGATTCCCTGAGGCACAAGAATTCTCTACAGAAACCCCAAACTGGTTCTGAAATAACACTGTTTTCTCCAACTCTTAAGCAGAATTGGAATTTATGCCTCTTTCCAAGAGTCCACAATCTCTGTTGCATCCCAACATCCACTCTGCCAAAACAAAGCCAGCAACAGCCTCCACAGATATTAATGATATATCCTATTTTTAAATAACATCTGAGAAGGAAGGTGACTGACCTGAAGTAGCCTCAAGTTTTGGTTCATCTTGTTGCTCAAGATAAACAGCTCCAAGCGGTTAAGATTTCTGCCTGACGTATTGACACCAGCATTGCCTTTGTGATGGAGAACCTTCCTTGACGTAAACCCTGCCACAATCGCACACACCACACACAGCATTTTCTGACTGAGTCTGTTATTCAAGTCAGCTGCCAGCATCATCCTGCAAATGGCAGATCAAAACCTTCACAAATTAACTGTGATGGCCTCCTGCAACCATCACAAGAAATGGGGAGCACAGCAGGGAATTGCAGCAAGGTCTCTGAATCAGCTCCTTTCCCCTCTTGCCCTTTGCACATAGTGGGTCTAGTGGATTTTCAACTCTTCCCCTCAACAAGTAGAGAAGGTTACGTTTCATTGCTGATACTCTGTTAAGGTAGTGCTCTTCTGTGTTATAACTTTGGCCTTCCACTCCAGAACGTCTTGCTATCCCACTCCTTCCTGCTCCTATAAGTCCTTCATATTTGCAGCCTCAGAGTCACGTTTCTTTTTCCCTAGGTAAAACAGCATTCAGAAAAGGGTGAACTATTTGCTCTACACATTCATTTTATATCTCAACCTTTGTCTTCTCAACTGGTGCTTTCTTTGGATATTGCAACACGTGGAATGGCATGGCTGTCAGTTCGCAACTAAACTCCTCCTCAAAGTGAAGTGGAGTTGGAACGGAAGCAAAAAGGACACAACTTCACCTGCTTGAAATCCTCCTTTCAGCCTTAGGAAGCAAACAGCACCAGTCTGAGCACAATGAGCCACACAACTAGAATAAGTTTTATGAAAGCGGGGAAAAAAGGCTGTTCAGGGTTGTGTTGCATTCTCCTCCCAGGAAAAAGCAGTCCTGCCTCCACAGAGTCAACGGACCTGAGACTCTGGCACACTTAAGCACCTTAGCATAAAAACTAGAGGCTCAAAACTGCTCTGACATGACATTCATCCAACAAAGAAAGGAACAATTGAAGTCTCCCGCCAGTTCCTGTTATGGGCAATTAAAATCAATATTTTCATTTAAAGCCAGACTTGCTATCTCCCCCCCTATTCCAAGACTACTCCTAAGACCTCAAATGCCTGTGTAAAAACATGTTTAGTCAGTTCATTTCCTTGCTCTTTCAAGCAATGTTGAAAAAAATCAAACACTATTTATTCAGCCTGTTCTCCAGCACTCCCAAGGGAAGCCCTGCCAGCTTCTGTCTTATCTTTCTTGTTGAGGACAAAGACTTTTTTTTTTTAATCCTCCTGGAGGATGAATCATCCAGAACATCCCCTACCTGTTGGTTTGCCCCAGCTGTTAGCTCAGAAACAGAAGCTCAAGACAGTTTTATTTAAAATGTCACCAGCTCAGCTGTGTTTGGATTTAGGAGGTGGCCACCTGTGTAGGACAGTCTCCTCTACAGACCAAGCTGTAGGACTGCTCTACATGGGGCACTCGCTGATCACCCTGGCAGCTCCTGCTTGCTTTGGCTTTAGCTACAAAAGAGCTTCTTGCCTTTATTTACTTCTATGCCCAACTGATGTGCTTGGGCTTCCCTTCACAGCCACGTGCTGCCGGACTCTGCTGTTGGTTCCCTCAAGCTGAGGCTTTTCTTGCTGGAGAAAGTGCCTGCCTTTGTGCTTCTCTGTTTCGGACCATACTTAAGCTCTCTCAACAAGCTCCACCCAACCGGTTGCTCACCTCCCTCAGCTCATTAACACTGGGCTCTAAACAGCAGCTTTTAATTAACAGTAATGCAGGTGTTTTTGCAACAGCTACACTTTTAAGTTCATACACGCTGTGACACGACTCTCAGATTTGGGCTCCTTGTGCTAGCTGAGCTCATGAGTTCCCTTGTTATAAGCCTACTCTAGGGTAACAAATAGAAATTCCTCCCAAACAGGTCAAGAGAGATTCCTGCTTGCTTTCATCCCAGCCTCACAACAAGAGCAGAGTCAGTATCTGGATCTTTGGCTTCTAATCCTTTCTGAGCCTACTCCAGAAGATGAAGCATCACAACAATACTGCAGTCACTGTGTTTAACCCCTACACCTTGGAGAACTATCAAGTGTTTCCTGAGCAAGCAAGCCCAGGACATGCATAGAATTTGCTTAAAAAGCATTTGAGTAACTTAAGTAATTTTTGGAAGCTCTTGGTCAGCTACATGAGATCATCTGTGAGCTATAGAACTCAGCTTCAGGCCTCTCTCATGCAAGCTGCACCTTTCAGTGTTTCTGATCCACCAGACAAAGAACTAGAGGGAGCTCCTTGTATCCCAAGGGGCCAAGTAAGTGCAAGAGGCCTTCACAGCAAGGAGCGAACGACAAAGAGGGCATCTGAGGATGAAGGGGAGATCTTGCATCTTCTCAAAACAGCCCAAAGGTGTGATTGCTCAATGCCTGGTGTGCCAAACAGTGCAGAGCTTCCAATGGGAATTTCATCAAGGAAATCCCTTTGGGGGATTCTCAGAGTAGCCAGTCCACAGGATGGCCACTACAGGGACCTCATGAGCCCTGATGGAAACACCCTAAGAGTGCGAGCACTTGTTCACACATACATACATCCAGCCTCAGTGCTTTACATCAGCTCTCAAGAATCTGATAATGAAGGGCAGCTGCCTTATCACTTTACAAGTGGGGGGAACAGCCTAAAGCTAATTAGGATGACCTAACCACAGACCTGTACATCTAAACCACTCACTTTCTATGGCCAAGAGGAAGAAATAGATACACCTTTTCTGACCCCTTGTAGGATGAAATGAACTGCGCAATACGGGGGCACCTCTTGTAAATTACAGTTTCAACAAGACTATTCCTATCTTGGCAAGCAATTTTGAGTTTTAGGATTTGGAGATCGCTTGCAGGCAACACCAGCGTTTCTAAGGACAGGCAGAGTCTTTTGGCTCCACGTGAACGTAAAACACAGGGAGAATTCTTGGAGCCTGCTGAGTTTTTCTCCTTTGGCAAGCCATGAGCTCAGGGGATAATGGCACAGGAGGCAACTGAACAGGCCTGGAGAGGAGATCCACAGCAAGCTGAAGATCTAGAAACAAAATGGAAGTGCAGCTTGTTTGAGCAGGTAGAAACAAAATGGAAACAGAACACACAGATGAGATACCTGGGTTTAAAAAGAGACAGCAGGAGAGGAGCAGGAGAAAGGCAGGGGAGGAGACTGGGTTATTTGGTACATTCAGCCTCTCCCGCCCTAGGAATGCTCAGAAGCAGATAGCTGAATGCAAAACACACAGGTATGTAATTCTGTTCAACTCTGCATATTTCTTGGGTTTCTTAGTGGAAAATGTCTTTTTTTTTTTCCCCCTCAACTCCTCCTAAAGCTGACCATGCCAGCCTGTTTCATGCAACCCTGAAAGGGGATGTGTTATCTGGAGAGTTACAGTACAGGAGAGCATGCTTCAGTGGGAGTTTATGCCTAGAGGCACCAAGCTGCACTGTCCTGCTCTGCAGCTAGGAAAGCAGCTGGTGCCTTGAGAAGAGGAGGGAGAACTAATGCTATTACCTGACATAAAACACTGCTCAAAGGCAAGATGTAGCTGGAGGTCACAATAGGCAAGGCCCATTCCTTATAGGAATGGATCTCTATCAGAAGTAAAGCACATTCCCCCCTCCTCAAAGTATATTCTCCCTGCAACTCCATCTCACTCTGCTATTTGCAAGCACAAACTCCAGACAAGATGCATTCGCTATGTAGTTACCCATGAGAAGGCAGCAGAGTACCAGCAGCATCACCACATGGTGCAGGCAGAAGATTGCGAGAATGTCCTTACCTTTTTACAAATCAAGGGATGTGCAAGGTCTCGCTCCCTCCAAAGAACCACTGCAGATTCCAACTCCCAGATCCTTCCTTACCAGGCAATCTGTAGCTGAGCTATCCTGCTTGGGCTAAATTTCATGCACATGAGGCCTCAGCATTACTGCCAGCTGGTAGGAGACATCCTTTCTTCTGTATATCAGATTTCTTCTCTTTCACTGGATTCTCACCAAAATAAGAACAGCTTCTTGTGTTGAAAGCAGAGAGACTCAGCCTGCATCTCAGAATACTAAAAAGTCAACCCTGAGAGCAGTTCACCTGGATTCCTTAAGCTGAGTATTTGCCTGCTTTCAAAAGGAGGGATTTCAGAGCTGGGACCAAGTCTTACTTTGGGACTGAATTCAGAGAGGTTGAATTTATATATGGCCTGACTATGCGTGTGGACTGTGAGAAACACATTCACACGATACCAAGTTGCTGCATATCATGCCATCTTAAAAAAAGAGAGAGATGCTGCCTTTCTTTAGAAGAATCCACATCTACCCATATCTATCAGCTACCATAAAATTGCTCAAGACAAGATCCTTATATATATACACACACCCCAGGGTCTAGACATTATTTCCAATTTCTGCTGAAGAGCATCAGACAAGTGCTTTTTGTGCACGTAGTTCAGAGTAAACCACAAGGTACACTATCTCAGGGCAAGCAGCTGAAAACCTGTTCACATATGCCAGCATAAAGGCTTCATGTTAACAAGTCTTTTGGTTTTGCAAGTTCCTAGAAGTCTAAATTTCAGCAAAAAGTTTCAATAAACCAAGCCACTAGCAGAGGCAAGTGGCAGCATCTTTACATCCATTTCCTCCAGCTCTTTTGCCACACGAAGGATTTCCAGGATTCTCCAGAATCCTGGAAAAACTTGTGGTGGGAGATATGGATGTAAAGTCTGGCTAAGACACCCAGGAAGAGCACCTTGATCTTCCTCTTTCAGCATCATCTGCCAGGTCCCTCTCATACCCTTTATCAAGGACCTCCACAGCTTTCAATCCACCATTGATAAATTAGCTGCTCTCAGCTGTCTCCTCTCCTTCAACTTTTTATTCTTCCCCCCACCATGTCTTGACCCCATCCGTCCTTCAGTTTCAACCCTCCTCCACGAGAAGTTCTTGCAGACAATCCTGGCCTCTGCCTCTGGAGGGAACCCCATGTCACCCCCATGTTTCCATCAGAAAAGCTGATGGAAAACCATCTATTCTCCTGGAATTTCTTGTTCACTCCTGTTGACATTCAACCCTGAATAACTTGGGGTGGGATGGAAGTTTGTGAAAAGAAGGTAGCAGGAGAAAATATTCAATGTCAGAGCTTAGTTATGTGGGGATGGAAGCAATCCTCCTTGTCCTCGTGTCAATGCTACCCCAACGACAACTGTACATTCAATATGGAGGTCAACATGAGGGACCAAGCTTTCACATTAGGTGTAATAGAAAAACATTCTTTACTCTGCCAAGTGTCTTTACAAATATATATTTATATATTTAAGCCCATTTCAGGCCATAAAAGCCCATAAAAACAATCAGTACCTTTTTAAAAAGAGAAACTGCAATCCAGAAGTCTGAGGTGAGACTCCTACAAAAAGGGCTGCTTTGGCGCTTCTCTGAAGGCCTCTATTTAGCAAGTAAAACCATCTTAAACCACATCAGCCTTTTATCTACAAAGAGGGGCACCATTTTCCCCACCTTTCCCCACTCTCTGTATGAGGTAAACTGGAATCACTTTTACATAATTGCTTGCAGCTTTAAAAAGAGGATATTGCATCTCGAAGACCAGCTTTTCCAAAAATTGTTTGTGAATGAGTTTAAAAAAAATTTAAAAAAAAAGAACGATGCCGCTTGTGGGTCCAACCACAATGTGCTGTTGTCTCAAAAACAGGAAAAGTTGATACTAAAAAAGCTATTCCAGATACATACAAGAACAAAACTAGAGTTGGTCATAAAGATTTAACTTTAAAAAGCAGGGAAAGTTTTCTGCAGTATGTTTTTGCATTAATCTCCCCTATCCTCCTTTTCCTACCAGCTCCATATGCCCTTCCAAAACAAAACAAAAAAATGTGTTGGTTGTAACAGTGCAAAGTCCATCCAAATCTTGTGTTCAGACTCACTCACTATCACTACATTAAAAAAAAAAAAAAAACTGCTGGCAAATAAAAAGGTCCTGATTTAACTTAGCAAAAGTGATATCTAGAAAATATTCAACATCAAGAGGTCTTACAAAAAACCTTCGGGCTACTAAAGCATTCTAAGGCACAGTGTTTTGGAAGAAGTGCTTTCTCCCTGTAGTGTTGCTTTATACACATCACGTGTATGAGTCCGAGTGATGTATGGAGCTGGAAACGTAGGCCATCTCTTCTCCCAAGTACTGAATTCAATCTTTTCTGGTGTTTCAGACATAGGCTCCCAATGCTGCATGAAATTCAGTTAGACATTGCACCAGCTGCTGAAACTTGGGTCTTTCCTCAGGATCTAGGGCCCAACAGCAGGCCATCACAGCAAACCTGCAAGCCAAAGAGAAGCAGAAGGCATCAGAACATACACCAGGCAACCACAGCCCCAAACCTCAGGAAAAAATACTAGCAAACCTGCTGACTAGAGAAAGAAGGATGCCTCTACCTCTGACACACTATGCTGAACAATTCTTTGAAGACAGATAGTTGGAATGATTAGTAAGTGTGCTATGACTGGAGGAGCTGGTCCAGATTTTGAATATAACCTGTCAAAACCAATCCAGGAGGAAGCAGTACATAATTTAAGGGAAACTGAAGTCCTTTCAGTGCATGGTTGAAAGAGCCTGTGTGTTAGGTTTGTAAAAAGGACAACTGGATGGACACGGGAGGCAGAAGGCAGTGCCTGCGCTCCCACACTCTCCCTTATCTCTTAAGGCTCAGAATAAGCTCAAATGTGTGATGTGAATATCTGAATTCCATTTCAATAACAGCAAAAATTGTAATTTTAGCTTGCGTAAGCTCCTTAATGTAGGCCATTGTGAACCCACACAAACATGCTAGAGCCAAGGCAGACCTGGCTCTTCCCTCAATATAGTTGCCTCCATCAGCTGGTTATCAACTAGACACGTCCCCCTCCTGCAGTAAACACACACTTACAGTTCATCGGGGCAGTTGATGGGCTGAGCGATTCTGTAGCCGTCCTTTAGATAAGCAGCCATCTCAAAGGGATCGATATCGACGTACGGAGTCTGTCCCAAAGTCATCAGCTCCCATAGTGTGACGCCAAAGGCCCACTAGAAAGACAGGGAATGCACACTGAGTGCTCCTTCAGACGTAGCACACAACGCTCCAACCAAAACAGACCCACATTCAGGGGAAGGAAGTTTACGTAAATGTGGCAAACACCAAGTTCAAGTAGAAACATGGTCATATTGAATAGAGTCGGTTAAGAAACACAGAACAGGTGCTAATGATATTTGCTAAAAATATATATTTACTGTATTTTTCCTGTCTGCCATTTCTAAGCACTTAACAGATCTAAGAAACACCCAAAAAAATCCCCTCGAAACTTCTGTACTCTAACTCTTCAAAACACTGCAAAGAATTCCTCAAGTCAGGTCCAAGAAATTCCAAAGTTCAGAGCAGGAGACTGTATCAAAGCATCATTTTTTCTCATGGGACTACCAAGAGAAACAAAGACTTAATCCAAATAAACCTGTCAACTCGAGGAGTGTTCAACACCTTGTGCGCCCGACATACCTCATAGAGGCTTAAAAAGATGACAGACCAATGCGTCACTTCAGGCACAAGCACAGTGGAATTAAAACAATTTTCTGGCTGGCATTGAGAGTCCAAGGAGACAAGATAGATGATGCTGATAAGCTGTGAATTCTCACCATGCACTAATGACGAGCGCTGCAACCATCACGATATATTAAAAACTGGCACTACTGCCTTTCATAGAAGTGTTGGACTTTTTGCGGTAGAAGGTGCAGCTGATGAAGGGATGTTGCCACTGGGCATTGATAAAAAGCTCAGAAAAAATATGGCAGGGGCACAGATTAAGCCCCATTCTGAATAGCTGTCCCATTGCAGTGTGGAAAGGCACAGGAGGACATCCTTGTCTTCCTGATGGTTAAGATGACTGCAATGGGCAATGTTGCATCTTGAATAAAAGGCGATTCAAGCAAAGCTTGAAGTTTTGCTTGAAGCTACTGTAGGAATGTAGCTATTTTAAATCCCAGTGTTAGACTGCATGTTAACGTCACAAAAACTGTTTCACATCCATGAGGGCAGGGTGAAAATTCAGCAGGAATTGTTTTTTTTTTTTTTTTTTTCCATGTTTCAGCTGAATAGCATAACTGCTGGCATTGGCGGAACACATTAGAAGCCTTTTGAGCCAGCAAAATGACATTAAAAATAAATGCATCCAAAAAGCCAGGCTAGAACACATGCTGATTGCATTTTAACAGACAGTAGCTAAAATGTTTGCAACAGATTTCATCGCTCACTGTAGGCTACATGCAAGCAATAATTAGATTTATTCTCAATGAGCAGACAAAAACATATTCCTGCATTTTTATGAAGAGTTTCCAGCTAAACATGAAGATCACATTTAGGGTAAAGCTTTCCATGCCTGGAAAAACTGTTCATTTTTGCATGCTATGAAATTCAAGTAGTTTAGAAACATGAACTGCTTATTAGAAACTGAGTTGCAATTATCCCTATATAACATAAAACAGAAGTTTTGTATTCCTGCTGGCTTCTTTTGCCTGACAAAAAGACGTAAAGATAAAGAGCAGACAATCTATATGTGCCTTGAAAACTTGCTTACCTTCTGCTCTAACTCATTTTGGACAGCTTTCAGCCTAGAAGGCACCTTTGTTACTGTAATTTACCCTTAAGAAAATAAGCCTCCAATTCCTTCAATGCCAGGAAATGCAGTAAAGCCCCCAGGGCTCATTTTCACTTTGATAAAGTAAGTTTTAGATGATGGGGAAGTTTCACCCCCATGGAAGATATCCAGCAGCAGAAATTAGACCAGTAAATATCCTTTCTACATGGTGAGCAGAAGTGACACACACTTTTATTTTCCCCCTTGTACATTATAGTTGAAGGGTCAACACTAAGTGTTCAGCTAAGACATACAGTATTGTGTTAGGACTGGCTGGAATATGGGGCGAATCACACATGATACTGAAGTGCTTCACCCTACTAAAACTCTACATTTCACTGGCAGTGTTCTATAAGCTCTCATTTCCAAGTCCAGTCTTCACCAACAGCGAACACTTTCATATTCTCCATTTTAAAGTGTAAGAAGAAATCAATATATATTAATCGATTTTACTTAATACTCTAAAAGGTGCTCTTATAGCTAACTTTTATTTCCCGATCTGTCTCCCAGTTTGTTATGACAAGAAGCACATTTGTTTCCAGCAAGTGCAGATGTCTTCCTTGGCAGAGCTCACCCCTTCCTTCCTCGCCCCCTCACTTTGTACACCCGCACAGAAACCATGGCAATGAGGGGAAAAGCTCAGACAGCTTTATTCAAGCAAGAAATGTATAAATACAACTAGATTTTTTTCAGAAGCTTTCTGAAGAATTATATTTTAGGGACATTGCGATTACAGTTGCATGTTAAGGCAAATGTCATTACAAAAGGAAGTGCCCCTCCAGCAGGGAAACAGTCCATGGGGACAAGTGCTCCATCATTAATTAGTGCTCAAGTTCCTGCAGGTTCATCTTCAAGGACAGCCTCCTATGAGCAGAAAATAAGTCTATTCTAAAGTGCAGGCAGTCCTGCAAGCACGGTAGAGGCCAGCATTGATGATGTGACTATGATCAGACACTAAAGAGTAAGGAAACAGGGCAGGACAAGAGACAGTTACCCAAGAGGGATTTATTGACACAAGTCTCTGAACAGGCTGGATGCATCCAAGAGTGCTGAGGGAGCAGGTTGAAGTTGTTGCAGTACCACAATCATTTTGAAAGGTCACAGCAACTCGAAGAGGCCGTGGACAACTAGAAGAGAGCATCCTTTTTAAGGGATAGGGTTCAGGGAACTACAGGAGTATGTTATGGAGAAACATTAATTAATTTTTAATTACGCTGCAAGCCATTTCCATGCACACAAAACACAAGGTGCCTGTGAACAGCCAACATGGACTTTATTGTGGGCAAATTGTGCCCGACTAACCTGACTTTCTTGAGCAAGAAGATGGTCTAGGTGGACACAGGGAAGGGAATGGATGTTCAGTTTGTCTTTAGCAAGGCCCTCGATACCATCTTCCAAAGCATCCTTATAGTCACAGTGGCAAGGTGGCAGTGAAGTAGGTGGAAAATTGGCTGGGCTGCTGGACTCGGATTGGTGTGATCAGCAGTTGCAGTTCAACCAGTGGCACTGCTCTGGAGCACTGTTTAATGTCTTTATTAACAACCTGACAAAGGGCTGGCAGGAATTTTGCAGATGGTATTTTACGGGCAGAATGACTGACAGGATCAAACTTCTTCAGAAGGACCTCAAGAAGCTAAGGGGAACCGCCAAGGTCAACAAAAGCAAACGTCAAGAGCCCCATGCAACAGGGCAGGCCAGGAGTGACTGGCTAGAAAGCAGCTTTGCGGAACTGACTTGGGGATCCCTGGGGGAGAAGCTGAACTTGTATCAGCCCCAACTCAAAGCCATTCTCCTAGGGGAGACTGGGAGAAGTGTTCAAGAACCGTTCGTTCAAGGAGGAAGTGTTTGAGAACCAGAAGTTGCTTGACATTTAAGCCATCCACCACAGGATTGGAAGCAGACGTACAGATGCTTTGCTGTGCAAGACACTATTCAATGCCATTATTATTAAATTTCTGGGAGAAAAAACAGGTTAAGAGGAAAAATAACAAATATCTTTACAAAAGTAAATACGAAAAAATAAACAAAAAAAACTTACCACATCACTAGCACTGGAAAATTCATTGTTAACCAGACTTTCAAGAGCCATCCATCGAACTGGTCTGTTTTCATTATCTCCCAGGCAATGGTAATCCATAGGAAATAGGTCCCGTGAGAGTGCATTGTCTGTAATCTTAACCTGAAGTGCATCATCAATGCTAATTTAAAAGAACAGGAAGCATTTAGCAACATTGGCATTAAAGTTTTTGAAAAAATGTTTATGTTCCACCTTAAGTTTGGAACTCGGGACTTTTAGGAATGTTGCTCACACTATCGACATTTCAGAGTGTTGCTCTAGATCAAGGCACACTTAATTCTGAGGTTAATGAATAGTATCTAAAAAGATATTTATTCTTTGTTAAGCAGATAAGCACTAGAAAATCAGAAGTTTTAGATTAAACAAAATTAAACATTTACAAGTGCAGAAAAAGTACAGTTAAAGCAAGCAAACAACTCCCTCGCATTATTCATGTTCCCTTGGAGATCCCCTTTCCAATCCATTAGACAAATGTTTACCTATAGCACTCCTGGAGCAAAGATGATCTTAGCTTATAGCATTTGTGGCCTGAAAACCTGCCTTTAATCAAACATCATCATTTGCCCTAATAAGGCATCATTTGTTCACACAAATACCCCTCAACAACAGAAATTCATTTTCATAGTTGTCATATGCAGGATACTAGCCAAGAGAGACTTGCTTCAGTTGACAAAACACATACCTCAAAAAGCATACAAAAGCCCCTAGCAGGTATTTACAGATTAAACTTGCCAACTATTTATGTTAAAACTAACAAAATTCAACATTCCCAAACATTTGACTCCAGAGTATGGTTAAGATGTTGGCTTTGGTTATATATTTTTGTCACAAGATGTTAATTTTTTCTTTAAACACAATCATTTTTGCTGTCTTTGACTTGGTCAAGTATTTCTTTGTTGCAACGAGAAAGATTAAATAAAAACGCTTGTGTTTGCTGCTTTGTTATCTCATGGACCTTCCCATTCCTACGCGCTTCCAAATCTGTCTATTGTTCTTAAAATTTATAGAGCAGGAGATTTCTGTATCTGGTTACTCTTAAGAGACAACTGAAATTCAGAGCAGTTCCTAAAGGTCTATAAACAAATACAATACAAAGGGTAACTTTCCATTCTGGGCCCTGCAGGCATTGGAGACTGGAATTATTTTCCCCTTAACAAATCAGCAAAGCCTCTTGCAGTCCTGGCTACCTGGCTGAAATTGGCACTCACATACACAGGCTTGCTACACTTCATACCAATTCCTCTCAGCCTGTCACCACTGTGAGGTGGCACATACTGCCAGGAACACACCTGGGAAGCGAAGGGGTACCCGACCAAAATACTTCAAAGAGCCCTGGTGAATGGCAAACCTACTTTATCTAAAAATCTGTGGCTAACCCACAAATTGCTGAAAAGCCACACTAATCAGTAGATACTTAACTCAGGTCTTAATTTCCTTTAGAGAAGAAAGTACCGGGCACACTATGAATACTGGTTTTCGCTGCCAGAACTCGTGACCACATTCTTAGCACTCAAAAAGCTGAACTTTATAGCCCAGAAGGGTAGAGTCAAGTTGTCCGACCTTCATTCACCCTGGAGCACTACTCATGATTGTGGTCTCCCGTGGTTATCACCTCTTCTCCAATGCGTTAAGCAGGAAGGAAGCAAATGGGAACGGAGAGGAGTATCCAAAGGAATGCTATCGGACTTGGATTCAATCCTAGGAAACTTCAGGATTAGCTAAGAAAGAGTTCATTAGACTGACTCAGAGGTACACGTTCAAAATCAGAAAGGATGGATTTCACTGCTCCCTCTGCCCCAGTGTTCGCTACTCTGAAGACCATTCAATGCATCTGATGTGATGCAACTGGTGTCTCTTAAATGAACACCTCAGGACAAGTGTGGACACTCAAGTGTTTCAGTCATTTTTCTTAACACCTTTGGATGCAAGGTCTTGCATTAGTGGCTCTCACTGGGACACATGACCTGAGCCAAAATTGCACCCAAGAGGATCATGTAAGATGAGGCACAAGGGACAAGAGCCGTGGAGATCACCATTCCTAAGAGAACTCTGAGGGGGTAGGCAGAGAAGCTGCTCCAGGTTTCAGGAGGAGGAGTGCTGAGGTCAGTGCTTTCAACAACTTCAAGGACTGAGAGTGCAATCAAAGCAAATGCTCAAACTGAAAGGAAGTACAACATGGTGGTTCAACACCATGTTGATTATATTGAAGGGACAAATGCCTTGAAGACCACGTGATGTTTCTAAGGAAACACCAAAAAAGATGATGGTAAATTTGGGGGAAAAATATTCAAGGAGAGGGCAAAGAGCTGAAAGAGATGGAAGTCAAAGAGCCAGAAGAGAGCCAGGAAACCAGTCACTCTTCTTACCTAGACTACTGGGGAAACTGAAGGGAAGACAGGGTGCTTCACTTATGTCTATGCACTGACAGCAGACAAGGCCTGAGAAACCCTTGTAGGTGCCACTAGGTCAAAAAACAGCCTCATTATCTGTAGCACATACTCCAAAGCAGGAATGGACAACACGATTGCTACTTTGAGACAGAAGCTAGTTAGCAACAAGGATTTCACAAAACGAGAGATGCCTGAATCAAGCAAAGTAGACCATAGGGCATTCTAATTTATTTCAAGAAGAAAACAAGCCCTGTAAACAGAAGATAAAGAGAAATGAATCAGTGGTCAAACGATGATCTTTTGCTTCGCAAATTAAATTTACAGTTAGGTAAAGCTCACAGCTATAAATCAGAAATCACCTCTAATGCTGAATTTCAGGTTAACATTGCACATTTGTAAGTACTTCAGTTACTTTATTAGAAGGTATTTCATCGACTGATCAAGCTCTGAGGTACAAGACCAGCTCCTGTCAAGGGTCTTTGCAGCAGACTGCACCTTTCTACTTTCCTTTCATTGCTAGTTCAGTAATAGGTCAGTGCGTGTTCTCTCACTTTTTATTTCCGGGCAAGAGAGATAGGCAGAGAAGCGCAAAAGGGGAAGGAAAAGTTTTTCCTCAAGTTAGGAGTGTAAAATTCTGAAATGTTATTGTGGTACTTCAATTCCACAGTTACCTGTAGATCTCACAGATGAGGCTCATGGAGTAACTTTCCTTTTTAGATGCTTAGATTTGTACATAAATAACTCTATTTTCTACATTTCTCCTTATTATGTATTAACTTGGGTGGAGAATAAGCACAGCTGGCAAGCTATGAAAGATGTGGTTTATAAAAATCATCAAAATCATAAAACAACCTCTACATTTTGATGGTATATTCTGTTCTCAAGATCTATCTTGGCATCCCTACCATTTAAGGGCATGTATATCTATGCATCACTTAATAATTTACTATCAGAGCCATTAGGCATTGAAAAAAAATGGAAAATAGTAATTTCATATAAAAACCTCTCCATTGGCGTAACTGCAGAAGATATTTCAAATTTCCACTTAAATTTAAAGAAAGGCCTAGAAGTCAAATGGCCTTTCAAAGTGTTCTTTTTAAAAAAAAAAAAAAAAAAAAAAAAAAAAAAAAAAAAAACGAATTCTGTTTCACCTCATATCTAAAAGAAAACAATTCTGCTGCTGCTACTTTTTTTGGAAGAAAAAAAAAAAACAAATCAAAAAGAGTAGTATGCCTTGAATCAGAGATCAGATCAGTTATAGAAAGTCCACCTTAATCCTAGCTAGTTGAAGGAATATTTTGCACTCAATGACTCTACTCCAATTAGTACTTACACACAGTTTCTAGCAGCCAGGTCTTTGTGAATGACTTCCCGTCTGGCCAAATAGCTCATTCCACAGGCAATCTGAATAGCCATATGTACAAGATCCTGCTGGGAAATCGCCTGCAAGAGCACAGAAGAACAGTCAAACACACGGATGGACACACAATGTCCAGTTTTCACCAGAGCACAAACAGCCCATATTCTCACTGACTACAGCTGAAAAATAGCATCAAAGGCTGTTGCTCCATCGTGTGTGTGTGTGAGATGCATCTTAAATCCTTGTAGATACCTATACTACATTTTTCAAATTCCACAGTGCTCCAGAAATTTCAATACGTAAGTGGACATACTGAAGTTGCAAGTCTGGGAGTAAAATAAACCAAACACTAAGAACACTAATACACTGGCTTCTTTGTTAACAGATTGTTAGCAAGCAGAAGAAACAGATTTTATTTCAGAAGACCAAGAAATTTGCTTTGAATACTTGTAGAAATTTCATCTTAAAATAAATGCATGAAATGCCTCATTTTTTGATAGTTAAGGAAGAAGAGCTGTAGTTTGCTATTAAAAGGCAACCATAATAATAATAATATATTATGGGCGACATAGTTACTACCAATTTTCTAAAGAAAGTTATACAAGACACTATATGACACAATACAGATTATAAATACCTTCTCTGTCCAAACTCTTGAAGAAGGGAGTGTATGGCATAGGGATTTAAAACTCAAATTAAGGAAGAGAAAAGATAATCCAACTTGAAAAAACCTAGCAGTTTATCATGATTTATTGACCCTGTAAATTAACAGGGAGGGAGGGAGTCACTAATAGCTTGAAACCTGGTAGCTAACAGGGATAAATGCTGACCTCAGCCAGCCAGATTTCACTTAGTGTTCCTTATAGACCAAAGACAAAAGCCAAATGAAGGCAAGTACAGACAAAGCAATCAGAGAGCTGTACTGTACATGCATGTATAAATAGTGTTACCCCAGCTTTTTTTCCCTGTTTTTAATATCAACTATACAGTTAGGGCAGTTGAGGCATTTTTAGAAGAATGTTGTCACCTCAAGGTCTTTTCTTTCCTAATTGTCATAACAGAGGCAACAGCTTTCATTAGAAACACAGTGAATAGTAACAAACCAGCAGGAAAAAAAAAAACATGGCAGAAAACACTGTGTTTAGTCTCTGAAACAAAATGAATTTGACTATCCTGCACAAGAAAAAACATGTACATTGTATGTTACAATTAAAAATAGGTATTGTAAAAATCCATGATCATATATCATTTCCTTCTTAATATACTATGCATCAGCTATTAGCCTGATCAGAGATTATGGCATCTCAGGAGCTGTCATACACGCAGCCAAGAGTACACAGAAATGAAGATAAATATTTGCTAGAAAATCTGCTTGCCAAACATTTCACTGCCGAGATAGCTTCTGTGTTCACCTCTCCTATTTCTTTGAAAGCCCATGTATAAATGGGAAACCAAGTCTTCGGAATTAAACCGGAGCACTTGCGAAGTTCTTGAATTTACCTGAGGATTGTTGGCCTCCACCAACTTGCACTGTCGCAAGAAAAGTTTAAGGTTCCCCCAATTCATGTATGGCAGCAGCACCATTGGTTTCTCTCCCTCTTCTATACAGACATGAGTGATAGGTAGCAGATTCCTGGAAGACAGGGACAAAGATTCCCAATTTTAGAAAGCAGAAGTTTAACAAAACTCTCTTCTTGAGACCTAAACACAGCAGCTAAAAATGATTCGATACTGAAAAGAATACATCTTGCATTAGGAGATGCAGAGCACAAGGTCTCCAAATAACTCAAGTGTTTAAAATGTACACATATATACACAAAGTCAATAAACAAAACAAAAAAGGCAGACATTTGGATCTTTTCTCCATTAGCAAGAAACTGACAGATTTTTCATTTGGTCTGAAAGAGATGGAATAAAATTCTGTGATTATCACTCTTTAAATGCAACCATAAATATGAAATAGCTTGTTCTGTTACCGAATGGTCTTGAATGAAAGGTAATACAATAACAAAAAGGATTTATTTTGCTCCAAAAATTCTGATACAAAACCAAAAACACTCAGTTTTTAGTCTGCCTAACATTAAATTGCACTTGAAATGCGTAAGTATCTCATAGGAGGTAACACAGACACACTGTTTATCTTCATGGGCTGGATACATCCCATATTGTATTGTTTATTATCATTTTCCAGGAGTATCAAAACATAAGTTTGTATGAACTTGCATCAAGCTATTCAAGGAGCTTGGATGATTTGTAAAGGGAACACTGAAGCTCCATGTTCTCATAAAAGAACAAACTTGTCTTTTAGACAAGGTCTTAAGTACAATAATTCTTAGGAAAACAACTTTTACATGCTCTGAAGCACTTGTTATTTCCGTTTGAGTTATTTTCCTCTCCACATTCCCAGGAAAAAGATTACCGGTCCAGGGACATGAAGGGGTTTCTTCTTACCTGCATCCTTGCCAGTAATTAAAACTTTTAAGGCTATGTTTAGACTTAATTCAAGTCATTCCAACTGCCATTAACTCAAGCAGTGTGGAGTACTGATTTAATAACTTAAGCCATCACTGCACAAGTCACACAAGTAATTCTTCAGGAATAAATCCCATCAGAGATGTCATGACACCATACAAGGAGAGCGCATGCAGAGTCCTAGAAAGGATTTCCTTATCTCTGGGCAGGACACTATCTAATCCCAGTACTCATTTGGGTTATGTGCAATGCAAGACCAACTGGCATGTTGGCTAAATGAACCATCAGCCTGCATACTTACTCTGCTCAACAGAATGAAAAAAGCTGAACAGTTTTCTAAATTCTGAAAAAAAAAAAAAAATCATTTCCTCTCATTGAGAAGCTTTAAATTCAAGAATTTCCATCTCACAAGGATACAGTTTTGCTTACAAACACTGCTTACCTGTGATGAAGTCCTCTGAGTTTACAACTTTCAGTCAGCATCATTGTCACCTGCACCTCTGAGGCCTGATCTAAGAAAAAAATAAGGTAAAAATAAAGGAACTGTAGCTACAACTCTGGAAATAAACCAATGTAATAGCTTAAATTTGGTCCAGATTTGCAAGTCAGCTTAGGTGATCTGAGCACAAACAGACTTTGCCTACTTTTCTAAAATGTATTTTGAAAACCCAAATGAGTAAGCCAAGCCGAGGCACCTTTCTGTTTAAACACACAGGGTGAAGGTGAAGAAAAAACAAAACAAAACAAGGTAAAAGCTGTAGGTGACGACAGCCATGAGGTGCCTGCCCTCGAGAGCATGGATCCCATCCTACACACCAGCTTGGTGCTCCTGGAAGAGGGCTGCACACCACACATTTCCCAAAACCAGAGAAGTGCAGGGACCAAGATAGCTGATGGATCACACCTACAGGCTGCTGCAGTCTACTTCCTCATTAATGGAGACCACTGATTTCTAGAGTTTTTCATTTATTAGTGTCTGCTCGAGAAATCTGACTTTTGGTAACCTTAAATACACTTGTGGTTTTCCTCCCCACCTTCCCAGAAAAGGTCCAGCCATAATGAAGCATTATGAAAGTTGTTTGATCACATTATATATATTATTTTCAGCCCCTCTGCTCCTCTACCTTTGTCAGGATATATCTAGAGCAGCTTGATAAAATGGTACAGTCACAGTGCCACCCTCTTCATACCTGGACCTCCTTCAGTCTCTCCTTTGTGCTAGGACTAGTACTCACACCTAGGCAACAAGCTGGTATAGGAAAGAGAGCCCCCTCAAAATTACGGCTTTTCCTTGCTGCATTAGGATGAATTTGCATCCAACATTTTACTGCCTGGGAAGGGAGAGTGGAGGAGAAGCAAAAGGGAGAGGAAATGGATAGGCACAAGGGAGGGAAAGTAAGCCTGAGAGAGAACATGACCTCCCCCTCATGGCAATATCAAGCTATGAGCTCCCTTCTAACTGCAATACCCAAATTCCCCTTGCTTTAGCTTTCCAGGTTAGCTAGGTTCAACCCGTTGAAGCAAAAGTAGCTTCAGGCACAACACAACTGTCCAAGAAGGGCCTGTTAAGAAAGAAAATAGGTAACTCAAGGAGCCAGGAAACATCAGCTGGAGCATCACTGCCCAGACCCAGCACAGGCCAGAAACACTCAGACCAACAGAAACACTGGAGAGGAACCCAGCTGTGAAGGCACCAGTTTAACACTTGAGCAATTTGAAATGGAAAACCCAATGCAAAGGAGATGGGTTTCCAAGGCGTGTGACCAAATTAAATCCAACAAGCTACGTTAAAATGAAGTTAGAGGCATGGATGGCAGAACCATACAATAAATAAAGAAGAATTAAAGGGAAAGGTGAAAAAGTACATTACAAAGAGGCATTATAGGGACCAGCAGGCTACTAGCTACAAAGCTTTGGATTCAGATACAATAGTGACCTCAAAAAACACAGTCTTTCCTCCCAATGAAGGGAGGGAAGGCATTTCTAGCTTTATATTTAAAGCTGATGCATTTGGCTGTATCAACTGGCTTGTATTTATACTCTCTGGCACTGTGCTTACTCAACTGACTTGTGTTTAATTAGCTTATTGCAAGATGAGTCTTATGAGAGCTCTGAATCACAGCCTAAAGCTGGCTTATAATCTACAGAACAAGTTACCCTTGTCCGGGCAACAAAACCATCCACCTTCTTGTGATAATGTTGGTAGAAAGAGCACAGCTCCCTGCCAGTGTCTTTCCCTCTCCATCGCAGTTTGTTTTGCAGGAGGCCGTTGCTCCACTTCATTGTTTTCTTCCAGCTGAGACATTATGTTTTAGCAGCTGAGCACCCAAAGGATGATTGACTCCTACTCAAGTATATACGGAAATCTGAATCTTATCTTGTAAAACAGTTCCAGCATCCGCATTGTGTTTTCCTATCAGTATTATTTCCTCATTTTCTGCGTGGAAAAAGGAAAACTTAACACACATCAACAAATTCAACACTTTCAGAGCAAAACAATAGCAGCACCAGGCTCGTCCTCCTCTGACTTATGAGGACCTACACAACCCAACTACTGTGGTTTTGTAGTAGATAAAACTCAAAAATGGAACATAAATCATCAGTTGAAAAGCCTGAGTGATTCTAGTCAATAGGAGGAAAAAAACTCCTCCCTAAACCATGTTACTTGAATAGCAATAAAATGAAATCTTAATTGCAAGATTTCAACTTGGCAACTTGGTGAGGGTTTAAGAGTACATTAAACTAGAAAGATCAAATTCAAGAGATAGAGACTTCTGAACAACCAACAGGCAGATCTGCAAAGACCAGGACAAAAGGTGCTTTTGGTAGTGAGAGGTTTCACTGTAGAAGGTGTTAACGTGCTCAGCCTGATGATCCTGCATAGGAAACACAGCTTTTTGTAAAGTCCAAAGGAGAGAAGTGCTGTGGAAAACACAATTCTAGCAAATCTAGTCTGGCAATACACTTGCCAAGATATATGAAGGTGAATACTACAGATGCTGGCTTCCTGCCAGGGCCAAAAATTCGGTTCTTAAGCCATTTACCAAATCTCTAAGTAATGTAACTATGTGTAACTACACAGTCTCCCATACGTTGGATTTATGCAGAGATATCTATAGTTAAGACAAAAGATTTAAGTGCCAATGGTAATTCTCCAAGTCCAAGTAAGACTGAAAGTCTATAAAACATTGCAGCTCTGTTTTGACTCACAGAAAAAGCCTTTTTTAGAAGATTTTTTTCAGAGTTGGTAAAATGAGGAACTCCTATGAGCTAAGCCTCCATCATTCACACTATTGACTTTGCTACCAGTGTTTTTCCATGGGTGGGTTGTTTTCAAACACCCTTGTACATAAGGAAAGTTATTTTAAGTGGTTAGAAAATGAAATGGAAGCAGCCAGATTATCTTGAACAGCACTATGGGCTGTTTTTAATAAAAAATGTACCTTGGCTAGTATGCTACATGAGTCAGGGTTCTCCAAAATTAAAATTCACTGCGTATGTTCCTGTATGTTCCTGGAATATTACAATCCCATTTGTTCTGCAATGAATTTTCTCCTTTGCAGGAAAAATGCCATTAAACAATATGTTCCTGTAAATCAAAATAGAAAACTGCGCTTGCTCTTCCTTTTTGCAGGTAATGTGTAATGATTCAAAAATAAAAATTTCTTCATGTAGCTCTCTAGCTCAGTCAACCACTGGCAAGAGATGCAATTCTGTCTCTGAACACCGTGGCAACTGAAACACTTCACAGAGGTTGGAAGCTTCCTATCAGGAAGGAAAAAAGAAAATCAAGCATTACAACTGCCCCAAAGAATCCTGCTGGAGAGCGAGAAGCACAATGAACAAGCCAAGTGCCAAACTACATCTCTCATCTTTCTCACAAACAAACTATTCAGGTTCAGGGTCTACAGATTCCAATATTACAAGAAAGGGAGTTCCAAATATGGTCTGAATGTGTGTTCTTGTTCTTACCAGTATAGAAACACAGAGCTTTAATCTTTATCATTGTCTTTTTAAAGAAAGAATGAAGAGGAATTATCCATCAAGACATTTGAACCCCAAAGAGCTGAAACTTTCATGACAATCACGATGAAGAATCTAGAAAAGGTAGAAACAAGTGAGATTATTTGCCCAGGACGTAGAATCTTTGTACTCAGAAGACTACTAGAATCTCCAGAAAGCTACCTTTAATTTGCCACCTTGATATACCCTGTTTGTTTTAAACTTTCCAGTCACAAAACATTCCACATATTAAAGATTAAGGCATTCGGATGCATTTCCTTAGATCTCAGATGACACAGTACAAAAGATGATACTTGTAATTTTGAATTAAGATCTCTAATGAACATGCACAAGGCAGTGGGAAAGGCAGCCACAGGTTTTGCTATAATCAGCCTAGCATCTCTATTTTTTTGATCCTGGTGGTCAGAGTCCTAATCCCAGGGAGGGATGGGAAAGACAGGAAGAGCAGGCAGACTGAGAGCTGCACGGATCTAGCTATCATCTGAAAACACATCAGCCACAGCATCCATTTTCCCCTGGATGTGCAATGAATAAACTGACAGCACAGTCTTTTCTGTCCAAATTATCTGGAAGTAACCCACCTTGAAAGGCAATGTTAACAGCTGAGAAGGGAACACAAGAAAGAAAAGATTTGTTATGAACACATAAAAGAGAGTCCACATAGAGCAATGGGACCAGGAAATCCTATGTGCGTGCTGTGACGTTCACAGCATTTCCTACCTTCACAGCTTTTCCTTCTTCAACAGTATCTCCTAGTATCTCAAAGGTCTTCTCCTAAAATCCAAGATAAAAGAACTGCCTACAGTGCAGAGAAAACCTGCAGTCTTATATATACTGCTTGTTGTAGACCACTGTCTTTGACTCGTCCAGCACACAATCACTTAATTCACTAGCTTTACCAAACTGCATCAAGCCAAACTAGTGACAATTTTGCATTAAAAACTAGCATCTAGCAAACAAAACTACCTGTATGCTCACATAACGCAGCTTGTAACAGAGGTGAAAGGTTATGGCCATGGTAGACAACTACACCAAGTATGGTCACACCTAGCCAAACTTTCCACAGATTAAAGGCTTTTATCAATTAAGACTCTTAAATTGTTTCTAGTTGTTTCTATTTCGCAAAAAAGCTGCAGAATGGATAGCAGAAAGATTCAATTCAACTAGCAGTTTCACCAAGCTCACCCTTGCTCTTTCAAGTTTTATTACTTTAAAGCAATCAACTAGGTCAAAAAAAAAAAAAGTCAAAATAAAGCCTAAAAATCTTTAATTTCTTTTTTCAAAGGCGAAGAGAGAAACTGTAAAACAATATATCAATTACAAAAATAACCACTGAAGAAATCACTGCACAAGGACCTTAATAGGACTGCTGTAACACAAGCATAAACTGCTGGAGGACACTTACGTTGAGAGCAGAGGATGAACTATGGATAATCCTTAGGTTACATGTAAAGGTTTTCACCTACACTTACCTTATTTCCTATTTTTTAAGATCTATCCATTATAATTTAAATGACTTGGAGAACATTTTTTTTTTTCAGAAACAAACAGGTATGTTTGTGAAGACTTGTTAGGCAAGGGAATACAAGACTCAAGAGTTGAAGGCAGTGGTTGAAAATACCCAGGTTTTTCTTCCACACAAGTTCTTTATTGCATCTAACTGATGACAGTATCTAAATTGCTTTTGCTTTCTAAGTAGGAAAAAAAAAAAGTAAAAATAGGAGAAGTAGAAAGCAATTTTTTTTTTGGTTGTTTGTTGGAGGATGGGGCAAGATTAAAGGCAGATTTCTCAGAGTGTACCACAGCACAAACCACTGTATCCAAAATAAAAAACTCCTTTGTGCAATCATACCTTTAACAGTTTTGACAAAAACTTGCTTCTCTTTACTGGGGTCTTTTTCCTCTATTAAAATTCCATGAAAAATGCGCCCAAATGTGCCTATGAAGAGAAAACAAAATTACTTAGTATTATGTAGTTATAAGACATTGATAAAGTTAACATAATCTATAAGAAAACACTACCTTAAAACACATTTTTATTAGCCAAGGCAGAAAGTTAGGAATAAAGATAAAATGTGAAGCCCTGAATAGCCTATTAAACCAGCAAAACTCTTTAATAAAAAACCCAACCACTTCTGAATTCACCTTCTGCTGGAGAACTTCATGCTGTAAAGGCACAAAGGCTTCAGAAATAGAGAAAATAGAGAGATAAGAATTATTCAATTCCTCTGTTATTCGATTATTGTATTATTTAAATGTTTCACCTTAGCTGGGAGTATGTTCAACTTGCCTTCAAATAAAGCAGCAACACTGAACAGCTGGAACAAAAAGAATTTCAGCACTGAAACATTCAGAATTGATCTTTTACAGCTCTGAGGACAGCAATGCCTTTGTGTCGTGCTTTTATTAAAATAGAAAAGCTATTTTCCAGCTAGATCATGCTTCTTTAACAATCTCTTTTTCCCCTCCAAAAAAGTCCTTGCTGAAAACGCTCAAGGGACATAACAGTACCCAAATATCATGGGACCAATGTGCGTCATCTTCATGCAGTCTGTTCTTAAGTTATAACCCTTTCTCCTCTCTACCAATTTGCCTCATTTAATTAGGCCGAACAATCTTTGATGAGGATCATCTTACTCTGACTCTACATCTTTAGCATAAAGTGTGGTTTTGCTTAATTCCTAAACACTTAACAGGAGACAAAGCAATGTTTCTATCACCTACCATGGAACTGCAAAGTTGGAAGATGGAGATCTTTGAATTCTTATCTGATTAAGAGGTACTTTATTTAAGGAAACTGCAGACAATCATTTTTTGCAGCATTTACTCTTTTTCTGCTAAAGAAAACCTTCCTACTCTGGCTCTTGAAAACACCACAACAAAAAGTGCTTTAAATACCCATTTCTAACATGCAACAATTTGGAAAAAATGCCAATAAAATGAAGACAGCTCGATACCAGGACATGTTATTTTACAAGACATTATCTATCTAAACACTGGATTTGAAGAGAATAGAGGAAGCATGCCAAAGCAATTATGGCTAGAAAATAATTTTCATGCAATGTGGTATCTAAATATAGTATGACTGTAAAACAGCATGCCTGTATGCCCATGGTTTTATTTTATGCTTTTTTTAATGGTGCAGTGAAAGGCAGCTCTGCTAAGACATGAATCTATCATTACTATGCCAAAATACCTGCAAACAGCATCGTGTGTCTGCCCTCTAGACTTCTGCCTCCTCCTCCTGTTTGCTTCTTGATGATTATGTTAATTCCATATTGAGCACCTAAGCCATTTTACTGCTACACCAGAAAATGGCAAAAGGTTGACCTACTGTCCTCACATCCTCCACATACTGGAGACTTTCATTAGAAACTGCTTTTATTCTTCTTTCTGGACACCTACATTTTGCCTTAAATCCATCAGAATGGAACTCCAATGCAGGTTCAAAGAAACCATGTACTAAAGTCCATCAGGACACACAGCTGTATTTGAAGTGGCTAAGTCTTCATGCCACCAACAGGAAAAAAAGTTCAGAGCACACGAGCATAAAAGACCTGTATTTCCCTCTTCCCTGACACACTCTCAATGCCTGATCTATGTGCTTTCCAACTGATTAAACCATGGCAAAACCACAGACTCTTAAATAATTAAAGAAGAGGTTCAAATGCATTCAATTATTGATGATATCTGAAGTTTTCAGCAGTCAACATCAGCAAGAACCAAACAATATCATGCACAAACTTCCAAAACAAGCTTTAACAAAGAATCAAGTAATTCCTGTTTTTTTTTCCCCCCACATCAGAGCTGTGGAATTTGCATCTTTCAATTAAATTTCCAGCTTGGAAGTTGCTAAATGGACACTGAATGAGTTTAGGTCCCTTTTTTTTAGTTTAAGTGAAGCCTTTCCATTGAAAATCAAGAAAATGGATTAGTTGCTACTTAGTCCTATCTAACCCTTGCTTTCACTAAGGACCAGATTATCAAGATGGACAACCCGAATTATTTACTTTTCAAAATTAGTCACTTCCCTTCTAATAAACTCTGAAAATTGCCTCTCTCTTATCCCCCAAATGTAAGCACCTTTCATCTTTTACTCCTTCCACATAGATCTTATAATGATCAAAACCATCTTCTATAAGTAATTCTCACAATTCACAAAATTCAGCTATAAAAGATAGCGTATTTGCAATATCATGTAGCTGTGTTGTATTCAACATGAGTCCTGTAATACCTTCTTGGAGCACATCCTTCAGCGTTATCCTCTCTCTGGAGATGGCTATGTCCTTCACTTTGGCTTTCGCTTCCAGCAGAGTGACGCTTTTGAGATCATTCTTCTCGATTCGTAACGTAGGGTAACCTGAGGAGCCAGCACAGCCAAACAAACCAATATAAATACCCTTATGAAGAGACTGCAAGCACATTGCTTCCCCCCCAGCACCACCTACAGGTCTAAAGACACATAAGCAGCATGCACTTGAGGAGGAGTAGATATAATATTAAACAAGCAAAACAGAGAGAAATTACGTGAATAGTCTGGAAAAAAAAAAAAAATACACCCAGGGAATTTTATATGCCACCATGCAATCAAGTCTGCTTATTAACAGTAGGTAAATGAATCTCTGTATTGCATGTTGGAGCTGGCCAGCACAACCAAGCAGTTCTATCAAGGAAATAAAGGTCATGGTCAGTGACTGTCTCAAGACTTTGCAGCACGAAGAAAATGTTTTCACCATGCCCTGTGGGAGGAAGAGAGGAGCCAAGATTATCCATGTCCTCCTCTGGGCAGGCAGAAACCAAATGTTTCACACAAATAGATCAGTTTTGGACACATTCAGCAACCTGAATTAGCTTGCAACTTAGCTGCATTAGTGATAGCACCAGAGCAAAGATAAAACTTCATGGTCAGTCCAACATCAGAAGAAATTAAGCGGAGAGAACCACACATCAAGTGCCAAATCAAATGCTTCTACTTGATTTCAAATCCTTAGCATAAGAAGATATTTTCATTCCTATATTGCATGGAATATCCTTTGCTATAGAAGAATTTGAGAAGTTGTAGTTACCTTTAGTTATTACAGAATTCTCTACTTTATAGTGCAGCTAGTATCAGTTACCACATGAGTCCACTATTATATAAACCATTGCCCCTTCACTCCTCCTTTTGCTACGTGGATCTTGTATATGCTATGTACATAGCGTGGATTTTCCTATGCCACTTGCTGTTACATCTTCCAACTCTACACCTTCCTCCAGCACTGCATAAGGCAGCTTCTTCCTAGCATTAACAACACAGATGCTTCACAAATACTGATGAACTCCTTCCATTAGGCTGATCTAGGTACATATGAAAAAAACATTCTACATTAACTCAGACCAGGCACGTTGCTTAGAGGCAAGAGGTTATTTAAGCTCTTCTGTTTTCCTCAAGATTAACATCAGTGCAACTTAATCCAGCAATTCATTGCAAGGGTCTGTAACCAGATTAACACTTACTGGTTACCGGCGTCGCGTTGTTTGGGGTGTCAGCTCTCAAGTACTGCGTCGTCTGCGTGGAAGGCTGGGATAAGCCTTGGGAGCTGCTGCTGTCACTAATGCTGTTTCAAAGCAAAAAAACATGAACGTGACTGTTTAAATTTAAAAATGTCAAAATTAGCACATCAAAATTAAACACATTCTCCAGATTACTGTTTGAAAGGATGACATCTTTTTAAAGACTCTTATGTAGCAATCTATACTTCAGGTAATTTCAAAAGTTTAGCACTTCTGTACTTCGAGAGTGAATGACTCCCTCCTATCTGTTTTGCAGACTTCACCCTTTTTCAGTAGGCTTCCCCAGCTTTGGGAAAAAAAAAAGGAGCCAAAGCATTTATTCCAAGAACCTGCTTGCTATATTTAGAACAGAACCGAGGAAGGCAGACTTTTATGTATTTGCTTCTCAGTACCAACATCCCACCGAGAACCGACACTGATTTTGAAAGAAGCATCTGAGCCAAACAGAAAGGCAGAGACTCCTCACACGTGCTGAATCCTTCTAGGATACACAATTCTGGAGCTTTCTGAACTCTTTTCACAGAATTACAGAACGTTTGAGGTTGGAACGGACCTCTAGAGATTGTCTAGTTCAACCCTCCCGCTCAAGCAGGGACACCCAGAGCACGGGGCACAGGGTGGCATCCAGGTTGGCTTTGAGGATCTCCAGAGAAGGAGACTCCACAGCCTCTCTGGGCAGCCTCTTCCAGTACCCAGTCACCCTCACAGTAAAGAATCTGTTCCTCATATGGAGATGAAACTCTTTTTAAAATATTATTCCATTCATTTGTATAGCCTCTCCTTTTATTTACATAAACCTCTGACACCTATAATACTCTGCAAAGTTTAACCATATTTTGATTAAAACCATCTTCTTTTGCTTGTTTTGGGCACACCAGCTGCTAGTTGTATTGGATGCCTTATGGTTATTGTGCTGGAACAAACACTGAGCAGCTGTTCCCTAGGTCACTACTGCAAATGCTTGTTCATCTCACACTGTTGTACTTTAAGCTCTCTCTTCTACGGACCAAAGTGCTCTTTATCATACCCCTACAGCACTAACATTTACATGGAAGCCTAACCCTAATATCAGGTTCCCAATTAGCAATAATCAGTCAAAAACATCATTTTACACAATAAATTACTTCCACCCTTATGCAGGCAAACTTACTGTCTGCCTACAGTGTATTTCACTTGTCTTGGTTGTTGCAGGGTGAGCTTTCAAGAAACTTCAATTCCATTACCCTAATATGCCTGCCTCACTATTCCCCTGTATTTTTCAGACCACTTGAATCTAGAAGAGAAAAAAAGAATTAGTTCCACATTTCATCACCTTCTTGGGCTAGGACCACAAGTTATTTCTGGGCAGGAGGTTGAAAGTCACCATTGGCAGTCTCACTACTTCATCTTGGCTTCCACTGGAGTTTTTGAATGAGTCTTCTCAGGTGCTGGCAGCTTCTTCCTGCTCACTTCGACGGTGTCATTTCACCTTCAAAGCCACTTCAATGCAATTCATTCTCCAAGAAGTTATTCAAGGAGGAAGCACCAGGGCATGGTCATCTCGTGAGCAGGACAAATACAGATGCGAAACTCACATTTAGCTCTTCTGCTATGGTTTTTGAGGACCCCTTTGGTAACCTGACCAAATATCAGCCCTGCAGATTCCCTGGCTGCCCTCCTGCTGACAGGAAGTTTGGGTGAGAAGAAGAAAAATAATTTCATTTTTACATGCCTTTTCCAAGTTTGAAAACCATTTTTTTCTTCCGATCTACTTCATTCTGCTTTTGGGCTTGACTCATTTGCAACCTCTCCTAGTTTTGCTCTCAACTCCAGCTTTTTACAGCAGGCCTTCTTTGTCCTTAGCGACATCCATCATCTTGCTGTTGAGCACTGCCAGCCTCCTCCAGTACTTCAAGCACCTTTGGTAGGCGGCACGCAAGCATCTGTCCTGAACTTCTACAAGAAGGGTCTTAGATAAGTCTGTATGCAGACTGTAACCTCAGCTGGCTGTTTGTGGCTTCCATGTAGCAAGCTTCCACCTTTTGACAGAATTCTGCCTTTCGATACCAGTAGCACCAGCAGTGAGGCCTTTAGCTTTTAAAGGGGCTCCTACAGGTTGTTAATCCCAATCATCAGTGACATTTTGAATGAGAAGTTTGGCATCCAAAACAAATACAGAAGAGTTTCTTCTCTCACAGTTCCTTGAAGCAGTTATTGATTACATGTTTTAGTCCATACCAGTATAGTACTGAATCCATGAAGCTACCACCTACTTCTCAGCCAAGCATGGAAACTTCAGGCATCCAGGTCTCTGTTGGGTCTTGCGTCCAGTTTAGGCATCATTTGGCAAACTGCAACTGTGGCGTTTTGCATCTTCAGGCCCATTTTCCCCTCCGTTGGCACCTCCATTACGACACTGGTGCACTGCAGCTCTTCTCAAGGAGCCCAACCAAGGCCTGGTGAGGCACCTTCGAGCTCAAAAAGCAAACCACAAGGTGGTCCTCTAAAAATATCAAATCCCCATATTGACATCAGCTTCATAGAAGAGAGCTACTTTTTCAGCTTTTTAGACTGTAGCTTAAGTCAAAGTGAAGTAAAACAATCAGAAAATGCCGAAAGCTAAAAATTAGGTCCCTGGAAGAGTCAGTAAAAGATTTCAGTTTACTCAGGTATCTACCAAGTTTTCCTTCAGTCCTGACAATCCCTGTGGATCTCACTCTATCCAGATTTCCCACTGGGCATCCTCCAGGCAATTATTCCTGCAAAATCCCAAGAGCCACAGGCCTTCCATTTAACAGCCAGCACAACACCTGCAGTTGCTGCCTCTGGAGCACAGCACTTACCAACTCCACACACCCAGAGATCGATTCAACTCGATTAACACCACGAGCACAACTGCCAGAGATTAGAGATGCCTTCAGGACTCAAATAACCTGGAGAAGTCCATCAAGAGCAACGCATTTGAACAGCTTGAACACATACCTGTCGTCCAGCTCGATCCTCTTCATACTGTGCAGGTGCAAGACTGCCAATATTATTGCCACCAGGAATATAACGGCGCAGCACACCCCTACGCTGATATAAAACACACGGGTAGAAGTGGTGGGAGCAGCATTTACGGGATCAACTGGAATAAAAAGTGAAAAGTTACTCAGCCTTTCTCAAAATAAATAAAAGCAACAAACTATTTCCACTGGTCCACATGGATGGATCAATCCCACCAAGATCATGTTACCCAGAAAGCAGCAGGGAGCTGAAGCCACCATCACAGGGAAAGCATCATGGCTCTTGCTGCAGCAAAGCAGGGCAGAAACAGCAAGCCACTCAATGTCTCCACTTATTTACTGGGACAAAAGGAAAGTTCCTACTGAAGGGGGGGAAAAAAAAAAGCTGGACAGGAGCCTCCGAAAATGGTCTTGCAGTGTCAGAGACACCCTATAGTTTCCAACCCACACAACCTCCTTGGTTTTCCTCCACAGCTCCCAAACTGAGTGCTCTTTTCTTGAGACAAATGCAGCAAGTGACATTAGAGCCACTAACTTGCTAAGAGGAGCTGGAAAGGCAGGTGACAGTGGGATACCAGAACATATACTGGAAATAAAAATCGGATTAAAGCCTAGATGCAGCATCCAAGTGGTGTGAACTTCCTGACTGAATGCTCCATAGTGCAAAACTTCAGCTTCTGGTTTTAGAGTAGGATGGGTGGGTTAGAGACCCCAGAGCCACATCTAAACATACCAAAGGCATGTTTAGGCATCTTTTTCTCAGAGAGGATCAAGTGCACTGATAGGGCAAAATTCTGCCTTTGCACTTTGACATCACAGGGGATGTCTGCTATGATGACATCCAGCTGCAGAGGCCAGAGAGATCTGAGACAGCAGGAGGCAGGATTTAGCTTATCCTGCCTTTTTTTTTTTTTTTTTTTGTGCAGCGATGATGGAGCAGCCCTAGCCATTCACTACTCAAAAGTGGTCGTGAAGAGAAAAATGGAGCAATGCTCTCCATGGCATTCCAAAAATATTTTAGCAAAAAGGCTTTATTTCCCCCCCCTCTCTTCACCAGTATATATTTCCCATTAAAATGATTAATAACAATGACTAAAACACAAGGTTTAGTATGGACTACCTGGGGAGCACTTTCATAGGGAGTGGTACAAGTTTCACATTTATAGAACTGGGGTAAAGGGCACACTCAGAATTACTTACAGATAGCCTTGCTGCTGTTCCTGTCAGCTGTTGGAGACTTCACCTCTGCTTCAAGCTCTAAACAAATGAGGAAAAAAAAAAAAAAAGTTTGGTACTTACTTATAGCTGCAGTCCTTAGCAAGAAGTCAACTGCTTCGTTTCTCAAAAAGAAAATCAAACCCTCATTTCTGAAGGGCTACAGATATTTCTACATATCCATTTAAAAAAAGATAACCATTTTGAAAATAACATTGCTTTACAGCACCAGGGTCAAATACATTTCACTACTGACTCGCATGCACCTGTCCAGACTATCACAGAGAGGATAATCCGCTGAGGTTACTCTTCAAGCCACAGAACCTACCTAACTCCAAAGCCCTTGGTTTAATTGATAAAATCCCAAGGGAACAGTGAGTAGGAAAGCAGGTGCATTTGTATAAATGCTCACATGTTACACTAGCTCGCACAATCTGGTAATCCTCTGACCCCTCAGTAAGTCAATTCAGCCCTCAGGAAGTTGTGGAAAAAGTAACCCAGGGAAGGAAATCAAAAACAGGAGAATTTTGCTCTTTGACTTTTGCAGCCTATTTTAAGAATTTTTGGTGATTCTCTAAAATATCTCTCTTTCAAAGCCTGTGAAGACATTTCTAGGAAGTGGCAATAGGAGAAAGTAACAATCTGAAAAACAAGCTGGTCTTGCAGATTCAACTCCTAAGTAAAAATACAAGATTGCCCCAGATACAAGTCAATCTGGGGCATCTGAAGTCCATATTATTCTCCATCCTTTGTACACAAAGCCTGAAAAGGTAAGATCTGCTTATATTTAGTGACTCATTTTGAGTTTATCACAATCTAAGTAGATTTAGTTAAATCATAGAGAAAAAAAATAAAAATAAAACAAGCATTTTAGAGTGTTGTAGGCGCTGTGGAGCTCCTTCCTTCCAAAATCATCCTTTTCTTTCCTGCCCTCCTCCCGCCTTTGTTTCACATACTTTGGACATATTTAGGGAACTTGTTCATTCCTTTGGTTGGAGGACAAAAAAAAATTTCCCTGAAAGACAGAGTTACCCAATTTCTTCCTCTTTTTTGTTGTTTATTTAGGTGAACCATATTCATGTCTTGTCATATATCATCCCACTCCCTTTTCCTATCCTGTTGTAAAACCCTGACAGTTGTTGAATTTTTGAAACTCAATGCCTTACTTTTGTAGCACATTTTCCTTCGTTTGAAATTTAAGACTGTGATGTTTTTTGATGAGTTTACTGTCAAGTTGAGCTGCATCAATATCGTGACCTCTGAGTCAAGTCTGCCAGCGCAGGCAAGTTCAACACGAAACACTGCAAACGACAAAAATTGAGTCCGAGAAGATTTAAAGACTTTTCTTTTTTAAATAAAATGTCTGAAATGATAAAGATTCTTTCTGTATGATGTTTTTAATGGACATTTTTAAAAAATCTTCACATTATCAAATGCTATTTTAGTCTTCAGTCCTTGTTATTTCAGAAACCTATTAAGGGATTAAAGGTTATAGATTTCATATAAGTTTGTGAATTGTACTGGAGTTTACAGACTTATACACAAGTTACATTTGTGGGTAGACATCAGGGTTAAAAAGCTCTCACAAAAAAAGCCTAGGGTGGTTCCTGTTATCTTAGTAAAAACACAAAAACAAAACATATTTCATTTCTACCTACGGACCTAACTCATAAGGAATGAGGCAGTGAGAAGTCATAGCTGAAGCAGCAAGCAATGATGAATATTTGCTAACACATTTGTGCCTTTTTGTTTCTGAAAGAAATGCATTTATTTCTAATACATGGAGGAGCTATTACATATTCAAAATATGTTTTCCCAGCTTTAAACTTACCATTAAACACTTTTTCCTTAACCACTCCTATCCCCCTTGAAATTATATCTCTATAGACTGGAGAAATTACTGGGCATAGATTTTAAAGACCCATGCAATTGTTAACTATTGTTAAAATGGAATAGGAATGTTGTATATATTGAAAAAAAAATGCCATGTCTCTCTGCTAAGGGAAGTCTGCATCCTCTACCAAACATGGGGAAAAATATTTATTCTCAAACAGACCAGCAGTCTCAATTTATCATTCCCTTTGAGCAATGTTGTAAACTGTGGTAGAAGCCCTATAAACATAGGATGTTTAACAGATTAAGATTATGTTCTCATGCAACATTACTCACATTGGGGAAAGAACAAATTTAAAATATATATATATATATTACTGAGTAGCAGACAAGGGCAGGCAGGGGATGGAAATTGGTCTGCTTACCTGAGAGCATGCGAGGGACCTCTCCTTGTAGTGAAATGTTGGCCTGGGGCATATCCATAGCCAAGGGATTATCTACCTGAAATCCAAGTGTATATTCAACCTGCAACAATAGTTGGAAGATTAAAAACAAGTTAAAAAAAAAACAATAAAAAACAAAAACAAGCATACAGAAAAACCCACAACTCTCCTCAGCAGTAAAACAAACTGCTGTGTAACTCTTTGCAGGTGTTTGGATAATTTTCTTCAAAATATGATGAGATGCATTTATATTACCAAGTTATTGCTAAGTAATTTTTCAGTCAAGGTGTCATGGAAACGTCATCCAGATTGATAGATTGAATGGAACCAGGGCTACAGAAGCTCAAAAATTCCCATCAGAAATTCACCCATAAGTGCTGGGAATCTCACAGCAGGGTAGGCAACACACACAGCTCATAGCTCAAGTCACAGCAGCAGGGAAATCCAGCCACTTACCATTTGAATATGATCTTCTAAAAATCTTTTAAGGAACTTCACTTAGAGAGCACTATCCACTGCCTGAGAATTTATAGTCTATGATATCCGGTAAAAGGCTAAATAGATAAAAACTGACTCTTTTAGATGAAATTAAGTAACTGGAAGTCTTTTAAAGAAGAGCTCTTGCTGCAGGCATCAGCAATGGTGATTAACTGGAACAGGAGTCTCTTCAATGGAGCTCCACAGTTACACCCTATATGATAGTCTTATAGAGGCTTCTTCAGAAACTCCAGAACACAACTGCTCTACATTTGGTTATATTTCTGTAGGCTCCAGCAAAGGCTGCCTCCTCCATGTGCAATTCACCACTAAAAGATATCCCGTAACTGGAAAATTTGCTTATTCTTAAGCAATAAAGCATGTAAAATACTTATTTTGAAGAGCTTTATCTTTCCACAGTAGAAAAAGATTGGATGCATAACATCTCAAGTTATTGTCTTTGATCGCAGAAATGAAAAATAGAGAACCCTGGATAGTTATTTTGCCTCCAGCATATGATAATGGTTGGAAAATAAAAGCCATTCAATTACAATAGTGGGAATTTGCAAGCCACAAAGTAAATTCTTCAGTGCAGGATGGAAACCACGTCTGCTTACCTTGGATTTGGCATGCCAACTGAACTGAAGATTGTTGGTCTCACTGGGAATTAAGAGATTGAAGGACAACGCGTAGTGATTAACGACATCGTTCCTCACATAATACAACTCTGCATCAAGACCTGTAATGAGAAAAGGAAGAAAAAACACAAGTGTAAGACAGCAAAAAGCAGTAACACCTGCTATAACAAAGAACTCGCCACCTTTGCATCCTCTTTTTATAATGTGATTAGGCACATACATCCCAAATCTGTCTGAAAAATAAGAACTGTTCTCCAAGTCTGCTGATTATGTCAGAGTTCAGCACAAGTGTGCTTCAAATTCCTATAAAACAGCCTTTTCAGAGAGATGCTGCAGCCAAATAAACTGACAAAGGTAGGAACATCCTGTAAAGAATCTAAGGTTATTTTCCCCCAAAAACTCCACCGCAAAATTCATTAAAGGATCTCATGAATAAGTCCTCATCTTTCCCTAGGAATCAAGGGTTCAATTTTGTTCTTATTTTCATTTGTGTAAACAACATATGTTGTTTTGAGTTATCCAGTTCCTTAATTGCAGATAATTCTTCCTGGGATGCTCATTCCTTGAGCATGTCCCTAACCATCTAGGCCAAAAAACATAAGCACTATAGAAATAACTTCAACATAATTGAATCTTACCTAAGAGAAAGTGTTTAATCAGAGAAATGCAGTGCCACACAGCACATATTTTAGTGATATTTAATGCCTATCATTTGCTTTCTGAGTTTTATAATAAACTCAGAAAAAAGAAAAAGATACAGGTGATTTCTTAAGTGTTTTAAAAAAATGTTTAAAAAGCCAAACCAATAGTGCAGATAGGGAAAAAAAAAAAGTATACACACACTTACACAGCTTGAAGCAAGACAAAAAAACCTCAAATCCCCATAAGCAGGAAAAGAAAGATCCCCAAACAACTCATCCTAGATTACCTTCCTGTGCATCCAAATGTGTTTGTGTATGAAACCTGCATTAGATTTAGATGCAGGAGTGTGAGGAAGAGCTCACAACTACAAACCATTTGCAATAAGAGCTCAATGACAATATGGGGAAGCTTAAAAATTTAGTCAAAATATTCTTATCAAACCCAGTGAGTGTCATTCATTCATTATATTAAAAAAAAAACACACACACACACACTCTTAGGAAAGCTCCTCTTGCAGATAAATGCTCTCATCAACATTAGAGGCTCAAGGAAACAGTTGCAGAGCTTGTAACACCAGAGAGGCTTCAACAGGATCCTCCTTGACCTAATAGAATCTTTTTATAATACTAGTTATTATTACATGCACTATATTGCCTAGTATAAGCCAAAATAATCAGCTAAGAAAGACCCTGAGAGAAGATCAATGACATCTTGGCCTTCAATGGAGCAATGAGATTATATAAAATGCTATCATACTGCATTTTAATGGGTGCATTGCCATAAAAAGCTGGATGCCACTGGGCAATGTTAATGCTACCAACTCAAAGGGCATTTTGCAAGAGCAGCAAGAGAATCAGCTACAAGTTTTACCGCTTCCAAAAGTCCTGCTCCAGCTCAGAGCCTGGCATATAAAAATAATCCAAGCCGTTTTGTAACAGAGCTCTTAACTCGTAAAAAAAGAAGTCTGGCTGGCTTTGTATCCTGTCTCTAACAGGGGCCAATGGACAACTACAAAACTGAGACAAATATATAGTGACGTTTCACTATACATGTGAACTCATCATATATATATTTTCATATAATCCTCTCTGCTTCTTGCAACTGTAGATCAGAGATTTCCTGTATGGTGGTAGTTTTGAACAGCTCTCATGGAACAAAAAAAAACCTAGGGAATTCGCTTTCTGGAAGCATGGAAACTCCTAGCTACGTACTTGGAAAATGTCAGTGTTTCACTGCAGGAAGGTACTTGGAGAATCACTTTTTTTTTTCCTTGATATAAGTTCAGTTAAAATATTTCCCCTATAACAAATGTTTTTCCACAGCAGGCTACAGGCAAAATCCAAGCTGCAATGCAACACTGAGAACCTGCGAGCAGCTTCTAACTGTCCTCTGTCTCAAAATGGGCATGTCTCAATATAATAGCAGCATAAAATGCAATCAATCTAAATGCAGCAGGTTGCTGGGAAGAGCAGACCGGATCAGGACTGGTTTTCCAAGTTGCCAGATGTCAAAGGGAGCGCTTAGTAAACCGGTAATGTGATATTGAAGGATACTGACTGATAGCATTTGAGAAAAATGTGGTTCTGCAAGGCATCAGGTACCCTGAAAGGTGCTGAGCACTTCCCGCCCTGCATTTTAAGTAGGGAAAACACAACGGAGCTCTCAGCTCCTCATGGAAGCGAGCCAGGTTAACAGGCAGTGACTACTGTCCTATATGAAGTGATACGCTGAGGAAAGAGATGGCTCTAGAAGAACTAAGAGGGCAAAGCTTTGCAAAGTACCACATGCAGAGAGCACACAGCACTAGAGGATCTAAATTCTTATTACGTGGATGTGATTAATCTAAATCAAGTCCCATGAAAAGACACCCAGTGCTTTGTTTTCCCTCTGAAGCAAAACACCCTGTATTTTTACCCAGGCAACCCCAAAAATCTCACCATCAACTTCCCTCTCCTTGTACCCCCATCCTTGGGCACAAATCTGTGAGACTAAAAGTTGAAGACATATTTAAGCCCAGAAAAAGTCAAGTTAATTGGCAACTCTGTGCTAGATGTCAGAGTTTTGCAAGGTGAACATCACAACCCTTCTCCAGTCAAAGTCTTCTGAATTTGAGTGGATTTAATTAGTTCAGTTCAACAGTAAGGTTACTCAAGGTTGGAAACAGTGCTGGGAGTTAATCTAGACGAAGGAATCGCACATAAACTGCCCACAAACCAACTAAATTGGTTTAGCAACTAGATTAATTAGTTTAGTATACACCACTGCTAGGAATATAATACTAAAAAATGCAAATACTTAAAAGTTAATGAGGAAAAATACATACATTTTTAATTAATCTGGAGAAGATTAAGACACAGCTTTTCACTACCACTATTGAGAGCTTCAAGGGAAAACGTTTAGTGACTAGCATGAATGGGAAATAGAAGATTATGAGATATATATGTAATATATATCTTCATTCCCATCAGTACTATTAACATACTTTCTACCTTTTGCTCAGAAAAGTTTCCTTCCTCGAATACTTACCTCACTACTACCACAGACAGATTTTTAGATTTTTAACTCCAAAAAATACCATCAGATGCATGGAAAAGATTAGAAATAAAAATTACTATCTGAACCATCAGAGAACCATACTGAAGAGTGCAAACTTCTGCTGGAATTGGTCTAAAACAAGATTGCTAATGTAATTCCAGGGATTTGGGGAAGCTCCAGAGTTGGATAGGCTCTCACCTACACCAAAAATGGGGGAAAATCCCTAGTTCTCCTTAAATGGTCATGAATCTTCAGTGCTACAAAGCACCTTGTTGATGCTGCCAAATAGAAAGTTTAACACAACTAGCAGTTTTTCCTCCCCAAAAAACATCTGTGAAAGTCACCTCTTCCCTTCTACAGGAAACTTCCCCAAAGAGGAGCTCAAAGAGCACCCACTAAAAGCAAAGCACATTAAGCTTGATAGTATTTAGCTAAATCCATACTAAAACGACAGCATTAATTGTCCATGGGTCCCAACTGCTTATGGTTCTATTTGCCTCTGAACAGCAGCAATGATCCCCTTTCCACATCCTGCCTACTTATTCCTCCTTCGTGCATTTACAGGAAAAAACAAAATAAAATAGATTTTTCTCATAAATAGAAAACAGAAACAGAAATCCTTAAAAGATGACACTCTTAAGGAAAATTATATACATAAAAGGAAGTTTGTCAGTCTGAATCCTCCTCTACAGATATAGATACAAAAAACAAGATAAAAAATTATAATCAGGAGAAAAACAAACACGGCTGGAGGCACCCAAAAGGGAAGCCGCAACCACCACCACCACTGCAGGGTTTACTCCTTAAATATAGGAAGTGGCTTCTAAGCTACACACAACTTAGTTCTGAGCATACCAGGCACAGGTAGGTCTATTTATGAAATAAATAGCTTCTTACAAGGGCAAAAATCTCCAAGATATAATTATTACACTTTCGGTGCACCAGAGCTCTGCCTCATAGCCTCAAAATTCAGGTTTCTAACCGTGAAGCATAGAACTGCTCATGTGATAATGCATTCACATGTTAACTAATGCTCACATATGTTAAGACTCTTCAGAAAACTTTCAATCACAAGGATGCAAGTTGCTTAAAACAATACTAAACTCCACATCAACTACTACAGGTACATTTACCACATTTATGGCAAAATCTTTACTTGCCATGAAAAATAAGGTTTTTTAAAGGTCAAAATTGAAGATGTCTAGGCCACAATGGTTTCTGGAGGATAAGTTTTTAGCTTATCAACCTGCCCAGCTTCACACATTGCATTTCTGCCACTGGGCATCTCTTCAAGCCTAGCAGCAACTGCAGGGCTTATGTTCTTGCTGCCCTCTTCCCCTAGCAGCAGCATGGTGCAATCAATATACTGGTTAATTTAATTACAGCTATTCAAGGGCCGGTAACTGGCAGACAAATTCTAAAGCATCACATTAGTTTCATGCTGTTGCTTCTGTTCCAGGATTTCCAAAGCTGATGGGGCCAAGGGGCGAGTTATCCGCATGAAAGAAGGACAAAAGCAGCGATGGGTGAGAAATAATGTGCCCGGAGCCTCTGCCATCCTACTCTTTGTGCTACCCAAGAGGGATCTGCAAGAAGTGTACGCATTCAGTTCTACACAGGGTCTGCTGATGCTCTTTGCATTCAAGAAGGAAAAAAAAAAAAAAGAGAGAGAAAAAAAAAAAATCAATTCATCAAGCACAACTGATTAAATGCACTTCGGCTTTCATTCACCCCCTCCTTTCCCCATCGAGCCCTTAAATGCAGCTTTAATAGCACATAAACGCACTAAGTTACTAAGAAAAGTCCTTTGGGCTGCAAAGAGATAAACAGCTTGGTGATATTTCAATCCAGAGAGTTTTGGTTAATGTATCTGTTCAGACAGTTCACTACAGTTCAGAATAACTATGAAGCACGATGCATTTGGAAAGTCTCATTTTTCCTCCAAGGTAAGAGCTTAGGTAAAAAGAAATTATAAGTAAACAAAAAAACCCACACACGCAAGAAGAGGCAAAGTCTTTGGGTACCTAAGGAGCGATTCCTAAATGCTCAATATCCAAAACCAAATTGCTTTGAGAGGAAAGGCTCAGTTTGAACTTCCAGTCTTTTTTTTAAGACTGCACCCAGCACCCAAGCTGGTATCATAAACTAGGTCCTCAAACCTCAGAACAACATTAGTGTTAACTGTGGTCCATGGTAAACCGGACAGACAAGCACCCAAGCGCTCCGAACGGCTCCAAAACAAAAACAGGCTGCTCATCTCCAACCTGCAAGGAGCCTGTCAAAACCTGCTGTAGCTCGTAGGATACCAGATGTTGTCACGTGCCTCTTTAAAAGCCCTTTTAGTTTTCTAAAGGACACTTAAGTGTGAAATTCAGTCATTTATCATCATCATGCTACAGGACTTTCCTGGGAAATGCAATAAAATAATTATCCTAAAAAGAGTGTGTCCAACTAGGCAGAATATATCCCACTATTTTTAGGCCATCATTGACAACTTGCTTTTGTTACAGCGTGGGGCACATGCCAAGATTAAGAGGTTTCAAATGGCGATTTTGAACTTAAGCTGCTTTTGCATGACAAACTGGAACATCAGCACACGACACACTGCACTTCTGAAAGAGGTCATGGACCAAAACAGTATCATATTTTATAGAGAGAAGTTTTTTTTGCATATAATGTACAAGAAAACTACTGTCATATACTGCATATCCTAAACGGCTTTCATGTACAAGTAGGGCAAATTGCTGATCTCATGGGGATATTTAATTTTAGGAGCTAGTAAGAACACCCATTTATAAGCAAAGTATCAGGCAACCTAGGTGATCCAGGCTCCGATGCTGTGAAAAATGTGTAATTAGGCTTTTAAAAAGTCTCTGAAATGTTCAAAAGTTACCCATATACATCACATGAAACAGATACTTTGAGCTTTCAGTAATTTGACCATCAGTACACTGATTTTCAGGACTCTCTTGCAAAAAAAAAAAAAAAAAAAGTGACAACTAAAATGACATCAGGCAAAATGCGCAGAGGATTTCCAGGCACTATAAAAGGGCAAGTACCATAAAACATTTACTACATGAATTCCTGCTGGCAACTTCCAAAAATAGCAACATTATAAAATTAAGATGCCACTCAATCACTGTTGCAATTACTCATAACTGCAGCTTAGAAGTGTGTTTCAGTACAGATTATAAAAGAGTAAATGATGCATCAGATATAATTTCCAGTTTCTACCAATTAGAGCATGGCATTCTCTCCAAGCATGGCATTTTAATATTAAATGTTCCATAAAAATGGCAGAGAAGCAATATTTTGGTCTGAGAATACATTAAGAACGAAATAGCCATGCTAGATCACACGGTCTCTTATCTTCAACAGTGGTCACACAGTAAGTTTTTTTTGCATAAGTCTGCCAAAAAACACAGCTAACTGGAAGAAACAGCACTGCTATGATTAATAATAATAAATCAATACCATAACAGATTTTGACTTAGTTTAATGAGCAAATACAAACCGAAAACTCCTTTTGTCAGGAGTAGGTTGGTTTCAAATGAAATTCTGAAACATGTGGAAAAAGAAAGTCACAGTAGTTCTAATTAATTTCAATTAACTCTGTAGTTAGGCAAGAGCAAGTATAAAATCAACACAAGGCTGCATTACTCAGAAGAAACTGGGCCAAAAGACACTAAGATGGCAGGCTCCATGCAAACACTGCTCCAGTGTGACTGTTTAAGACAGCTCTTCCAGCCTTCGAGTTCTTTGTATTTGGACTCTACAACTTCTGACTTGCGAAGTCTGCGTTGCAGAATTGCCAGGAACGAGCAGCTAAAACTCAAGGCTGAGATCTCTCTCTCTCAGGCATATTAAGCACTAAATAATACTACCTGCTTTAAAATACCAGATCAAACCCTGCATAGTTCAAAACCAGGTATCTAATAATATTATTTTGACCTTATTCTCTAAAATTTAACTCATTACCAGAAAAAAAGAAAAAAAAAGAAGAAAAAAAAAGAAAAACCACACACGCACGAGGACCCACATGCCTTTATCCTACAGAGCAGTGCAAAAAACAGAGAGATGAAGCAATCCAGTATTACACAATCACTACATTCTGTTTGCAATGTTTTTGGTGCAATCTTTAATCCAAATAAAGAACAGCGAGCCTCTCTATGGAGTAAATCCCCACTAATTTAACACCCTGGTACAATCACGTGGCGTTATCACTTTCTCCAGCAAGCAATGCTTCTCCTCTCCCTCACTCCACATCCTGCTCTCTCTTGTCTCCATTTTCCCCAAAATGCCTCTGTTCCCATGTGCCAAGTTCTCAGCCAAGCCCCCTTGACAAACTCCGTCTCTCCTTCTACCTTTATCCTGTCTACTTCCAACTTCTTCCTGGTGGGAATGGATTCTGACACATCCAAGTACGTGAAAACCACTATTTTTCCCCTCGCTAAACAACCACAAACATTTTCCAAGGGAGCAGTAAGAGATATTTCTGACATAAAGACCATCTGTCTGCCATATATTGTCCTCCCTTTGCATCATGAGGCTATGGTTTTTCAAAACAAGCAAACCAACAAACAAACAACAAACAAAAAAATCACAATCTCACACAGCAGTGTGACGCAATTCTCTCTAGTCTTTTTTTGTAAAGTTCTGGATATTTCAGAGTAATTTATTCTAGAGTCAAGTACCTAAAGGTGCAAATCTAGAAAGTTAGCAAATGGACAGGGAAATAATAGGTTGTTCTGTCTACTCTAGCAAAAGAGTTGTCACAAATAAGTGTCACCGACTCACTTTATTTCTTTACCCTCCATTGACAAGGATTCTCATCAGGCCTCAAGCCAGATCTCGTGGTTGCTCTGATTTTGCACAGGAGCCGCGTCTATCCGGCTAGTTCCACAGACACAGGATCACATGCTTGGATTTGTCGCACATTCAATTCCCAATCCAGGGCAGGGTACAGAGGTAACATTAAAGAACACGATGCCACAGCATCAGCTGCAACAACGCCTTGCAATATGCGGGTTTACTAACACTTCAAAAAAACTTTAAGGTTCTCTCCAGAGAGAGCTCTTGTTTAGGCAGAAAAGGTAAAACAAACTTAACTTTCATGTCTGTACTGAAGTCCCAACTGAATCAAACAGCTCGCTTACCCTGGCAATGTCTTTTTCCTACCTACTGTGTATGTCTATTCCATCATCCACAAACTAATCATTTTCCTCAAGAAAATTACAGAAAATGAAGAAAACTGTGAAACTGCACACAAGCTGAAGCAAATACTTAAGCTATAAACTTAGTTCTGCACATACAGTTTAGATACAAGAAAAAAATAGCTTTTTTAAACAGTGGTTGGCTGTGATTTCAGAAGTGCCAAGAGCTGCCAAAACTTTATTCAGCCCTTCCAACTCCCTTCTGCAAGAGGAATATGCCCAGGTGTCCCAAATGTGATTTACATATTTCTGCATATGTCTCATTAGACCATATATTGTGCATAACGGATAGCAGGCGTAAAGGAATAGTCCTAAAAATGCAAACCTGCTTGCAGGCACGGTTCACACGTCTGTGAACTACATTATGAGATGAAACGGTTATGGGTAGTAGAGGCAGCAGGGACACAGGATATAGAAACAACAAGGAGGGGTGTATTTATTTTGAGGTTCTTGCAGTCAAACCCTACAGAAGGTGCAGGGCGAGTCCGAGTGGCGAAAACGAAACGTTGTCTAAAGTGGGGGGGCTCGTCGGCTGCAGCTGCTGAGCGTTAGGATAGGGGAAAAAAAAAAAAAAAAAAAAAA